>JANAVB010005600.1:5544309-6049309 GCA_029216955.1 Iris pallida
TGAAGGGATCGATGTCGACAAATTCTATCCTCATGAAGCCGTGTTTATCGACATACTTGAAGCATTGGTGCAGCGTGGAAGGCACGATCATATAATCGTGTATCCAAGGGCGCCCCAAGAGGATGTTGTAAGAAGTGTCTGTATCTATGACATAATAGGTGACTTCCGACTGGAGATCGCCAATTTGACACTTCAGACGAATCTTCCCAATTGGGTAGCTCCTGCCCGAATTGAAACCTGCTGAAGGCGGTGCTTGTAGGCGTCAAACGATGCATAGGATGCGAAGATGATGTAATAGACCCTTCGGGATAATGCTTATGGAAGAGCCAGGATCAATGTGCATCCGATCCACCTTTACGTCGCCGATATATCCAGTGTAGTATAGCGGGCGATCGTGCAGGTTGGTTTTGATGAGCATGTCCTGCGGAGTAAAGACAATGTTGGGCATCGCTCCCGTACAAGTGCTATTTTGGAGGTCTGTAGGCGGGTTCTCTCCCGTGAGGTTGACCTGAGCTAGGTACGCATCGACATTTTGGAGTGCATCGCTCAAAGCCGCACGAACATCCTTTGAGAGTCTCAGAAGCTCGTATAATAACAGTTTGGCCAGTGTGTTGGTCCAATTGCGCCAAGATGTCGAAGTTGTAGGGCTTCTCCAGCCCCTGCGGTGCCTCTTTTCGGAGGGATTTGTCAAAGCGAGTCTCCTTCGGCCAAGGCTTGTCGGTCGTCGGAGGCTGAGCCGGTCCCGGAGCGTCGGTTGTAGCGGGCTGATGATCTTCAGTCGAGTTATCAGCCACGGGTTGGGATTGTGCCCCAGACTGCGTGACGACGGCTGCAGCTTCTTCGATATCTGCCGAGATTATGCGGCAGGACCTGACTTTTCCACTCTTCTTCTTGCCAATGGAAGATGGTGTGGGCTGAGTCACTTCTGATACCAAGTCTGGATGGACCCACATGACCTCCCCTCGTGATGTGGTGAGGGGCACTAGACCAGCAACCTGATCTCGGGGAGGTGGAAGATTAGCAATCTCTATTGTCGCCAAAGGGATGGGGACTACACCGTCTTGAGTTTCTGTCGGAGGAAAGCTACCGAATTGTACTGACACCATATTAGCTGCCACGGTTACCTCTTCGAAATCGATGGCCAGAGCGTTCGTATCGATGAGATTTTGGATGTATCATTTTAGCTGGTAGCAATCGTGTGTAGCATGGTGGACATAGCGGTGGTAATGGCAGTACTTTAGATTCTCCATTTCCGTCGGCCGCGGTTCCCGTCTTGGTGGAGGAAGCTGAATTCTGTCTCCTTGTATGAGCATGCCCAAGATGGGCTTGACGTGACCGTCTTCGAAGGAGTAGGTGATTTGCGGCCACTGTTTGTCTGCCGACTTTGGCTCAGGTTTCTGTGCTGTGTCGGCCACCATAGCCTGCTTGCCCTTGTTGTCCCGATTGTTGGAGGAGCTACCCCCATTGTTGGTGTTGGCGTTGGGACGTCTGCCCTTGTCTTCTCCCTCTGAGATGTACAATCCCAGTTGGCGAGCCTTCTTCAGTCGTTCTTCGGCGCTTGTGGCACTAATGATAAACGTCTTCCAGTCCTTGAATTGACTTACGCCCATCCAGAGACTGATTGTTGGAAGCAGTCTCTTTTGGCAAATTTCAATTAAGGAGGAATCCGGGTTTCCAGAGGGCAACTTCATGGCGGTTTGGCGGAACCGCTCAATATAGTTCCTTGTCAGCTCTTTTTTCCCTTGGATAACGTCCATGAGGGTGGACATTCTGATGTCCTGCCCTACTTCGTAGAATCTCTCCAAGAACATGCGCTTGAAGCCGGCGAAGGAGTGGATGCAGTTGTCTGGTAGGTTGCGATACCAGTCGAAGGCGACTCCTTCCAATGCCCTAATGAATAATCGTGTGAGGATGGCATCGTCATGGGGCAGATGATCGGTGGTGACCTCGAAGTAAGTGATGTACTGACTGGCGGAGGTCTTGCCATCATACGGGTTGATGTTGAACGGCTTATATCTTGGCAGGAATGGGACATCCCTCCAGGCAGCAGGGTATGGTTGTCGTATTCTGAGGTCTTGAGAGTTTTTTCGAGCGTGAAACATGGCTCGGAGCTCCTGGACCTCTCTTCTCGCTTCTTGGGCCTCATCCACAGCGGTGGGGGCCGTTACTTCAGGAGGATTGTTGCCCGGATTCGGTGCCGCTGAATTTGAGTCCGCATTGACCGTGGGACCCGTGCTTGTTTGGCCAGGCGTCCCTCCTTGCAGAGCTCGAAGGGCCGCATTGATCTCGTCCACAAACTTGACCAAGGCAAGCAGTATGGCCTCCAGAGTGTCGATACGTTGGCGATCACTGGAACCACCTTGGCTGCTGTCCGTCATGAATACCGTCTTTACATGAGGAGAGATGGACGGAACGGTGGAGGAAGCGCTCTACGAATCGTACCCCTGTAGTGAGAAGTCATTGGGGTATGTGGGAATGTCCTCCTCTGGTTCAGACTCAGAAGGAACAGTAACCCCAGTCTCCGAGTTTGCCTCATCTTGGGAGTTGTGGACGTCCTCGGGGACGTCGGGGTTTGCTACATCTGATGGGAGAGTTGTTTCTCCCGGCTCGTCTTTTTGGAACATCAGATTATCGTGGAGGTTCGGAGGAGTGCTACCTCCAGTCCCAGCAACCCCCAGTGGTGTGGACGACGAATCTTCCACTGTAGCAGATTTCGTCTTATACGAGTACCTTAGAAAACTCCAGTGGTGGGCACCCGCTTAGACGATAGTCTTTTAGCCATAGTGGTTGAAATCTTCGGGCTGGGAACATTTGTCTTCTTCCCTCTCCCATCGGCGGGGACTTTCTTAGCAGAGTTGCAAGAGACGACGGGCAGTGCCTCGTCTTCTGAAGATGGCTGTTGCAGTCTTTGAAAGACGGACTGCCGATCTTTTTGCACTATCGCATTGTTGCAACAGCAATTGACGATGACTTGGGTGCAGTGACGTCCGTGAGAGGACTCTTTACACCCCGAGGCACCTTCTCTTTCCTTGCATTTGTGGAGGATGGCCTTACGCAAGTCAGATGGGTCTGGATCGACCATGTTTGCTCCCTGGATTTTAGGAGACTTTCGAGAACCTCTCTGTCCGTTTGTCGCCGGGGGCTGGACTCGAGTGGTTCTGTACAACTTCCCATCTGAGGCCCGCATAACAGTATACGGGTTGCTCGGATGGTCAGAGATCGGATCAGCGGATCGAGCTTGCCAAGCTCGCACTGCCCTAGACTTCTTCGCTCTAGTGCGTAAGGGCACATAGTAGGAAGAGTCTAAGTGATGTTGGAGAGAGTCAGACATATCTTCTTGAGAGCACAAGAGATCAGGACCATAGGAGAGGCGGTCGAAGACAGTGCCACGTGGAGTAGGCGTCATGCGACTGTCATCAGTAATCTTCATACGGCTGGCAGGCGTAGCCGCATAGGCTTTCTTTATGCGGTTGGGAGTCTCGATCGCATGAGTTTTCTTCATGCGGCTGGATGATCTGGCCGCATAGACCTCCTTCATGCGGCTGACCGATTCAACCGCATGAGCATCCTACATGTGGCTGGCAGACTTGGCCACATGAGTGTTTGGCTTCTTCTTGGGGCGCATAGAAACACTCTTTGTCCCTGCAAGTCCAGCATCGTAGTGCTTTCCTCTGCCAGACTTGGGGACAGTAGAGTCCTCTACGACTCGAAGTGGAGCCGTATGAGAGTCGTCTTCGCCGTCTCGGGTAGCAGAGAGTACTCCGTCCAGAGCTTGGGGAGGAACAAATAATTTTGGCCTCCACTCGCGGTGAGCTTTCTTTGTGCGGGTTCGCTTCTGGATCGGGCCAGCACTTCCTTCAGAGAGTATTTCTTCAAACGCCTATTGGTCAAAACGGACGACCATCTTCTGTTGCGTGGAGCCAAGTTTGGCTGCATCCGATTGCGTCACCAACTCCTCAGCCGTGGAAAAGTTTCTTCCCAGCAGAGTCGCCATCGTGTTTGCCATAAAATATAAAAGAACAGAACAATTATCGGAGGACTGGACTTTTACTTCACAATACAAACTTGTTTGTACAAAAAAAGCCTAGGAGCGAAAACCTAGGTACAGCAATCTGAGTACAATTATTTATTTTAGATTCTGGGAGGTGACGGTAGAGGCTCGGGAAAGCGACGACAGCTCTGCCTTAACCCTTGGACGATCGGGTGCAGCCTTGGCTCTGTAGAAGAACTGCTGGGCGTTGATGAAGAAATGCTCTCTCTTCAGGCTCTCTGGTTCTCTATGTCTTTCTCTGTCTCTGTGTATGTCTCTATGTGCGTCTCTCTCTATATCTCTCTGTGTGTATCCTTCGCAAGGGAATGATACCTTGCTATTTATAAGAGTGGGGGGCCTCATTAGGGTTTGCAACGATTGCCCCCTCTCAAAAGTCGGCGGCCTTTTGATTAATCAATCTGGGCCATTAATGTGTTGAATCTGGGTCTTTAATGTACATTGTGCCGAATCCAATGAGTAATTAATGCTGATTGCAACAAATCTGTATCATGATGATTTGTTGACGTTGGTAAATCTGAATGAATAAATCTGAATCATTCTCTGCCACGTGTCCCCACTGTTTGTTATGATTATTGGGATTCGGCCCGATCTAGAGATTACTTTGATTGCAGTAGATCTGAATTTATTGAGATATGATCGACTTTTGACACGTGTCCAGCCACGTGTCCTAACTGTTGTACTCATGAGCCGCATGAAAGTCATCACACTCAAACCGCATGAGAGTCGTCGTGCCCGAACTGTATGAGAGTCTCCATACCCGAACCGTATGAGAGTCGTCATGACCGAGCCGCATGAGAGTCTTCATACTCGAGCCGCATGAGCGTCGTCATGACCGAGCCGCATGAAGAGTCGTCACGACCGAGCCGCATGAGCGTCTCCATACTCGAGTCGCATGAGAGTCTTCATACTCGAGCCGCATGAAGAGTCGTCATGACCGGAGTCGTAACCGCATAGAGCTTATCCGAGCCGCATGAGGCTCCAGAAGACTTTCGGTCCGTATGAGGCTCCTTCTGGCTGAGCCGCATGGGCTTCCATGTTGATTTTGGGCCACCTAAGGCCCCTCCCTGCTGCTTTTGGGCCGTATGAAGCTTTCTGGATTTTGAGCCGCATGAAGCTCCATTTTGAATTCGAGCGGCATAGAGAATCCCCTTCTTTTCTTGCGCTTGTGAAGGATCCCATCTCGCAAGTCAAGGATATATCGATCAACCTTTGTACTCGTTTTGTGGGCACGGGTATCCCGAACACACGAGTGCGTAGGTATCATGTTTACAACTTTCCATCAGAGGCCCGCTTTAACAGTTAGCGGGGCGCTCTGATGGTCAGAGGTTGGGACAGCTGACTGATTTTGACGAGCCCGCGCTGCCCTAGACTTCTTTGACTTAACACCCGAAGGTGCGTAGTAGTAAGATTCCAAGTTGGAAGGAGGGAAAAAAAGTTGGTGCCCTTTTCAAAAGAGGCAAGGGGGTTCAATTTATAAAATGGAGTGAGCCCTTTATTTTTCTTCTTTCTGATGTGGGACTAAAAGCAATATTTTCTATGCTTCTACAGAGCGCTGGTATGGTGATTCATACAGCGGGAGAGATCGAACTTGCATGGCCTGGCAATTTGATTGCTTCGACTTGTGGTTTGACGTGAAGGTGGACTCGAGAATGACTCAGTGTGCTTGACGATTGAATTTAAGGATTAAGTAGGTCCAATTCGTGTATCGAGAATAAATTAGTCTAGACTCAAGCAAGAGTTATGCTCCGGTAAGGACGATTATCCTGCGAGAACGTGGCATGGTGATTCATGTCCAACGTAGATAATCGAACTTGCGTGAGATTGGGGCATGACAAATTATTGTGCTAGGCGACCTCGTGATCGAATACATGAATTGGTTAAAACAGATATGTGAATTATGTCGACATATTGGAAGGAATAGACTATACAAATTGTTGATTTGAAAAGATTCGAATCTGCGCAACGTATGCCTTGATGCGAATTAGGTGATCATACTCGATGTTTAGAAATCTGAGTAATGTAAGCTTGGATAGAAAACCCCGTACTATCAACTTGGTTTGACCCTAGGATTGGGGTCAGTATTGGCATTATTGTTGGAGAACTATGATTCGAATCCTGAAATTGACTTTAGCCTTGAAAAATGACCTAGCGGGTTAGGCGAAACGTCCATGTTTTAAGAGTTAGAATTCGAAAGATTGATCCTGAGGATTGGTATGGATGGATAGAGTGAATCAATAATATAGGAATACCCCTCATGAGATTCGACTGACATGTATATATTTCAGGGACGCCGGAATATGTGCACGATACGACTAGAGTGAGAATGACGAATTCTCTATCATGCAGCTTGGCTGAAATACATATATTTTGGGGACACCTAGAATGCGTTCATGATCCAGCCAAGTGATACGTAGAATTCAAGTGAGAATTGAGGAATGAAAAAGTTTCAAGGATTTTGAAATCGTGTCAAAGGAATGATTGATAGTACGAGCGTGTTGAACAAATGCATATGCGAAGTATGTACGAAAGTCCTTGGATCAAAGTGGTCTATAAGTAATTACTCAGTTAGTTTCAAGGACGAAACTTTTTCTGAGTGGTGTATGATGTAGTGCCCCGTCCCGCTCAGTCAATCGGAGGAATCGAAACACCGATGGCGTTTGGACTTAACCTCGTAATGGCTACTCGAAAACCTGCTCGGTCGAGGCGACTCCTCGCTCAGGTGGGGTAGTTTCGATGAACTTGTCTGATCTTAGCCTTTACATAATAAATTATATGTTTTCAACTTGCACAAGTTAGGCTTGATAATAAAAGAGACGCATCCACATATCTAAGGGAATAATCCCGACGGATCAGAATGTGTTAGAACATAAAAATGGTCCTACGGTCTGCTTAGAAGTTTGCTCAGCATGATTTCGAAATGACACTCGGTCCTTCGTCCCGTGGCTTGGGAGAAGAAAGTTGGCCAAGTTGCCGAAATGCTAGAATTAGCCTAAGTCATAGGTGTCGTCCACATGAATGCTTGATAAGCATGCACGATCCCGTCGTCCAAGACTTGGCACAGCCTTCGCCTGTCCCGTAGTTTAAGTCGTATTGCACGGCTTGTGGCTTAAGTCTAGGCACCCAAAGAGCTTGGTTGTTCAAGTCGACCGCGTGTATAGCACGTCCCCTCGATGCGAAGCTTGGCGTAGCCTTTGCTCGTCAAGTCGTAGCCCGAATAAGTTAGACAAGAGTTTTGCTGGGTTATCGAAGTCATAGCAAGTACTGTCCTATGTTGGCTGCAGTTATCAAGTCACATAGTCCTACGAGAGCAAGGCTCGTCATATAAAGTATATGACTTGAGCGATAGTGTTTCCTAGAGAACTAAGTCTGTCTAAGTTATGAGCCACGGTTGGTTTAGTGAAAAGCATGCCACGTATAAAGGAAGTCCACACGACTGGTTGTCGCCGAGATCGGTCTCGCTACTTGGGAGTCTCGATAGAAAGTCGGAAAGCATGGTCATGAATAAGAAATAACTTGGTAGATCGAGTTGAGTCTTGCATGGTCATTGGACAACTTGTACGTGAGGGAAAATTCCTCGAACGATCCCGGGGCGCCGGATTCGTGTCAGCCTGGGAGGAATTACAGATATTGTACGGCCTTCATCGACAGTACGACTCGATTGAAGTGAACTGTTACAATATAGGCTGCGGGTCATTCGGTAGGAGCTCGTACCTCGCCACGCGGATGGTCACCGTATACAAAGATCCAGGATAGCTTGATATTGCTAGTAACCACTCATATAGATGTGTCGGCATAAGAGCGGCTATCCATGTGTATGCCTTTGGATTGCATCGAGTACTAGCAAGTTATGAGTTAGGTTAAAAAAGCCTAATCATAGCAAGCACTAGATTGAGTCAGCATGGGTTAGGGTGTGCATGGTTGCAACACCATTCTGGACCCTAAGATTTGGCTATAGCAAGGACACGTGCTTCGGCATGAATGCGGCATTGTCTCGAGTTAAGTCAGAAGGGCCGTAAGGCAGGTTGGTAAAGTCTGGTTGACATTTAGGAGGCACGGCCTCTATCTTAAGGCACGAGCAAGTGTATTGGCACGACCAGCACGAGTCGTCCCCTTGATGTCGTTGGCACGAGAATGGTCTAGTGGTACATAAAATAAGTACAAGTCTTGGCAAGGCCGAGTTTGTATAAGTTCTATTCGATGAGGCACTGCCTCGAATATATTGAAGTTATGAATAGAGTATAGCACGACCCTGTCGTTGCATTGCCAAGTGTAGGCCAAGACGTCTTTGTCCTAAAATTGATCCTATGGCAAGATAAGAAAGACAATCAAAAAGGGATTAAGTTGCACAAAGTAAATGAACATGTCGGCTTTGTATGGGCGGACGAGGAGCTCACTCCACCAGTACAGTTGAGTACTAACACCCATATAGTTTTCATGTGCAGGCACATGTAGAAGCTTGTGGCACGGAGCTCGCTTGGATGCATCGAGGCACGGAGTTCCTTGGTGATTCGAAGCGTGCGGCCGCGTGGAGTCAAGACTTATATGGGACATAATGTATGGACATTGCCTTCCGAAGCATCCGCTGGCTCAAGCATTGTATCGAGAGATGAGAGAGAGCAGAATGACTTATAAAATGAGAAAAAAGTGAGCTTAAGAAACTTATAATCATGGCCTTACGCCCCATTGTAATCTTATTATTTAATATCAATAAAGAGCACTTTTGAATAGCTTGTGTTTTGCTTCTAAATTTTTGCTGCATGTTCAATATTTTCTTCTTGAGACTTCTGTGCGACGACCCCGTCCCAGCCGCTGTAATCGGCCGTTATGAAACTGCCTTGCACAAGTGCAATCTAGGCTCGTGCGACATCACGCCTTAGCGAAGACGATCGCTCCTACGAGAGCGGGGCGTGACAGCTTCAGAGAGGCTTTTGCCGATAAAGATTGGCCACAGAGAAGCTTCGTCTCCGACGACAATCTGGATTAGCTCGTCCTCAGTAGGTAGTTCACGCTGTTCGAAGCGAAGTTCCTATTGAGTATCCATCCTTTGTGTCCAAGGCTCATCCTCATAAGTTTTGATAAAGTCATCATTGTCATCGCCTTCTGGGAATTCAGTTGTCACCATATTGACAGATAGAGTCAGTTGATGAACCTCCCCTATGTTGATGTCTGAGTCCCATGAAGTGGAATCATAAGAGTTAATCGTATCTCTTCATCTGATTCAGATCTATCCGTGGTTGTGTTCGACATAATGTAGCCTAACCCATGTCTGGTCTTTATTTGCAAAAACAAAAGTTTCTTTACAAACTAAGAAAAAAGAAAAGTATAAGAGTCAATTGATTTCTAGGGAAGTACAACTATAAGAATCTAATCTGAAGACGATCACTTTATCCGTTGGACGATACGATGTCGAAGAAGAAAGCCTTTGGAGAGTGCTACAACAAGTGCTCAGGAGATTACGATCATTAGTGATGCTTGTGAAGTAATTTGGAACTTTATTTATAGGGTTCTAAAATAACTGTCAGCCAGTTATTCTGATTGGTGCAGACAGCCATTAGCGCGCCATCATCCTTTGTGCGAACGGTTAACTTAACTGCATGGGATGCATGGTATTCTGTAAGAGACATATGCATGGTCGTGGGCAGTGACGTGTACACATTCTTTAAGATTAGTGGTATGCGCACCACGTCATATAACTACTTTGGATGATAATTTGATTGATTAGCGCCAACTGTTGAATGGCGCCAGGCGCCATCTGCCGTTTTAAGTGCCATCTGCTTAATTCGTTGATTACCTCATGCCAACTGCGAATGGTACGGGGCAGCTGTCAGTCATTATGATAAATTTGACACAATCTTCTCGAATGCAGTGCATTCGAAATTTGAAACAGATTTTCCTTGACTGGCGTGATGTCAGTTATGATGACTGTCGTTTGGCTTCTCCGAGAAGACTGCCATGTGTTCGCCAGCGTCATCTGATGCCAGGTGCCATTTGTTGACCAGTGCCATTTGATAACTTCAGCCTTGGCGTCTTTTGTATGTAGCGCATGATAATTATTATAGTTTTTAGTCTTCTACAAGACCCCCTTCAAAGTTTTCAAATTTGAAAAGTTTTAAATTTTGGAATACTTTAAATAAGAAACATTTCTTTGCACAGTTGGCGCACGACAGAATTGTAACCAACTTTGATTTTTGGGCACAGAACGTACGACTATTACGGATAGCTTTTAGGCTATAAATTGCCGATAGAAGAGAGAGAAAATACTTTTACTCAAACTCACTTCTTCTTGAGCTCTTCCTCTTCTTCAATTTTTGAACTTTCAATCGATTGAAATGGCCCTAAAAAGAAGTATCGTCGAGAAGGGAAAGAAAGTGGCCGGAGCCACTTCTCGTGTGCCCCCACTGATGGTGCCACAACACGTCATGCCGTCGGTGAGAGCCGAGGAGGCAAACCCAGCTCTCGAAGGTGAAGAACTGAATGGAGAAGAAGACTGTCGAACGCTCACGCCATTCGCGTGTAGCGCAATCCAGGCCAACATCGACTGCCTCTTTCAGAGTGTTGGTCGATGCTTTGCACCATCTGCACATTGTGCTACCTCTTTCAGAGTGTTTGGCTCAAAACCAAAACAATGATGCCATGCACCATTTTTTATATTTTGAACATGACGTGCCATCTGATGTCATGCACTAACTGTTACAGAGTGTTGGTTGATGCTTTGCGCCATCTGCATCACGCGCTACCTTTTTCAGAGTGTTTGGCTTAAAATAAAAACAATGACGCCCTGCACCATTTGTCATATTTTGAACATGATGTGCCATCTGATGTCATGTGCTAACTGTTTTAAAGTGTTGGTCGATGCTTTACGCCATTTGTATCACGTGCCACCTCTTTCAGAATGTTGATATTTAAACAAAATACGCGCTTCCTTTGTTTACTCAAAGTACGTCGCATCATGTACAATTTGTCAATTCGTGCACAAAAACTGTCGTACGAATTTAGAACTGTCATGCCATGTACGCCATTTAGAGACTAGCACTCTGTTATTTGTAATATTTGTGCAGAGTTAAAATCACTTGATTTTTATAAGAATAATCTTTCATAATTCTAACTTTTGTCTCTTTTTGTCTTCTGCAGCGTCTATGGTGACGCCAAAAGCTGAGCTCACTGTCAAGGAGAAAATGCTATCTTCTTTTATCAAAGAGGAACCGATGACTATTAAGGAAGAAATAATTCCTAAAGTCGAAGTTCCCGTAAAGGAAGAACCGGCTTCAGAAGGCAGTGGCACCGGGAGCTCCAATCACCCAGCTCCTGTGAATGACCTTAATCAGTTAGGGCCTTCATATGCACGATGGTTGAGGGAGTGGAACCTATCTCAGCATGGCCATTCTCGGGCAAATGAATAAGACATCTTTCTTGTCTTTAATGTTTCCTGCTTTGATGCAGTAGCTTGCTTTCCTTTCTTTGCAAATGCAGTCCTTTACTCCTTTTTATGGAGAAGGAAATAAAGAACCCTTTTGTTTGCTCATTTGCTGTGATGTTATCTTTTTTTTTGAAACAACATTTGTCAATAATGGGTTATTTAATACGGACAATAGAATGTTTAGAGGTGATGTGCCAAGTCGTTGATGTAGATAGTAGAATTTAGAGGTAATATGGACGTGAATTTGTATATCTATTGATTCTCCTTGGGCCAACTGTGACTCAAAAATATAATATCTTTTAAAACAACTGGATTTCAAAAGATGATGTTTGTAATGATGTAGTAGACGTTGTCAATGATTATAAGATCTGGATAGACTCCACTGGGGATTCAAATATTTATATAATATTTGTTAGAAAATACAGTACACACTTTCAAACATGGCACTTCTTCAGGAATTTACCATTGATAGGCATCATAGCAAGTCGGCCATTCATCCCTGACAGTTGATAAGCTCCGTTAGAGAAAATTTTTGCTTATAACGTAGGGCCTTCCTACTTTGGTTCGAACTTGCCTTTGCTCATGTATGTCATAGTCATAGGACATCTGACAGTAAGGACTAGCTCGCCTTTTTGAAATGCTCGTACTTCGACTTTATGGTTGAAGGCTTTTAAGATACGGGCTTGATATAGCTTGATATGTTGTTGAGCTAGTAGCCGCTTCTCGTCAAGTACTTCAAGTTCCTGAAGTCGAAGATGATCATTATTTTCTGTTGTGAGTTTGTTGGCAGTGGCTATTCTCAGTGATAGGATCTGAATCTCTAACGATAGGACGGTCTCATATCCATACACCAAAGAGAAAGGTGTACAGTCGGTCGGGGTACGTACGGTAGGCCCATAGACATTCTCCAAGCTTTTTTGCTCTAGTTCAGTTTATTGGTGGAAACCAACTTCTTGAGAAGTTTGATGATTATTTTGTTGAATGCTTCCGTCAATCTGTTAGCTGCAGGATTGTAGGCTGTAGAACCGTTAACTGATGAACTGCGGTCCATTATCATGGATGATTCGCTGAGGAACGCCGAACCTGTAGATCACATGATGTTTAATAAAGTTGATGATACTGCTTGTCTTGACTTCAGCTAGAGGTATAGCTTCGACCCACTTTGGGAAATAATCGGTTATAGCTAGGATAAACCGATGTCCTCGAGATGAAGCCGGATTAATAGGACCAATGACATACATGTCCCAAGCTTTGAAGGGCCATGATACTATAGTTGGATGTAGAAATTTTGAAGGTTGATGAATAAAATCTGCATGGATTTGACATGTTCGACATTTTCTTGAATATTCAATGGCATCTGACACCATAGTTTGCCAATAATATCCCATGCGTCAAATTTAATCGTGTAGCTTAGGACCAGGCTGATGTGCACCATAGACACCGTCGTGAGCTTCACATAGTATCTGCTTTACTTCATCTCCCGCAAGACAGCGTAAAAGTATACCGTTATACGATCTTCCGATAAGATGTCATGTACTGCAAAGTCGATGAAATGATCTCTCCAGTCTTCAATTACAGTGCAAAATTTGACTGAATTGCTAGATTCTAGATGCAAATTATTCTCAATGCATAATAATTCCATGTTAGTGATAACAATCATCTGTTATCTTTTTATAGGGATTGCTAATATTGCTGCTATATTAGCAAGTGCATCAGCTTCTGTATTGCTTGTTCGACGCACATGTTCAATAAAGAAGTCTTTGAATGATGTAGCTAATATGATTGCTGCTTCATCTTATGGAACGAGATCTTGATGTCGAACTTCATACGTGCCTCTAACCTGATTGATGATCAGTTTAGAGTCTCCGTATACTTCAAGGTATTCGATATCCAACTGTTTAGCAAATTAAAGACCGATGAGTAGAGTATTGTATTCAGCAACGTTATTAGAACACGGTTTATCCAAAGAATATGCTCTCTGAATTGCCAGTCCTTCAGAAGATACAAGAACAATTCCAACTCCAGCGACAATAGTGCCTTTAGGTCCGATTCTGGAAGCACCATCGAAGAATAGACGCCAAGCGAGGATTCCTTCTAAAATTATGTTGGATTCTAAAGTTTCATAAGGAATTTCATCATAAAGTTTAGATGTCGCAGGGATCGGATGAGCAGTTAGGAAGTCAGCTAAGGCTTGACCCTTAACAGACTTTTGTGGGACAGAGGACCATATCATATTGTGCTAGTAATATGGCCCATGTAGCAAGTCTGGAGTTGAGTGTACTAGGCTTCTTCATCAAGACTCGGAGATGATTGACTCTGGAGATGACATGAATAGTTTGGCCCATGATATAATGTCAGTTTTTTTGGACAACGAACATCAGGACTAAGTATTCTTTTTTCTACTGGGCTGTATCGATGTTCAGCACCGATCATCGTGCGACTAAGATAATAAATGGCTTGTTCATGTCCTTCTTTGTTCTTCTGGGCTAGTAAAGTACCTAGAAAGTGATTCATTGTTCGGACATACATCAAGAAAAGTATTCCTGTGACTGGAGGCACTAGGATTGGAGGGTTCATCATGATGGAACTGGGGATTCCCAGGACCCTTTCTTTGGTGTGCGCATTGATCGATAGAAAGTTAAAAAGATCTAATACGTGTTCTAACCCTTCATAGGCGGAAACTGGGATTCATAAATTATACCTGCGGCGGAAAGGAGACAAGTAATTCCTAGCAATCTCGAACGGACGACCCTAAGATCTTCTGCACGTATTCCTTCATCGAGTTGGACGTCGTGTGGGCGACGATCTCCCAACCTTTTCTTCTTCTTGGCATCCTTCTCTTTCTTTTCTTACGTGAATCACGAATTTAGAGAAAGTATTTGATTTCTGATCAGTAATCTGGCGGCCATAGAATAGATGATATATATAGGCTACGGCAGGGACCATGAGAAGAAATTAGGGTTAGACCTCCTAACGGATCTAGATATCCCGTGTTCAACCTGAACACACAATCCAGGCCCATTAACAATAGCTCGGTCCACTAATGAGCTATTATTGCACTACCTCCCTAATCCCAAATTATGTTTGTGGGCTCCTTTTATTATATGCTCGTTTGGCTCCCCATGTTAAGATATCGTATGTCCGTCGATCAAATTAAGTTACTGACAACTATATTGATTCGACATCTTTTATCCTTAAGTAGTACCGCTTAACTTTATTTGTCATGTCGGATATAGTCCATCTGCATGGTTTATATGACAATCCTTATGAGCTCCTTAAGGGGACATCATTAACCCGATGTATCAGGACATGGATTCCATTTATAATCAACAGCCCATCATACATACAATATTATTATCCAATTCATAGAGGTTGTTGATCCATAATGAATCTCACTCTTTTATGAGTCAAAGTAATACACACTGTATATATATGTCCATTATTATATCCGAATTAAGAGCACAAGCATCCATAATAACAGAGGTGTTTGTTCTCTTATGTAGTCAGTACAAAGAGAACAACCTCAAGTGGTCCTGTTCAATACACACAAAGTGTACTAGTGTAAACCTATAGTCAAGATAGACTAATACCAGATTATACTACAACCTTTCCAATATATTGTCCAAGTCCATCTAGGTTGTGAACTATTTATATACTCCATAGGGAACTGATAATATGATTTTCTGTGTGACTCCACACACCATATTATCTACAATATAGAATATCAGACATTTGTATTAACACTTGCAATAAATACAATATGCAAACATTTGCCCATATGATTCTCATTCAAAATTTAAAAAAATAAGGTTACTACAAAAGTGATGCTTTTAGTATATAACCCTAACGCATCAAGTACTGTTTTATGTCTTTGAATGCTTGCTGACATTCTTCGGTCTAAACAAAAGATACACCTTTCTTCATTAGTTGAATGAACGGTCTGCAGCGTCCAGAGAGATTTGATATGAATCTTCTGATATACGTAAGTCGTCCCTGGAATCCTTGTAGCTCTTTTAGGTTGCATGGAGGATGCATCTCTTGAATGGCTTTGACTTTCTCGTGGTCAATGTGCATACCTTTAAAGGTAATAACGAATTCGAGGAATTTGCCACTAGAGACTCCCAGGAATGACTTGGTGGGATTCATTTTGAGTTGATGCTGGCACATTAGATGGAAGATAGTTCTTAATGTAGAAGCATAGAATTTCACAACCAGAAAGCCCATGCGCCAGACACTACACGCGCCAGAACTCAGACGAAGAACTTCACAGCAAAGTCAATAACTATAGACATTTGAAGAAGGACTTTTTATTTATATATAAAAGTCTATTACATGTCTAGAAAAGGCTGTACAAAGGAGAATTTCTACAAAGGAAAGAGCCTAAGACTACAGCCAGCGGCCATCATGCGCCTTCAGATAAGGACAGCGGCCACCATGCGTCTCCAGATAGGCGCAGCATCACTATGCGCCACCAGTAAGGCGCAGCAGATATCATGCGCCTCTATCCAGGCACATCCCATCATCTCTCCAGCAGCTCAGTTATGTGCATCCCTTCAGCCAAATTCTTCCTGCCAGGCTCACCTGGCCGAGCAGAGCCCAGTTATGTGCCGCTCTTCCAACCAGGCTCGCCCGATAAATACTTCGACACAAAGCATTTAACCCTCTGGCTGGAACCAAGGAAGAGAAGAGCATCGCAAATGCTGTGGCCAGGGGAGGCTTCGAAAGAGCCTCCAAAGCCGAAGGAAGACCGTGATCGAAACCACGGCTAAAGGAGCAGCTTTCGACACGATCAAAGTGGGGAAACCCCACTTTGAAGGAAGAGAGAGCCTAGCACCGCCATTCCGATCTACGGCTCTGCCGGAATAACGGAGACGAGGCTCGAGCATCCCTATCTTTGGATGCAACAGGCACCTTCCGCCTGCCTCAGAAGCCCTCGACTCCGACTTTTGGATGTAACAGTCACCTTCAAGTGCATCAAAGACAACGCAGCGTCTCATCTTCACCCTCGGGAGCACTTCGTCAGCAGAATGCACCCGTATGTTCAAGTTCATATTGGAAGTACGTGAGGGAATGAGAAGCAAATCTTCTCTCCATGCCACTATTTATAGGCCGGGCAGATCAAACCCACGCGCCAAGTGGATGGCCCTCCGAATTCCGTGCAATAAATTTACATTAAATGGATGAACCGGACGCCTCGAATTCAGCCAAACGGCTATTTATAGCACTCGAAGAGCGAGATAGCCGCATCATTAAAAGACATGTCCGATGCGCCAGCCAGACAGCGTATCACACGGACGCGCCCTTCGGCATCAGGTGCATCACACAGACGCGCCCTACAGTATTCGGCGCATTATAGAGGGTGCGCCCCCATACATCTCCATACCGAGTGGAACGCCAACCGACGCGCCCACTCAGCTGTCCATCGAACGTCACCAACATTAAATGCTGAACTGACAGAGTTGGCAGCACGCCTCCCAAAGTCTGAACAGTTGACAGCTTTATTCAGAAAACGAAGCGTCGGCAACGTCAGCATCATCATGACTTCCGACGGCTACTGCCACGTGGCCACCCGCATGCGCCTCTACGACCTTGCGTCAACACCCGCATGCGCCTCTACGGCCATGCATCCAAACCAGCATGCGCCTCAAAAGCCATGCACCTCAGACCCTTCACTGATCCCTAAAGACAGAAGAAGAGTCTCCGGTTGAAGTTTTGCATGCGCCTCAAAAGCCATGCGCCCCAGACTGATCTCTGATCCCGAAAGACAGAAGGAAAGTCGCCTGCATGCGCCTCAAAAGCCATGCGCCCCAAATGGTTTGTAACTCCTAAAGGTTATGAGCCGCAGCCTCCTCCTGCGCCCAATCCAAGGCGCAGCCCACCAGATCACTCCTCTCCACCAAATCCGAGATCTTCGAACCATGAGTCGACGACACGTGTCTTTTGACTCAACTCATCCAAGATTTCAGCAACGGAAAGATCTTCTCCCTGCTACGTGCCGGCTCACAACAGCAGTATGAAGAGTTCTCCCCCTCGATCAGGGCGCAGCATCCATGCGCCTCCATCAGCAATCTCCACGTGGCGTTCCCACACCGGCGCATCCTACATGCGCGCATGAGCAGCCAGCCTGCAAAACTATAAATAGAAGGATCATCTCCTTCACACACACAGAGACTCAGAACAGAAGACTCACAGAGAATCCACAACAGAGAATCACCGGAGAGGCAGTTCTAGACACTCAACGTCTTCCTCCTCTCAGCAAGCTCCAGCACCCAGAGTAATCAACACCTTCAGAGAATCGATAACCGCCGTCAGCCGGTCAACGGAGTCAACGCATTACCACTCGCTCCATTGGCACTAAGGACCCAGCTTAAACAAAAGTGTACTCCTAGGACTACATCTAAGTCCTATATTGTATCACTGTTCTGTTTGTATTAAGATTTCAATCAAAACAATTTTAATGGCAAACACTTAAGTCTTGGATGTGATCTTCCTTTAGACGACTTTTGACAGTAATATCGTCGACATTACATTCGACAGTCTTCCATAAATATTCACAAAAAATGAAGCTCATGGCCCGCTGATAGGTTGCACCAGCGTTCTTGAGACCAAATAGCATAACTGTGTAGCAGTAAACTCCTAAAAAACTGTAAAAAGATGTATGTTTTTTATCTTCGGGGTTCATCCTGATTTGATTATTCCAGAGAATCTGTCCATAAAAGACATCCGCTCGAACCCACAAGTGTTGTCGATCATGACATCAGTGATCGGAATAGGAAACTCATCCTTGGGACAAGCTTCATTAAGGTCTCTAAAGTCGTTGTAGACTCGGACCTTCCCTATTTTCTTCATAACTGGGACGACATTAGCCACCCAATCGGGATATTGTTCTTCCCTGACAAAGCCACAGGTAATAAGCTTCTTGACTTCGGCTTCTATAGCATCCATCATGTCAGGTCAGAATCGACGTTGTTGTTGTTTGACTGGCCTTATATTTAGCAAAATATTGAGCTTATGGGTAGCGATCTGAGGATCTAATCCCGGCATATCTTCGTAACTCTAGGCGAATATGTTAATGTATTTCCTAATGAGCTGAATCAGTTCTTGTTTACCTGCTTCAGGAAGACTTTTGCTGATAAAAATTTGCCTTGGAGAAGCTTCGTCTCTGACATCGACCTAGACTAATTGATCTTCAGTAGGTGGTTCGCGTTGTTCGAAGCAAAGTTCATATTGAGTATCCATCATTTGTGCCCACAGATCAGATTTAGGAGCTTCAGCGAAGTCATCATCGTCTTCTGAGAACTCGACGGTTACCATATTAGAAGATAGAGTCACTCGATGGACATGCCCTATGCTAGTGTTCGAATCCCATGATGCAGAGTCAGAAGAGTTAGATCACTCTTCTTTGTCAGACTCAGAAGCGTCTGCGGTCGTGATCGGCGAGGTATAGCCTAACACATGCTTTGTTTTGTTGTAGTATTGTACTAACTTTCCTTTTGGAGCAGGTATACGAATATGAGTTCCCCTTCCCCTACCACCATTGACGATAATTTTGAAGTTGTAGGCCATCTTCTGGATGATGTTCTTCAACTGTTGACTGTAACAACGTAGTTGAAGTCGCCATTTATCGTCATTTTCAGCACCACTATCAGATGTAGCCTTTTGATTCAATCCTTTGCTGAAGAGAACATGATGTTCATTCTTCTTTCCGGAGGGAACCAGAAAGAATGAATCTTGCACTGAGTCCAGTGATATTTCATCTTGAGGAGGTTGGACTGCTCCAAATGTAAGGGGTTCGAAGTTATCCAGGATGTCTAGATAACATCGAATATAGTAATTGACATCAGTATACTGCAAAGGAGATGCTACTTTATTGATAATTATATCATCATTTACAACAGGGCTCTTGATCTTAGCCGATGGCTTGCTAAGATTGATAACCAAAGAAGGAGAAGGAGAAGGCTTGTTACGACGAAGGTCAATAACAAGAGGCTCAGAAGAGGTGAGCTCCCTATGCTCCATCTTTTCACCATGAGGATGCTTGACAGAAAAAGAAAGATGAATGGTCAGCGTCTGAGAAGATGAAGGACGAGAAGTATGTCCTTTGACCAGAATCACAAGGACGACATCTGGATTGTCCTTCTGATCTTCTTCGATATCCATGGTCAGTACAACTTTCATGAACTCCTCTTTATACATCCTGGAGTCAGTAAAATATGCTTCGATGCCCCGAAAGGGATTAAGATCAGCCACTTACTTTCGGGCTTCTCTGTTGTCATCCACATATTTGAAACATTGGTGGAGAGTTGATGGCACCACGGTCTTCCTAACAATGCATTGTAGGAGCCATGATTGTCAATCATATAGAAGGTGACTTTCGTACGGAGATTATCGATTTGAACTTTCAGGCGATTCTCTTCCAGTGGTTTACTTCTTCCAGAATTAAATCCCAGAATAGTCGTGATTGTGGTAGAGAGATTATGAACAGGAATCTTCAGTGCATCCAGTAGAGTCTTCGGCATAATACTGAGTGTAGATCTAGGGTCAATTATGATGCGATCTACTTTCATTGTATCGACATACCCTGTAAAATAAAGAGGTCGATCATATCGATTGTCCTCCAGAAGCATATCATCCTGCGTACAGATGATATTAGAAATCGGCTTCATCACACTATTGTTTGCTATCGAAAATGCGATAAGATTTTGTTGATTAAAACTTTGGTATTTCAATTACAAACAGAACAGTATACAATGTAGGACTTAGACGTAGTCCTAGGAGTACACTTTTGTTTTTATCTAGGAACTGTGTCGGTGGAAGGAGTGGTAATGCGTTGTCTCCGTTGACGATCTGACGACGATCTTGAACTCTCTGAAGGTCTGGGTTGCTCTAGATGCCGGAGCATTACGAGGAGAAACGGACGTTAAGCATTTTTTCTGGCCTCTGTGGATGTGCTTTCCTCTGAGTATGTATGTCCGTCCTTGTCTGTGTGTGTAGTGAAGGAATGATCATTCTATTTATAGATAGCAGGCTGGCTGCTCATGCACGCATATATCAGATGCGTCTGGATGTGGAAACGCCACATGGCTGATACTGGCGGGAGCGCATGGTTGATGCGCCCTGGATTAAAGTTCAATCTGCTGGACTGCTGTGCTGGGCTGCGATGGACACGTGGCAGTCGTAGAGATTTGGTTGTTGCTGAGATCTTGGGTGGTTAGCACCCATTCTTTGAATAGAACTGAGTCAAGGGACGCGTGGCATATGCCTGTGGCTCAGAGATCTCAGTTTTGGAGGAGAGTGATCTGTCGGGGTGCGCCTAGGATCGGACACATGGAAGTGACTTAGTCTATAAGTTTTAGGCATCAAAGACAAGTCTAGGCGCATAGCTTTTGAGGCGCATGCAAAGCTTCGCATCAGGGTGCGCCTAGGATCGGGCGCAGAGAAGGCGACTTGGTTTCTTGATCTTTAGGAGCCTTGAACAAGTCCAGGCGCGTGTCTTTTGAGGTTCATACAGAGCTTTGTCTTCTGTTGTTTGGGATCATAAGTAAGCTGGGGGGCGTATGACCACTGGGGCGTACGCAGTCTTCTGGGCGCATGGCCACGAGGCGCATATAAATGATCGGTCTGCCGCATGGCAATTGTTGCCGACCCAAGGTGTAATGATGGTGCTGACATCAGTGGTGCTTCATTTTTTGCTTAGCTGATTGGACGGCTCTTGGTTGTCGCCTTTGTCATTTAGCATTAAATGTTTAATGGAGAGAGTTGCATTGGTTAGTGCTAATCTGGGCGCATAACTATGGCCCGTTGGCCGCATCCATAGGGAGGCACGATATCGATGGTGCATCTGCCAATGTGTCGTATCCTCTTTGGCCCGCCTGTTGGGTTCTTCGAGGCGTTAATGGTTGCCTTGACTTAGCCGAATACGAGACGACGGATGTATTTTCTATTAATGTAAATTTATTGCATGGAATTTAGAACTTTGGCCATTTGGCACTCGGGTGTAGGCTTCCCGTGCTTATAAATAGCCGTATGAAGGAAAGCTTTGCTTTCATTCTTCAAAAGATGAACTTGGCCGGAGCTCTTCCTTGGCGAACTGTCGAACTCAAGTTTTATCGAGGGTGAAGATGTGATGCCCCAGTCTTTCCGTCACTCTGAGCTTCTATGATAGTGTCTGTTGCATCCAAATATCAGGATCGTCGAGTCCCGACACAGACTGATGGTGCCTGTTGCATCCAAAGATTGGGACGGTTGCGCTTCATCTTTCGTTATGCTGGCAGAGCTACAGGTTGTCAAGTATGCCTGTTGCTTCCGAAGATCGGGGCGTCATGCCACGATCCTTGTCGAGCTAGGAGAGCTTCTCCTCCTGCCATACAAGGGCTGATTGGTGCTGATGAGAGAGAGTGATTCGCTCTGACTATGCACGGAGATGCGCATATGTTGAGATACTGGAATGATGCGCCTGGATGAGACATCAGAATGATGTGCCTGACAGATGATGCACCTGGCAGATGATGCACCTGGCAGAGGGCGCATGGCAGTTTGCTGCATCTTGCTATAGCTTTAGGATCTTTCTTCTTTGTAGAAGTTCTACTTTGTAAAGCCTTTCTTTAGACATGTAATAAACTTTTATATGAAATAAAAGTCCTTTTTGGAATGTCTTTAAATTTGTACTTTCTTTTGATGTGCCAAGTATCTGTTTGAGCTTTCTGGCGCATTTGGAGTTGGTTGCATGGTTAGGTTGAGCGCATAGGATTTTGGCCTATAGTTGTGCCTGAATTTCCATGCTTCTATAAGACCCCCTTCAAAGTTTTCAAAATTTTTTGTGCAAGTTTTCGAATACTTTGAATAAGAAGCATGGGGATTAGCGAATCTGGGCGTATGCCCCTCGCCTAGGCACATGGCTCTTTTTGGCGTATACTCGTTCTGCACGTTGCTGTAGGAAACGCTTGTTGCTAAGTCGTATATTGCTGTGGCGCATGCTTCTTCTGAAGAGATACCGCCTCGATCTTAGGAAAGATTAATGATGATCTTTTGAAGATAAGCAGCCGTCAATTTCTTGAGACCCGAAGCTACTGACTGCTGATGTCACGCCTCATCGGTTTACGCACGAGGCCAAGCCTATAAATAGAAGGCTTGTGAGGAGAGAGAGAGTCTTCTACTTTTCTGCAAAATTTTTCTTCTTCCTCAGAACTCTTTTCTTCCTTCTTTCCTTTGTCAGAGAGATGGTCCGAAGACTCCCCGAGATGATGCTGCTAGCCGAAGAAGGGGCCGAGGCAAGAAACCCTTGGAGGTCGACACAGAGGAAGTCCCCGTTGTCAGGGCGACCCACGCCAACGTTTGCCCGGAAGTGCTCGGTGGGTATTCTCTCGCCTTGGTCTTTGTTGCAGTAATGTTGGGGTGACCCAACTGCAGATGGGTCGCCTCATGTTGATGTGTTTAGGCAAGTCCTGATGATGCGCATGTTGATGTGTTTAGGCCGAAGCCCTTTCAACTGACGTGCATGGACTTAAGTACTGATGATGTGTCGAAGCTCTTTCAGCTGACGCACATGGACATAGGTCATGATGATGCGTCGAAGCTCTTTCAGCTGACATGCATGGACTTAGGTCCTGATGATGCGTCGAGGCTTCACTCGCTGAAGTGCATGGACTTAAGTCCTGATGATGCGCCGAAGATGAGGTTCTATCTATGCACATGGGTTTCGACCCAGTTTGATGTGCCAGATATGTTGATGTGCCTCATATACTTGTTTTGAGCTTCTAAGTCTTTTTGCTAACTTCGCTTTGACACTAATGTAGTATCCATGCCGAAGGCAGAGGCTTTCGTAAGGAAAGAGATACCGCCTCCTCTCGTCAAGCAAGAGCCGGTGACCGTTAAGGAGGAGGCGTCACCAAAGGTCGAGGTCAAAGAAGAATCGATGACCCTCAAGGAAGAGATTGTTCCCAAGGTTGAACTTAAGGAGGAGCCACCGTCAGAGAGTAGCAGCATCGGGACTGACCCTCATGTCCCTGCCGAAGACCTCAACCAGATTGAGCCTTCATATACAAAGTGGCTGAGGGAGTGGTATATGCCTCAAGGCAACTATGATCCCTGGTTGTGAGGATTCGTAGGTTGCCTTACAATCACCATTTTCGGGAATATGAATAAAGTCAATGTCCCTATTTTGTCTTAGTGTTTCTGAGATCTGAAGAAACCTGAAGATGCAGTTTATTTCTTTTCAAATACTAATGTACTCTTTTGTTTTATGTTTAGCTGGAAAAAAATAAAGGAACTTTCTGCTTTGTTTATTTTCTGTGATTTTTGTGGCTCTACTATCTATTGCGCACCTTGGTTTCTGGGTGCAGATAATAAGTTACTCACGGAGGAAACCGTTACATTCACTCAGAGGTAATATGGACGTGGTGAATATGGGATAATTTTTGTGTAGACTTATCATCCTTGGCGTACCTTGGTGTTAGGTATGGATAATAAGTTGAGAGAGAGGACTGACATATTTACTCAGAGGTAAGGTAGACATGGTAAATATGGGCTAAAATGGTGGAGTTTTTCTACTCAGAGGTAGCATGGACATGGTAGGGGTGAACTCTGTGGGGTTTTATAGAACAATTCAGAGGTGATATGGACGTGGATGTTCTATATGCAACAACAAGAATTATTGTATGGATTGTTTACTCAGAGATAATGTGGGCGTGGTAAATATTGCTTTAAGCATGATCTTACACGGTGCAGGATCCTGCTTGATGAGGTATAGAGAGGTAACTCAGAGGTGATGTGGACATGGTTGTACCTCTACTGGGGATAGAATGCAACAAAATAGCTGGGTTCCAGAAGCATATTATTTGTCAAAGAAGGGGTGTGAACTTGGTTTGGTCAAGTTCACCAGTCCTCTCTTTGGGAAGAGGCAGTACGTTTTCGACGGAGGTCAAGAATAGTACTTTTTCAGGAACTTGCCGTTGATGGGCATCATGAACAAGTTTCCATTAGCTTGAGCGAGACGATAAGTACCGTTTGATTATACCGTATCTATGATGAAGGGTCCTTCCCATTTGGGTTCGAACTTTTTCGGAGTTTTATGAGTCATCACCATCGATCTCCTGACTGCCAGAACCAGGTCGCCCACTTGGAAAGTCCTCTGTCGGACTCTTTTGTTGAAAGTTTGTGATATACGGGCTTGATAAAGTTCGATGTGCTGTTGAGCCAAGAGGCATTTTTCGTCCAGTGCTTCCAACTATTGCAGATGACGACGTTGATTGTCCTCTTCCGTCAACTGGTTTGTGATCGACACTCGGAGTGAGGGGATTTGGATCTCCAGCGGTAGCACTGCTTTGCTCCCATAAACCATGGAGAACGGTGTGTTGCCCGTCGGTATTCGTACTGTTGTACGATAGGCCCAAAGGCATTCTCCGAGTTTTTCGTCCCAGTCGTGCTTATTGGAGGACACGACCTTTTTGAGTAGCTTGACGATGGTCTTATTAAAAGCTTCAGCCAATCCGTTTGCTGCCGGATTGTAAGCGGTTGATACCACGTTCTGAATATGGTTCTTGTCGCAGAATCTATTAAACGTATCGCTGATGAATTACGGGCCATTATCGTGGATAATCCTCCGAGGTAATCCAAAACAGTAGATGTCGTGATGCTTGATGAAGCTGATCACTCTTGAGCTTTTCACCTCTGTGAGAGGTACTGCTTTCGCCCATTTAGAGAAATAGTCGGTGATTGCCAGGATAAAGCGGTATCCCCTTGACTAATGAGGGGTGATAGGCCCCACTATATCCATGCCCCAGGCTTCAAATGGCCAAGAGGCAACCATCGGGTGTAGAGGCTCTGACGGTCTGTAGATGAAGTTGGCGTACAACTGACAGGCACGGCACTTCTTTGCATACTCAACGTCGGCCATCATGGTGGGTCAGTAATAGCCTATGCATCGAAGTCGATCCTGTAGCTTAGGTCCTGGTTGATGAGCTCCGCACGTTCCGTCATGAGCTTCTTGAAGAGCTTCGGCGGCTTCTTCGTTAGATAGACATCGGAGGAGAAGTCCATCGTAGGAGCGCCGGTACAGCATTTTAGAGGCTGTATCATAATAGAAATGGAGGAAGCGCCTTCTGACTGAGACTGCCACCTTCGGGTCTTTCGGGAGAATTTCGTAGACGGCAAAGTCGATAAATGGGAATCTTCAGTCTCTGACATTGATGCCAGGGTCCGTGGCCATGGCATGAGTTGTCCTATGCACAGATAATTTCTGGGTCAAGCCAAGTTCCGACCCGTCACCGTAATAAAGTGTTGGGTCCCGACGGGTGCAGCCAATGAGGCTGCGAGGTCGGCCAGAGCATCAGCTTCCAAGTTTTGCAGCTAAGGTACATGCTCTATAAAGAATTCTACGAAGGTTGAGATGATATCCAACGACTCTTTATGCTAGGGGATGAGGTCTTTATGGCGGACCTCATACTGTCCTCGGATTTGATTGATGACGAGCTTTGAGTCGCCAAAAGATTCCAGGTAGTCCACCCCAGCTGTATTGCTAACTGAAGCCCCATGATAAGAGCATTGTACTCTGCAATATTGTTGGAGTACGGTTCTTAAAGAGAATAAGCGTGATGGATGACCAGCTTGTCGGAAGAGAATAAGACCACTCCCACTCCTGCGATAATCTGGCCTTTGGTGCCTGTTCTGGAAGCACCATCGAAGAACATTCGCTAGACTGGGCTTTCTTCGGTAACGTTTGCTTCTTGTACCTCATCGGGGATACCTTCGTAGAGTTTGGATGATTTCGGAATTGGGTGCGCGGTTAGGAAGTCGGACAATGCTTGGCCCTTGACAGCCTTTTATGGTACGAATACCATGTCATATGGTGTCAATAATATCGCTCACGTTGCCAACCGAGAGTTTAATGCTCCTGGTTTTGTCATGAGAATTATGAGTGGGTTGACTCGGGAGATGACATGGATCGTTTGTTCCGAGACATAGTGGCGAGTCTTCTGGATGGCGAACACCAAGGCTAGACACTCTTTTTCTACAGGGTTGTAGCGGTGTTTGGCCCCAACCATTGTCCTGCTGAGGTAGTAAATGGCCTGCTTATAGCCTACTTCATTGTTCTGTGCCAACAAAGCATCAAGGAAATTGTCCATTGCTCGGACATAAAGCAAGAATAGTTTGTTTGCGATGGGTGCCACCAGGATTGGAGGACTTGTCAGATAAGCTTTGATATCGTCGAAAGCTTTCTGACATTCTTCTATCCAGACGTAAGATACTCCCTTCTTCATAAGCTTGGTGAAGGGTTGATATTCTTTTGGAAAGGTTCGCGATAAACCTCCGAATGTAGGCGAGTCGCCCTTGTAGGCCTCGAAGTTCTCTGAGGTTCTTCGGAGGGTCCATGTCAAGGATGGCTTTAGTCTTCTCGGAGTCGATATGAATGCCTTTCGCAGAGATGATGAAGCACAATAACTTTCTACTAGAGACCCCAAGGAAGGATTTAGCGGGGTTCATTTTAAGCTGATGCGCCCGCATAAGGTCAAAGACTGTCTTCAGGTCTCGTAGGTGATCACCCTTAAGACGGCTCTTGACGGCGATATCGTCAACGTATCATTCGACTGTCTTACGAAGGTGTTGATGGAAGATGATGCTCATAGCTCGTTGGTATGTGGTACCAACATTCTTCAAGCCAAAGGGCATTACTGTGTAGCAGTAATGTGATGTCCCAAATTCGTGATACGTATTTAGTGTACGTATACGTGTTTTGGACCCATATTTTATTTAGTCATGATTAATTATCTTGGTTTATTTTGCATTGGCTTGTTTTATTGGCATTGATAGTTCAAATGGTTTTATGGTTTACTGGTTTATTTCTGGGTTAGTGAGGCTTGGTTTAGTTCATGGTTCATTTGGTTTAGATTGCTAGAGAGAGGGTTTATTGGCCTTGACTTGGTTCACCTTGGTTTATTTTGGGCTTGGTCTATTTTGGTTTGTCATGGAGAACCAACCCCACCCCCACTATATATATCAACTTCCCTCTCTCTCTCCTCATTATTTTTCTTCATCTTCTTCCTCAAGCTTCTTCCTCTCCTCCACCACCACCAACCTAGGCAAGTTGCACCTTGCTATCACTTGAGGGCTATATTTTATTTGTCCAATAGTTTTATTAGCTCATCTTGAGCAACATTAGAACTTGGGTTTTCTCCATTTGGAGCTTGGAATTTTGTAGATCTAAGTTGGAAGTATTTTCGGATTTTGGTAGATTTGATCTATAAAACTTGTTCCTTTTCATGTTTTAATTGTTCCATGTTGAAGAGAATTGAATTTTACCCAAGTTAGAGCCTTGGAAGTCCGGATTTGGAGCTTGGATGGCCGACTTATGGTGTTCCAAAGTTTTGGAACCCATGGGTTCTTCTCCTCGGCTTGAGGAGGAAGACGACCCCCAGGCGCGCCTACTTTTCTGGCTAGATGCTGTTTAGCGCACTGTGCCTACTTTTCTTGCTAGGCACTGTTTAGCGCACTGCGCCTACTTTTCTGGCTAGGCGCTGTTTAGCGCACTGTGCCTACTTTTCTGGCTAGGCGCGGACTGCGCCTACTTTTCTGGCTAGGCGCTGTTTAGCGCACTGTGCCTACTTTTCTGGCTAGGCGCGGACTGTGCCTACTTTTCTGGCTAGGCGCATTTTAGCGCGTAGTTACCTAGGCGCACTTGGACCCTTGGACCTAGGCACACTTTGACCCTTGCACCCTCAACTAGGCGCACTTTGTTGGTTCCGGCTTAGGCGCACTCCAGTGCACTTGGATCCTAGGCGCACTCTAGTGTGTTGCCACCAGGCGCACTCTAGCGTGCCTATTCCCTGGCACACCCTAGTTCACCTACACCCCTAGTGCCTTGGTGCCTGCTTTTAACTTGGTTTTCTTTTGATATGATTGGAGCTTTTGAGATTTTGATTGCTCACATGCACAACTTGACCAGGCCCAACACGTCTTGGCACGGACCTCCGGATTTTGTTTCTTGTTATCCTTCTTAGTTTGGCAGTAAATTGAAATAGAATCTTGTAACTTGTGACTGAACATGATTAACTTGTAACCTGATCACTTGATAGTGGCCCGTGGTGGCGCACTCCCGACTTGACATGACTTGATAACTTGACTTGACTTGGCATGACTCGACTTCACTTGATAGTGGCCCGTGGCGGCGCACTCTTGACTTGACTTGTCTTGACACCGTGGGTGGTTCTTCTTGCTTGCTTGATTAATCTACTTGTCCAGTCTTGCATCATGTCTAGGATGGGACTCCTGAGTACCACGGTCAGGAGTACCTATTAAAAAGGCGGATTCAGGTTAACTACTAGAATAACACATTAGTCATGATGAGATTGACACGGCTACAGGCGATCCCGTTATCCCGGCCGCAATTGTTTGGACTTGTAGCCTGCCGACGAGTAGGGCACATTTCCAGCCCACCGTCGCGTGGGGCACATAATTCTTGATAACGGCTTAATGAATCTAAAAATGCCTGGATAACCTGGATTAGCTGCAGGGCTTGTGGCTGTGGGATAATCTCACTTGCATCTTGCTAGTAACTAGGATTGTGATAACCCTAGTTAGTTAATGTAGAAAGCCGTAGGCGATGATTGGCCGTGATTGATTGGATGAAGTCTAGTCCAGTATAGCATTGTCTAGAAGTGACTGATTGCCAGATTGTACCAACATGACTGCACGATTGTCACTATAGTGCTTGTACACGATTGTCACTCCAGATTGTCACCATAGCGTATTGTACTTTTTATTGTCACTTTTATCATGATATCTTTCCCCTACATGATTGTCACCTTTAGCAATAAATGATCAGAGACTAAGTTCTGTTCAGGCGAAGGGTTACAATCTCGGTCCTTGTTTGGTTTAAGGATTGTAACCTGGCTCCCGGAATAGCACCTTCGTCTTCTCTTCACTTATTGCCCAGTTTTATTTATTTAGCATGTTCTCCAATTTACCTTATGTCAATGATGATTTACTTACTGTCTTCCTATGATCGGGACGAGTGCATTGGTACTGCACAACTCCCGATCCTCCTTTACTTACTTGCTTGTTGATTGCTAATGATTTGCTGGTTTTAGTCCTTAAGTGAAGCCTCCTTTGTGGCACTTGCTCTTTCTGGGGTCTGACCCAGCTGGTTTTGTATGGCCAGATACCGGAGCAGTACCGAAGGATCTCCCTGCTTTCCAGCCCGATGGTGACCACCAGGCGTAACCAGGGCATCGAGTGGGTTTCTTTTTGTTCTCCCACTGTATATTGTGAATTATTCTTTTGAGGCGTTTAGCCGACGAGCAAGTGTTAGCTCGTATTGCACTTTACTTATTGTCTGCCTACGGGCTGTAACATGATTGACAAGCCCCGGGGGTTGATCATGTATGACTGAACTCTTGCTAGTCCTTACATTTTGTACGACTAGCTTCATGATCATCTGATATGTAATATTTGGGACGCCTTATATTTATGTATTTGATGCTCTGACATCTTGTGAACTATTTCTAGTTGGTTGAGATTGAGACAACAGGCTATTTTATGACCTTAGGAGACTGTTGGATTGTAGATAACCCTCACATATCTAGACAGCCGTGACCGTATAGCGGAATGGTTGCCATTTCATTATACGTAGCTGGCTGTGTCCGCCCCCGTTCTCCAGAATTCTGGTTCTGGGGCGTGACATGGTTTAAGTGGTGGCCCATGCAGGTCTTGTCAATCAAGAAATGTGAGGGTTTACCGAATGGATGTCTCAATCAATACTCGTCCTTGATCTCCACTCGTATCCTCTTGATTCCTGAAATCCTTGTCCTGATCACATGCTTGTACTCGTTGATCTGTCCTGGTCCCTCCTTATTGTTCCCATGTCGTCTTCTTCAGTGGCATTGTTCCTGGTCCTACCGATCAGCAAGGCGGAGCGCCTCCCGTGGACCAGCAGCAACCAGAAGATCAGGTTCAGCACTCAGGAGCAGCCTCCCGAGTCATCCCTACCGAGGATCCAGTTCAGCCAGTTCAGTCTGCATGGCCGGATGATGGTACCTTGGTAGGTCTCATCAGGACATTGTTAGCTTCCCAAGATCGTCGAGGTGATGCATTGCACCAGGCAGTGGAAGATGCTCTAAATAGAGGCGGTCATCCAGGAAACTGTGCAGCGAACAGTTTTAAGCGTCTGAACCCTCCATTCTTCGACGGTAGTGGAGATGCGATCGTTGCAGATGCATGGCTCCAGGATATTGAAGTCATTCTAGAGGCAGCCAAGACCCCGGAAGATGAGAAGGTGGCCGTTGTGCGCCTACAGTTATTGGATCTTGCCCGCAGCTGGTGGGCAGCACAGGCCGTGGGACTAGTGGCCCCTATTTCATGGGCCGTATTCAGAGAGAGATTCCAGACTAAGTATTTTGATGCTGTGGCTCGGTACGATCTACAAACGAGGTTCGCCAACTTGAAGCAAGGAGGCAGAACAGTTGACAGTTATGCATCGAAGTTTTCTAGACTTAGTCGGTTTGCTCCCACCTTGGTGGCAACCGAGTACGATAGGGCCCAGCGGTTCCAGCAGGGGCTGCATTTGGAGATCTTGTTGGCAGTCGAGCAGTTTGAGCATGAGACTTTTGATGCGGTATTGAGAGCAGCAAGGAGGCATGAGTATACCTCCCAGAGAATAGTGGACAGGACCGGAGGACGGAAGCGGTCTCATGGCCGGGTGACCCAGTCTTCGGCACCAGTCCCGGCAGCTAGGGCTTTGACTATTGGAGCTCCGAGGCGAGCAGATTCAGTTATGACGGACCAGCACTCAACCCCGACGTACCCTCAGCAGAAACAGAAGCAAGTGCAGTCTTCCGCCGTGGGCTGTACTTATTGTGGAAAGCCTGGACACGTGGTAGCAGAGTGTCGCAAGGCGTTAGGATTGTGTTTATTGTGTGGAGCACCAGACCATAGGGTGGGGTCCTGCCCATTCAGAGTTGATTCAGCATCGACAGTATCTAGTCCCTCGGTTAGGGGACCAGCACCAGTACCAGCTCCAGTTCACCAGCAACAGCAGTTCCCGTACCCGAGGCCATTGCCGACTCAGGCTCAGACTTTCCAGCAACAGAACCCGCAGCAGTTTGCCCTAGCCCAGGCTCAGGTCCAGAATCGTCCGAGAGGTATATGTGTCCTCTCATCTTGCTTTTCTACCGTCATTATGCGGGATGCATGACGTATTTCTTGTATCCCAATTGCGACGGAACATCCCGGGCTCGGGCCATGTCCTAGATCATTCGAAAAGGGTGGTACCAATAACCGTGACTATTCGTATGAGGAGAGGCCCGTGTTCATGTTTGACCAAAGAGAGAGACCTCAAGCGCAAGACTATCAGTTCAGTCCGTGTTGCTTAGAGCCATCCCTCTTTGGGAGAGTCAAACTTGGGAGCATGAGGATGATATCTGATCAGGTCATCCCGGCTGGTTTGACTCGTAAGGTGTAATATCTTCCTTATGCCTTACGCTTCGAATCCTTGCTTGCATGAATGATTGTATGATTGATTGGTAGTGGTAGATTGCCTGTGATAGAATAGCTCCCCGTACATCTCTAGTCTCTTGATTAAATTCCGAGGACGGAATTCTTTTAAGGTGGGTAGGATGTGATGTCCCAAATTCGTGATACGTATTTAGTGTACGTATACGTGTTTTGGACCCATATTTTATTTAGTCATGATTAATTATCTTGGTTTATTTTGCATTGGCTTGTTTTATTGGCATTGATAGTTCAAATGGTTTTATGGTTTACTGGTTTATTTCTGGGTTAGTGAGGCTTGGTTTAGTTCATGGTTCATTTGGTTTAGATTGCTAGAGAGAGGGTTTATTGGCCTTGACTTGGTTCACCTTGGTTTATTTTGGGCTTGGTCTATTTTGGTTTGTCATGGAGAACCAACCCCACCCCCACTATATATATCAACTTCCCTCTCTCTCTCCTCATTATTTTTCTTCATCTTCTTCCTCAAGCTTCTTCCTCTCCTCCACCACCACCAACCTAGGCAAGTTGCACCTTGCTATCACTTGAGGGCTATATTTTATTTGTCCAATAGTTTTATTAGCTCATCTTGAGCAACATTAGAACTTGGGTTTTCTCCATTTGGAGCTTGGAATTTTGTAGATCTAAGTTGGAAGTATTTTCGGATTTTGGTAGATTTGATCTATAAAACTTGTTCCTTTTCATGTTTTAATTGTTCCATGTTGAAGAGAATTGAATTTTACCCAAGTTAGAGCCTTGGAAGTCCGGATTTGGAGCTTGGATGGCCGACTTATGGTGTTCCAAAGTTTTGGAACCCATGGGTTCTTCTCCTCGGCTTGAGGAGGAAGACGACCCCCAGGCGCGCCTACTTTTCTGGCTAGACGCTGTTTAGCGCACTGTGCCTACTTTTCTGGCTAGGCGCTGTTTAGCGCACTGCGCCTACTTTTCTGGCTAGGCGCTGTTTAGCGCACTGCGCCTACTTTTCTGGCTAGGCGCGGACTGCGCCTACTTTTCTGGCTAGGCGCTGTTTAGCGCACTGCGCCTACTTTTCTGGCTAGGCGCGGACTGTGCCTACTTTTCTGGCTAGGCGCATTTTAGCGCGTAGTTACCTAGGCGCACTTGGACCCTTGGACCTAGGCACACTTTGACCCTTGCACCCTCAACTAGGCGCACTTTGTTGGTTCCGGCTTAGGCGCACTCCAGTGCACTTGGATCCTAGGCGCACTCTAGTGTGTTGCCACCAGGCGCACTCTAGCGTGCCTATTCCCTGGCACACCCTAGTTCACCTACACCCCTAGTGCCTTGGTGCCTGCTTTTAACTTGGTTTTCTTTTGATATGATTGGAGCTTTTGAGATTTTGATTGCTCACATGCACAACTTGACCAGGCCCAACACGTCTTGGCACGGACCTTCGGATTTTGTTTCTTGTTATCCTTCTTAGTTTGGCAGTAAATTGAAATAGAATCTTGTAACTTGTGACTGAACATGATTAACTTGTAACCTGATCACTTGATAGTGGCCCGTGGTGGCGCACTCCCGACTTGACATGACTTGATAACTTGACTTGACTTGGCATGACTCGACTTCACTTGATAGTGGCCCGTGGCGGCGCACTCTTGACTTGACTTGTCTTGACACCGTGGGTGGTTCTTCTTGCTTGCTTGATTAATCTACTTGTCCAGTCTTGCATCATGTCTAGGATGGGACTCCTGAGTACCACGGTCAGGAGTACCTATTAAAAAGGCGGATTCAGGTTAACTACTAGAATAACACATTAGTCATGATGAGATTGACACGGCTACAGGCGATCCCGTTATCCCGGCCGCAATTGTTTGGACTTGTAGCCTGCCGACGAGTAGGGCACATTTCCAGCCCACCGTCGCGTGGGGCACATAATTCTTGATAACGGCTTAATGAATCTAAAAATGCCTGGATAACCTGGATTAGCTGCAGGGCTTGTGGCTGTGGGATAATCTCACTTGCATCTTGCTAGTAACTAGGATTGTGATAACCCTAGTTAGTTAATGTAGAAAGCCGTAGGCGATGATTGGCCGTGATTGATTGGATGAAGTCTAGTCCAGTATAGCATTGTCTAGAAGTGACTGATTGCCAGATTGTACCAACATGACTGCACGATTGTCACTATAGTGCTTGTACACGATTGTCACTCCAGATTGTCACCATAGCGTATTGTACTTTTCATTGTCACTTTTATCATGATATCTTTCCCCTGCATGATTGTCACCTTTAGCAATAAATGATCAGAGACTAAGTTCTATTCAGGCGAAGGGTTACAATCTCGGTCCTTGTTTGGTTTAAGGATTGTAACCTGGCTCCCGGAATAGCACCTTCGTCTTCTCTTCACTTATTGCCCAGTTTTATTTATTTAGCATGTTCTCCAATTTACCTTATGTCAATGATAATTTACTTACTGTCTTCCTATGATCGGGACGAGTGCATTGGTACTGCACAACTCCCGATCCTCCTTTACTTACTTGCTTGTTGATTGCTAATGATTTGCTGGTTTTAGTCCTTAAGTGAAGCCTCCTTTGTGGCACTTGCTCTTTCTGGGGTCTGACCCAGCTGGTTTTGTATGGCCAGATACCGGAGCAGTACCGAAGGATCTCCCTGCTTTCCAGCCCGATGGTGACCACCAGGCGTAACCAGGGCATCGAGTGGGTTTCTTTTTGTTCTCCCACTGTATATTGTGAATTATTCTTTTGAGGCGTTTAGCCGACGAGCAAGTGTTAGCTCGTATTGCACTTTACTTATTGTCTGTCTACGGGCTGTAACATGATTGACAAGCCCCGGGGGTTGATCATGTATGACTGAACTCTTGCTAGTCCTTACATTTTGTACGACTAGCTTCATGATCATCTGATATGTAATATTTGGGACGCCTTATATTTATGTATTTGATGCTCTGACATCTTGTGAACTATTTCTAGTTGGTTGAGATTGAGACAACAGGCTATTTTATGACCTTAGGAGACTGTTGGATTGTAGATAACCCTCACATATCTAGACAGCCGTGACCGTATAGCGGAATGGTTGCCATTTCATTATACGTAGCTGGCTGTGTCCGCCTCCGTTCTCCAGAATTCTGGTTCTGGGGCGTGACAAGTAAACCCCCTTTGGTGTTCTGAACGACGTGTGTTTCTCGTCGTCTGGGAACATCTTGATCTGATTGTAGCCTGAGTAGCCGTCCATGAAGGACATACGCTCGAAGCCACATGTGTTTTCGGTCATTACGTCAGTGATCGGGAGTGGAAACTCATCCTTCGGGCATGCAGAGTTGAGATCCCAAAAATCGATAGAGACTCGGATCATTCCGTTCTTCTTGGTGACATGGACGATGTTGGCTACCCAGTCGGGGTGTTGCTCTTCACGTATGAACCCACTGTCCAAGAGCTTGTCGATCTCTTTGTCGATGGCGTCTATGATGTTAGGACGAAAGTGCCGCTGTTGCTGCTTAACGGGCTTAGCGTCAGGTAAGATGTTATGCTTGTGCATTTCGACTTGTGGGTCGAGTCCCGGCATGTCTTCGTAGCTCCTGGCGAAGACGTCGATATATTCCTTGACCAGGTGGATCAAGGATTCTGGGTCCTCCCCCACCAAACTCTTGCTGATGAAGATAAGTTTGGATGAAGATTCATCCCCACGGTCGATCTGTTCGACTTCGTCTTCAGTAGGGGGTTCTCGCAATTCAAAGCAAGACTTCCATTGTGCACCTAAGCGTTGGGCCCATGGTTCTTCTTTGAAGAACTTTTCTGTTTGATCGTCGTCTTTATCTTTTGAAGGATGTACGAATGTCATGTTGGTTGACAGCACCTTCCTGAAGACTGAACCGATACTGGTGTAGTTTCAAATAAGAGAGAATGTATGACATCCTCTGCTTCTGATTCTTCTGGAGTTGTTGGAGGCATGATATAGCCTACCCTCCCCCCCAGTCGGGTACGGTGATAGTAGTCTTGCAGCTTCCCTTTTGGCATCGGAAGTCGTAGAGGAAGGCGTCGACCTTTGCCGTAGTTCAGACCTTAGCCGCTCTTCAAGTTGTAACCCGTCTTTTGGATGAGATACTTGGCTCGATCGTTGTACCGGTAGATTTGTATTCTGCCGGTGTCAGGTTCTGGCTCTGTCGGTGGGAGGTCTTGGTGACGCTCGACTTTGCCAAAGATAATGGGCTTCTCGTCCTTGTTCCGAGGTGGGACTATGTAACAGACTCCTTGGTACAGGACGACTCGATTTGCATGACTCACAGTCATTATTTGTGTTTGCAACGACTGTAGAACATTATCTAGAGTGTACTTGGTATTCCAATGTGGAAGACAAGAATAGTTGACAGACACTCTATTATTGATAAAATATAGGATCTTGTCCTGAGGGATTACATCATCAAGGGATGGGACATCGACATTGGCCGATATGTACTATCCAAGCTCTTCATCAGTGAGAACTGGAGTAGCCTTGGGAGGTTCAGGAGAATTTTTTGGGAGCTTGGCCCGTGCTGGCTCCTGGGACTGTGCTGAGAAGGACGTCGAGGTCTTCTCTTGTGGCCTGACGAACGTTGACAACTGAGGAGGCTTGCCTTTGAGCCGTACCTTGAGGTGAGCCTCGGTTGGTGTGCCGAAAGCTGGAGCCTTTTCCCGAAACTTGGCTACGAGGGGAGCCGCCACTTGAGGGGGCTTGCCTTTGAGGCGTATCTTTAATGGAGCTTCATTGGGTGTAGTGTCCGGAGAAGCTGGCGCCTTTCCGCAGAGTTTGACTACCATAGGAGCCGGTGTTTGAGGCAGCCTCCCTTTGAGTCACATTTTTAAGGGAGCATTGATTATCAAGTCTGCCTCTGAGTCAGCTTCAACATCAGCTTCTGCCTCGTCATCAATGTCATTGGCTTCATCTTCGAGATGAATTAATTTGTACAGGTCGGCGTCGGTGAAGAAGGCTTCAATCCCTCTGAAGGGATCGACATCAACAAACTTTGTTTGGATGAAGCCGCTAGTGGATACGTATTTCATACATTGGTGGAGGGTGGATGGCCCCACCATGTATTCATGTATCCATGGCCGTCCCAATAGGATGTTGTAGTTGACGTCTGCATCCACAACATAGCAAGTCACCTCGGTCTAGAGATCGCCGATGTGAGACTTCAAGCGGATCTTCTCCAGTGGCTCACTTTTACTGGTGTTGAAGCCACTGATGGTAGTGTAAGATGCCGTCGGGCGATGCATCGAGATCTCCAGCGTCTGAAGTAGAGTTCGGAAGATGATGCTGAGATAGGACCCAGGGTCGATCTGCATCCGATCCACCTTGATGGCACCAACATACCCTGTGTAATACAGGGGTCTGTTGTGCCTGTTGTTCTTGAACAGCATGTCTTGTTGAGTGAATGTGATATTGGGGATGATCTCCACCACATTATGATAGTATGGACATGTTGTAGGATCGTCGTCATGTTGCTTGACCTGACTGATGAAAGACTCGACGTCCTTCAGGTCTTCGCAGAGAGCCTCCTGAGTATCTTTGGATAGGCGGAGGAGCTCGAATAGGGAAAGCCGTACTGGAGTACTGGCCAGTTGTGCCAGTATATCAAAGTTGTGGGGCTTGTCTGACCCCAGAGTGTTGTCTTTTCGAAGAGGTCTGTCGAAGCGGGCCTCCTTCTGCTTTTGTTTGTCAGCTGTAGGAGGTTGGGATGGACCTTCTCCTTGGACAGCTGTGGTGATGATGGGAGGTGCCACTTCGGCCGTAGCCTCCTCTGGCTGGACGTTCTGCTGTGAACGCGTTTGTACGGACAGTGCTTCCTCAAGGGAGGAAGTCACCATTCGGTAAGACTTGGTCTTCTTGCCTTTAATTTTGGAGGTAGAGGATCCCCCTGGTCGAGTCAGCTCTGGAACGAGATCCTGGTGAACCCACATGATCTCCCCCTTGGATGTTGTGAGTGGTGTGAGCCCACCCACGTTGTCACGGGTTGGTGGAAGGTTGACTACTTCCATTATCGCCTTTGGGATGGGGACGACGCCATCTTGAGCTGTGGTAGGCGGTAAGGTGCCGAACTGGAGCGACACCATGTTGGCCGAGACTGTCTTCTCCTCGTAATTGACTGAGATGACGTTCGCATTGATCATGCGTTGTATGTAGTCTTTGAGGACGTAGCAGTCTTTAGTTGGATGTTCGATGAACCGATGGTAGTGATAATACCTCGGGTCACCGACTTTGCCTACTTGACGCTTGGGATCTGGCAACTTGATTTTGTCGCCCTGCTTCAACATCTCGAAGAGTTGTAAGGTATCTTCATCGTTGAAGGAGTAGACCATCTTCGACCTGGGTGCAGGAGGAGGCCTTTGAGTAGACCATCTTCTGCCGACTCAGCCTTGCTTTCCGGCGACATATGCCCTAATTTCTGTTTACAATGCTTTAGATATATAAATAAATAAATATATATAATTTCAAGTATATTGGAATCTACATGTCTAGATAATTCTAATTTTAGCAAAAAGTCCAACTAAATATTTGGATGGATATGAACAGCCTATGGAAATATTATTATTATATATAATTTAAGTAAGTACGCAGATTTGTATATCTATTCATGTCTCGTGTTCCTATCCATGAAATTCAGAGACGCAGGGATATGCATCTATAGTTTAAATGATGTCTATCTTAAAAAGATATATACAATTTCTCATGTGACCATTCTCAACTCTATCTCTTCCTATACAAATCCATATACGAATCCTCTCTTCTTATCCCTCTGGGAACTCTTTCTATATAGAGAGAAGCCTCTGGTTCATCTCTTTAAAATGACTCATATAAACCCTAGCTTCCTTCATCTTGAGCGTTGCTGTTGGTCTTCCTCGGTTGTCCGCAACTGCCAAACTCTACCGTGAACGCTGACCTTCTGATCAGAGCTCAACCAATCCCTCACTACTTCGGCTTCAACCATCTCCTCGTATCAGCGACGATTCTTGACGCCTCCGAGAGTTTTCGCCACCCGCCAAGCAGCACAGTCAAATTCACGTCAAGTCGTTTCATTGATTCCACGCAAACTCACGCGTAGCAGACACTAGCCAACCAGGCTACCAGCCCCATTAATTGAACACTGTGCTGACGAGCATTGCCAGATTTCAGACACGCCGACGTCCAAAGCACCAATCGGCCATCTCGAACCATTAGACCGGAGTCCCTCGACTGAGTTGCACGAACCTGAGGTAAGGCTAAACCTCTCTGTTTCACTTCTTGAAAAATAGTTGGGATTCAAACTTTGCAGCAAACAATTAAGTTTCAGTAGAGAAGAAAGAGAACCAAGTATTAAAATATATGCCTATTTTAGCACTATTCATGCGAAGTTGAGGTAGCAGCATAGGTTGTATAGAAATTATCTTGCACTATGCAGTGCACGGAATGGAAGATGAGAAGACCCCACACTTGTTAGAGAAATATATAAATATAGTAAGAAGAAGAACCTAACTACTGATCTCATAAATTATGCATGTCATCAAAGTAGTTGATTAATTTAGTATTATTTCCTTATTTATATTGTATATATTAACCACTCCAATGCTACTGATCACGTTAGTAGTAGTAATATAGGAGTAAGTGGACAACAATTTTGCCCTTCAACTAGTTGTGTCAAATTTGCACACAAGTCCCTCTAATACAAACTAAATACTATTTAAATAATTAGTTAAAAGTATAAAGGATAGATGTATAAATAATGTTTTCACACTAAGATTAGACAATCAACAAGTTCAGAACCTTCTTTTAAATAAAATAGCTTGCATTAGCATATTCTTAGCTAATGCACAGTAGCATGCATGCTACCTTTTTTTTAATGGCTTTGTTCCATGCATAAGTCAGTCTAGGGGTTAATATTCTCTCATATTAATATTTAAATATGTTAGTGGCTAAGAATAGTTTAATTCAACAAGTAAATAATTCATTACTTAGGCATGGACCATTAAGTTAGTATTGGTAGAAAATTAGATAATTAACCCGGGACCAATTCTTTTATTTGGATTATAGTTATAGTTGACATGTATAAATTATTATTTATTAGTTAAAAGAAATTCCTACATAAGTATATCATTTATTTTCCTTTTGAATAATTTATAGGGTCGGATTCAGATTTTGTCTCCCAACCTCGATAACAGTTGGACTCTTTTACAGGCAAGTATACCTTGCCCACTCTACAGTATTTTTATGCATTTTTCTATATTGCAGTTTCTTTTCTGTCACATTTCATTACTTGCTTCTTATGTTCATGCCAGTGATATTTTTCTCATTTACGTGCACGTACATTATTTTCTTTATCCAGTATATCACTGTTACTCCATGTATAGGTCCTGGTAGTATTGCCTTGTCCTGAGTCACATTCACTTGACCTTTCTTGACCCGTTAGTTACACTTGACTTGATTCGACTTGACTGGACACCTGTATAGTTCCTTGTGACATAAAGGACATTTACTGGGCATGCGGGCTATAAGATAGTTTCTGTTGGCCAGTAGTTCGGATGAGCTTCGGTTGTATTGATTATTCTGTTGGCCGTTAGTTTCGTGCTACGGTTGTGATATTCTGTTGGTCGTTATTCTCGGAGGAGATGCGATTGTGATTATTCTGTTGGTCGCTAGTTTCAGATGAGCTACGATTGTCATGGTACCCCTGTCTGTTAGCCTAAGTGTCGAACATTGTCTTTGATGTTGCATTGTCATGTATTTAGTGTAGAAGTACAGTGTTCTATTTCTGTCATTTTCTTTATGCATGTTATACTGTAGCGTGGCATGTTCTTCTTGTATCTTGCTAGTCCTCTGAGGACCTGATGATCTCTTCAGGTTTAGTCGAGTTTTGAGCCAGGAGAAGACGAGCAGATTTGAGCCAGCAAAGACCACGGTACCACTGCAGACAAGGGTACTTTGATGATTAGAAGTTTTGATTCAGTTATTTCCATTTCATGTTCTATTTTATCCGTCTATTGGTAGTGGATTTGTGTCCACCGGACGTGACCTGGATTCATGATGAGCTTGATACTTCATTTTATATATTATCATTCTATATTCAGTTGATTGTGTCATATTTCTGTGGATGAGATCTAGACTGCCTTGTTAGATTCTGTGACTTGTTTATGTACTAGACAGCGTTCTACCGTCGACACTACGACGTAGTCTGGGCTTGGACACGCTTCGTATCCGAAAAGCGGGTGCAGATCGTGACAGCAGGAAGAGGCCTCTGAGCAGGACCTTACATTGTGTTAGACGCATTGACAGTCAATACCTGCTTCCCTTTCGCTTCGCGACTGCTACTGCTGGTCGCAGACCGTTTTCCTTTGTCGTCAAAGGTGAGGAAGTTAACCCCCAGAAGGCGAGCGTTACGTGCCTTTTTCTCAGCAGCTTCGGCTTCGATGATCAATGAACTCCAATCTGGCGGGGGAGTAGAGTTGAGCCAGAGCTTGATCGCGGGGATCATGTTCATACTGCAGGAGTCGATGAGTGTATGTTTCGGCATGCCTGGAGGCAACCTTAGGCATGCTTGTCGAAAATGCTCGATGAATTTTCGAACAGTCTCCTTTTCAGTCTGTCGTACTTCTATTAGAGACGACATGGTCATGTCTCTCCCTCCGTCGTAGAATCGATCAAGGAAGAGGCATGTCAAGTCGTCGAAGGATGATATGGAGTTGTCAGGAAGACTATAGTACCAGTCGTAGGCAACTCCTTTCAGAGCCCCAATAAACATGCTCGTAAGCAAGGCATTTTCTTTTGGGAGATGTCCCGTCTGAGATTGAAATTAGGTCAAGTATCGACGAGGAGAGTCCTTTCCGTCGTATAGTGTCAGTGTATGTGGTTTATACTTGGGAGGGTAAACCACCTTGTTCCACTCCAGAGGGTAGGGTTGAGGAAGCCCCAACTTCTGACATTCTTCCTGTCTGTTTTGGGCCTCGAAGCGTTCACGCAGGTCCCTGATCATCTCGGCCAAGTCTTCTGTCGAGCTAGGAGCAGGTGAAGGCGGTACGGCCTGAAGTTGGATATTGGAAGGAGCAGACGCTCGCGGTACAGTGTGATGCTCTGCCCCTGAAGATACCCGTTGAGGGGGTATGGTTGAATCTCCATTGGCCCCTGGATCGGGACTGGTGGAGACAGGTGCCTTTGCCAGAGTGGTTCGAATGTTGAACACCGCCTGGGTCAGGAGGAATAGAGGGTCTTGAGACTCCCCTCAAGAGTGTCTATGCGCTGCACGATGTCCAGCACTGGAGCGTCTGATTCTCCTTCATCACCACCCCCTGCCATGTAGGCTGTCATGACATGGGTGAAAGTAGATGGATCGGTCGAGGCTTCACTCTTGACCTCACTTTTTTGTAGAGGGGCTTCTTCTTCTGAGGCCTCGTGTTGGCTATCCCTAGCTACGTTACGGTCGGTTTGTGGGAGCGCTTCTTCATCTTCGAGAGGGAGGATTGTCAGAGGCTTGACTACCCGGCTATTGCTTCTGCCAGGGCCTTGCTCCTTACTCAGGTGCGTTCGTACACCCCTAGGGACGGGAGCACTATTTTGCTCTTCCTCAGCTGAGTCTTGGATGCAGAGGCTGAGGAGTTGGTGGTTGTCTTTCTCACGGATGAGGAGACAACATGACAGGAAGCGATCTCAGGCTCCGCTTCGTCTTCAATTGGCACTTTCTTTCTGAGGTGACGTCGAATACGTACCGTAGTTTGTATTCGCTAAAACACGGACTACCTTTGTGGTGGAGCCAATATTTTACAATAACAACAATTGATGGTGACCATGGCACAGGTGTGTCCTGCGAGGGACACATTGTGCTTATTGGTCGGCTCTCCTGATCTGCGTTTATGACTGATCACATTACGCAAATCATGTTGGGAGAGTTTTACTTTAACACCCCCATCAGGCGCATGGCAAAGCCAGGCACCGAGGTGGTAATGTGAATGTTGTACCCCCTGATCTGGTTCACGCGCATGAGATACGCCCAGATCATTGGTAGAGGAACAATATTTATGGCAACTTGAGTCAACTTCATGTGCGTCACCCAGGTGGGCGCATAGACTCAACATCACAGTTGCCCAGCCAGATTTGGTTTGAAATGCAATAGATGCGCCCAAGCGGGACATGGACTTTGAGAGTTGACTCGTTTCTGGCACAGATGCGCCCGAGTCGACTCTGTACAGCTTACCATCAGCATTGCGCATGATTTTGAGCGTATACTTCTGGTTTTCTGTTGGCGTAGCACGTTTGTGGCACATGGTCTGTGCTGTCTTGGATTTATTTGTACTAGTCCGCGAAGGCGTATAATACTCAGAATCTAATGGTGTCTCGCCATGACAGTGAATGAGTCTGTTGAAGACAGACGTTCTTTCCTGCGCATCAGAGCTCATGTACTGGAGATTGGTTGCGCCTCTGCTCCGTTGGCGCATCTTCTTTGGCTGGGAAGAAGACGGTTGGGAAATGCAGTCAACACTGTATTTCCCAGACAGATACGCGGCACCAATGGGCACATCCTTGTTGCTGAGAGCGTCAACAGGAAGGGCCAGTTGCGGTGGTGCATCCCCTTCAGAGATGGTGCCAGGCGCATCAGCCTTGCACACCCAGACTTAGCGAGTATTCTTCGACTTTGGCAGCCGCTTCGAAGGACACGCGCTGCCTTCAGAGATGAACTCCTCATACGCCTGTTGATTGAGGCACACCATAAGTGTTTTGTGAGATGAGCCGAGTTTGATGTCATCAAATTGTGACACAACTTTCTCGTTGGAGGAGAAAGAGGTCCCCAGCAGAGTCACCAGCTTGTTTGCTATCGAAAATATGACAAGGTTTTGTTGATTAAAACTTTGGTATTCCAATTACAAACAGAATAGTATACAATGTAGGACTTAGACGTAGTCCTAGGAGTACACTTTTATTTTTATCTGAAAACTGTGTCGGTGGAGCGAGTGGTAATACGTTGACTCCGTTGACGATCTGACGATGATCTTGAACTCTCTGAAGGTCTGAGTTACTCTAGATGCCGGAGCGTTGCGAGGAGAAGCGGATGTTAAGTGTCTCTTCTGGGCTCTGTGGATGTGCTTCTCTCTGAGTATGTATGTCTGTCCTTATCTATGTGTGTAGTGAAGGAATGATCCTTCTATTTATAGATAGCAGGCTGGCTGCTCATGCACACATATATCGAATGCGCCTGGATGTGAGAGTGCCACGTGGTTGATGCTGGCGGGGGTGCATGGTTGATGCACCCTAGATTGAAGTTGAATCTGCTGGACTGCTACGCTGGGCTGTGATAGAGCTGATACGTGGCAGTCGTGGAGATTTAGTTGTTGCTGAGATCTTGGGTGGTTAGCACCTATTCTTTGAATAGAACTGAGTCAAGGGACGTATGGCGTATGACTGTGGCTCAGAGATCTCAATTTTGGAGGAGAGTGATCTATCGGGGTGCGCCTAGGATCGGGCGCATAGAGGTGACTTAGTCTATGAGTTTTAGGCATCATAGACGAGTCTGAGCGTATGGCTTTTGAGGCGCATGCAGAGCTTCGCATCAGGGTGCGCCTAGGATCAGGCACAGAGGAGACGACTTGGTTTTATGATCTGTAGGAGCCATGAGCAAATTCAGGCGCATGTCTTTTGAGGCACATGCAGAGCTTTGTCTTCTGTTGCTTGGGATCAGAAGTAAGTCGGAGGGCGCATGACCACTGGGGCGTACGCAGTCTTCTGGGCGCATGGGCACGAGGCGCATACAAATGATCGGTCTGCAGCATGGCAATTATTGTCGACCCAAGGTTTAATGATGGTGCTGACATCAGCGGTGCTTCATTTTCTGCATAGCTGATTGGACGGCTCTTGGTTACCGCCTTTGTCATTCAGCATTAAATATTTGATGGAGAGAGTTGCATTGGTTTGTGCCAATCTGGACGCATAACTATGGCCCGCTGGATGCATCTAAGGGGAGCATACGATATTGTTGGCGCATCTACCAATGTGTCGCATCCTCTTTGGCCCGCCTGTTGGGTTCTTCGAGGCATTAATGGTTGCCTCGACTTAGTTGAATACGAGGCGACGGATGTATTTGCTATTAATACAAATTTATTGCATGGAATTTGGAACGTTGACTATTTGGCACTCGGGTGTAGGATTCCCGTACTTATAAATAGCCGCATGAGGGAAAGCTTTGCTTTCATTCTTCAAAAGATGAACTTGGTCAGAGCTCTGCCTTGGCGAACTGTCGAACTCGAGCTTTTATAGAAGGTGAATATGTGCTACCCCACTCTTTCCGTCGCTCTGAGCTTTTGTGATAGTGTCTTGTGTATCCAAATATCAGGATCGTCGAGTCCCGACACAGGCCGATGGTGCCTGTTGCATCCAAAGATCGGGGCGGCCGTGCTCCGTCTTTCGTTATGCTGGCAGAGCCACAGGTTGCCAAGTGTGCATGTTGCTTCCGAAGATCGGGGCGTCGTACCGCGATCCTTGTCAAGCTAGAAGATCTTCTCCTCCTGCTACACAAGGGCTGATTGGTGCTGATGAGAGAGAGTGATTCGCTCTGACTATGTACGGAGATGCGCATACGTTGAGATGCTGGAAAGATGCACCTGGACGGGACATCAGAATGATGTGCCTGACAGATGATGCGCCTGACAGATGATGCGTCTGACAGGGGGCGTATAGTAGTTTGCTGCGTCTGGCTGTAGCTTTAGGATCTTCCTTCTTTGTAGAAGTTCTCCTTTGTAAAGCCTTTCTTTAGACATGTAATAAACTTTCATATGAAATAAAAGTCCTTATTTGAATGTCTTTAAATTTGTACTTTTCTTTGTTGTGCCAAGTATCTGTTTGAGCTTCCTGGCATATTTGGAGTTGGTCGCATGGTTGGGTTGAGCGCATAGGATTCTGGCCTATAGATGCGCCTGAATTTCCAGGCTTCTATAACTATGACAGTGAAAACATGCCACAGGTTCCTCATTTGGCTTCTTGAGGTGTGCCAGACAAGCTTCGGCTTGCATTAAAGTTTCGCTTAGTATTTCTCGAGTTTTCCTCGAGAGACGCAGAAGCTCAAAGATTGATAACCTCGTCGGAGTATTGGCTAGCTGAGGAAATATATCAAAGTTATACGGCTTCTCCAGGCCAAAAGATGGAGTTTTCTTCAATATTTTATCAAAGTGAACTGGCTGTTTTCCTTTGTCGGTCGCTGTTGGTTTGGGACTAGAGGTGGAATGACTGTATTCTTTTGTCCTTCTGGATAGTCTCTAAGGTAGAGTCTCCCAGATCTGGTACTGGTCATGGCTTCCTCTTATGGAGCTGGTGCGAAGGAAACCATACTGCAATTTTTCATTAGAGTCTTGTTTCTCGAAGGCTTCTTCTGAAGCGACGAAGGATTTGTCCAGAATCCTAAGCCAACACAAGATTGGTTGTGCTAAAGATGTAGAAAAAGAGGTATAGGAGACCCCTTCCCATGATTTAAGCTAGAGACTTTCTGTAGATCATATCCCATCTTCATCATTAGTTCGCGGGACTGTTGACTATATAGATAGAATGCTGGCTAGTAGTTAACTTCCGGCTTTGGTACAGTCGTCTCAGAAGAAGAAGGTGAGACCTCCGCAGGGATGAAGGTAGCATCCAAAGTTGGAAGATGACCACCCAGTGAAGTCATATGACATGACTTGTATTTGGTTGTCTTTTTTGACTTTGTAGAAGAAGCAGGTGTATTGGATTCAAAGTCAGCGACCAAATCGAGGTGAATTCATATGACTTCCCCTTTGTCAGTTGATAGGGGTACGAGATCATCACTTCGTGCTGGTGGAAGGTTAAAAATTTCCAGAGTGGCTTTTGGAATGGGAGCGACTCCATCATGCACCAGTTGAGCAGAAAAGTTGCCAAATTACAGAAAAATGACATTAGCAGTCACCGTCTTTTCTTCCTGCTGAAGGGTGATTGTCTTGGAGTTGATAAGCTCCTGGATCTTCCCTTTGAGTACGCAACACACCCTCGATGTCCCAAGAACCTGTGATACACACAGTATTTAGGATTGTCAGTTTTACCTACTTCGTCTGGCCGTTTTGCTTCGAGCAGTTGAAGTTTGTTGCTCTTGATTAGACAATCAAATATGCTTATTATGTCGTCCTCGTCAAAGGAATATTCCTTTTTTGGATACTATGTTCTCTGTGGGGGTGTTGTCGTAGTAGGTGTTGACTGACCTACATTGACGGCTAAAACTTTTTTGCCTTTCACATTGATGGCTAAAGCTTTTTTGTTCTTGCGGTTGTTCTGACGCCTACCGATGTTGGTTGTAGAATATTCATCTTTGTCAAGATTAGGCATCTGGATGCCTAGTTGTTTGAACTTGTTAGCACTGTCTTCGGCTGTCCTAGCGCTTACTATGAAGGAGGCCCAGTCTTGGAATTACGTGGGGCCAGTCTACATGCTGACGATAGGTAAGAAATTTGATTTGCATGTATCTATAGTCAGTACATCCAGAGTGCCCAGAGGCATTTTGAGTGTCTCACGACGGAAGCGCTCAATGAAACGTTCAGCAGTTTCATTAGGCTATTGCTTGACTTTGATGAGGGCCGACATAGTCACGTTGTTTGTTCCTTCATAGAATCATTCCAGGAATATTTGCTTGAATCCCACAAAAGATGCTATACAACCATCTGACAAACTGCGATACCAGTCATAGGCTGCACCCACTAAACACCCGACAAATACTCTAGTGAGTAAAGCATCGTTCGGTTGGAGTTGATCGATCATCACCTCGAAGTGATTGAGGTATTAACTTGGAGATGAACTGCGGTCAAACATCATGATGGTTGGTGGCTTGTACTTGGATGAAAACGAGACTTCCTTCCATTCTATAGGGTAGGGTTGTTTGATCCCCAACTTCTGCAGACCATTCTTTTGCTTGAAAGCTTCAAACTAACTACGTAAAAGCTTCACTGCTTCATTAGTATCCCCTGATGCTTGGGGAGCAGTAGACTAATTCGATGTATTAGGAGGCAGGACTGCATGATAAGCACCACCCCCAGCACCAGAATGACTTGGAGCTGGCATGGTAGTGTTATGAGAAGATTGTACTCCAGACCGGTATTGACAGGGTCTGATACTGCTATGCGTTCCTGGGTTGGAATTGGATTCGCAACCGGTGGGACAATTGTAGGTCCTAAAAATCAAGTTGTACCCATTAAAAAAGCAATGAAAATCAAATTGTGCACCCTTCAAATGAACTGCGCAAGAAATAGATTGCGCAACAACTCAACTGCGCAAGCTGAACTGCGCACCCATCCAAGCGTGCTAGCTGACATGGCCGCGTCATCATTATCTGACAGAAAATCAGATCTTCTGACAGCTGACAGCCCGAAGAACGAGGAAACTGTTCATTTCTCGTACAGCACAGCGCTCAAGGACAGCTGTACAGCCAGCGCAAGCTACCAGCCCGATCGAAGCGCAGTCTGCCAGATTCCCTGCAGCACAGTTTAATCCCAGCACAGTCTGAAGCTAGCACAATTTATGTGGCGCACTCCATCAAGACAACTGACATTTTGTACGTGGCATACATACCATCAATTGCTTACCACATGGGAACCGTCTGTACACGATCATGCACATTTCAATCAAACAATGCCATGTGTCTAATACAGTTGAGCCACGATCGAGTAACTGCCAGCGCAGTTTGCTGCTTGCGCAGTCCAATGTCTACGCAATCCATCCTACGTAATCCAGAATAACTAAAAATTAGTTATTTCTAGAACTCTATAAATAGAGTTTCAAGTCCTTCATAGAGGGGATCAGAAAAATCAGAATCAATATCAGATCATCACCAGAGATCAGGAGTTCTTGCCAAAATGCTGCTGCATTCTTCAGAGGCTACCATCTTCAAAGTTCACATCGTCCAAAGGATAAAGCGATCGTCTTCAGATCGGATTCCTATAGTTGTACTTTTCCAGAATTCAATTGTAATCTTCTTACAAAGTTTGTGAAATAAAGAACACTTTTGTTTTTGCAAACAAAATGGCGACTCTGCTGGGAAAAACTTTCTCCTCCGACGAGGAAGTGACAACTCAATGTGACGTTGTGTCTATCGGAAAGACGTAGAAGACGCTGGTTGTAAAGGTCAACCAGACGGCCTACGAGGCGATGATCAACTCCGGGACTACTCATCGCACTGCAACTTCTGCCAAGAGCAAAGTCTGTTCAGTGTGGACTCCAAAGTCCTCTGCACAATCCTTTACGCAATCCTCTGCGCAGTCTGCTGTCTCTCCTCCCAAAACTGTTGCGCAGTCTGCTGCCTCTACTGCCCATGCACAGTATACTGCTCCCCTTGCCAGTGCACAAACCACTTCCTATACTGCTCTGGCAAAGTGCAAGACTCATCTTTCCTTGGCGCAGTTGGCTGCAACTCTTCCTGCGCAGTCCACCACTCCATCAACCAGAATGCAACTCAAGCACTCTGAAGTCAAGACTCCTGCTGCGCAAGCTACAGTGTCTGTGGTCAAAAGGCCATCTGTCAAAGCTTCTCATGCACAACCAGCCAATGCGCCTACTACCACTTCAACCCCTGCGCAAACTGTGCCAGCGCAGTCTAAAAGGGATAGCCTTTTGGCTAATCTCCCTTCTTCTCACAACAAGGGAAAAAACTCTGCTCCTCTTTCCAAGCACCCTTGCTCCTGCGCAATCCACTGGGGGTAGTCTGTTGACTGTTCCTCCTCCTCCTCAGAACAAAGGAAAAGGCCCGTTGGACTTTTCTCAAACTTCCTCGTTCTACGACTTGGAAGACAACAGAGGAAAACGCTCTTTAGCCAACCCTTCTTCACAAAACAAGGAAAAAGGTCCTTTGGTCTTTTCTCAGTCTTCTTCGATTTTTACCGTAGAAGATCAATCTGAACGTGCTTCGGCACCAATCAGTACAAGAACTCTCTCAAACAAGAATTCTTCTTCCCTCCTTGCCAAAGGGAAGTGTACTGATCAAAGAGGTATTCTGCCTACTCCGGTAGCAGAATTCCAAGATCTCCCAACTCTCAGGATATCCCGCTCAAAACAAGGAAAGTTGCTGGTGTCTCAGACAGAAACCCCTGGGGGTGAATTTGCTGATCTAAGGACTTATCTCAATAGACCAGCTTCGGCAAAATGCAAACAGCCAATGCCGAAGATCAACCTGTATCAGAAGCAAACTTCCAGGATTAAAAATCCTGACACCTATGCTAATAAAATGAGTACTTCTCTATATACTCATGGGACAAAACACTTGAAGAACCGAAACCATGTTCTGAATGTTGTCAAAGAACATATCCCTCAGACTTCTTCTCGTCCCGTCATTGTTCCTGATCTCCGAGAACACCTCAAACAAAAATAGGACAACATCTCAACACCTCCAGTTCAACCACTAGGACACCATTGTAATCACAAGGTTGTCATCAAGTGATGTTGCCAGACAACAAAACGATCTGTCTTCGATCGTTTGAATTTTGCAACATCTGAACCAATGTCAGAAGATGAAGACGAAGTGTTGTACGCTTCTGTCAACATGACTTCTCAAGACACTAGCGGTAGAAAGTACTCCAAGCACGGCAAGCATCGCAAGCCCAGCCAGCGGTATTTAGATCTACTCCAAGAATCTTCTGAAAGAGTATTCCAACATACCTGATCCCGAAGCTGAGATGCAATCGGTCAAAGGAATCTTCTCTAAGATCCTTTCGGTCATCTCCCTCTTTCTCACTCAGGAGATAATTCTTTATCCGATTATGATGCATACAGCGAAAGTTCTGAACAGACAGTGTCCTCTACTGTACCTAGAGAAGTGACAGCTTATGTTGTCACTGAAGACCCAGATGCTTCTAGTTCAGCGAGTCAAGAACAACGAATAGCTGCACTAGAAGACAAGCTAAAGACCATGGTTGAAATGGTCGCAAGTATGCATTCTATCATTGTGGCCCAACATACAGTACCACCGACTGTACCTGCTGCAAATCCTGAGATCATAGCATCGTCGGTGCCTGTCAATACAGGTCTGGGGGTAGTATCTCCTCAAGTACCCCCTGTACAAATTCAACCTACACCCAGTCAGTCAGGTGCTGGAGGTAGTGCTTACCACGCTGTTCCTCCCCCTAATACTCTGATTTAGCCTGCTCCTTCTTCATCATTAGAGGATGCTAATGAAGCTGTCAAACTCTTGCGCACTCAATTCGAGGCCTTCAAAGAGAAAGACAACTTACAGAGGTTGGGGATCAAACAACCCTATCCAGTTGAATGGAAGGAAGTCCCATTTCCTCCAAAGTACAAAATCCCTACAATTTTGCTGTTTGACGGCAGCATATCTCCCAGTCAGTTTATTAACTACTTTGAGGTAATGACTGTTCAACTTCAGCCAAATGACGTACTTCTTACCAGGGTGTTCGTCGGCTATTTAGTCGGTGTAGCATGCGATTGGTACAGGAGCTTGCCCGATGGCTGTATCACCTCTTTTTCAGGTCTAAAACAAATCTTCTTGGAATAATTCTATGAGAGAATCAACGACATGACTATGTCGGCCCTCAACAAGATCAAACAAAGACATAATAAAACCGCTGAGAGTTTCATTGAAAGGTTCTGCCGAAAAGCTTTAAAAATGCCTCCTGGAACTTCGGTCGCTGTTACTATAGACACCTGCAAGGCAAATCTTTTGCCTATTATCAGCATGTGGACGGGGTCAACTCAGTTCCAAGATTGGCCATCATTCATTGTCAATGCTAAAGAAGCTGAAGTTAGCGCTGACAAATTCAAGCAATTTGGGGTACACATGTCTAACCCCGACCGGGACGAACACCCGACATCAAGTGGTGGTAATCGCCAGAACAACCGAAAAGGTAAAGAAACTTTGAATATCAACTTGAAGAACAAAGAATCTCTGGCAGTCAACGTAGCTCCACCTACGTCTGCTTCGACTCCTTCTGCACCTCCACCAAGGGAACCTCGTCCGAAAGTAGAGTACTCCTTTGACGAGAACGACACCGTGAGCATCTTTGATTGCTTGATCAAAAGCAATAAGCTCCAACTCACAGACCCGAAGAAGCCTAACGAGGTCGGTAAGAATAATCATCCCAAATACTGTGTTTATCACAGGTTCATTGGTCATCCCACTCGAGCATGTTACGTGCTCAAAGGCAAGATTCAAGAGCTTGTCAACGCTGGTATTGTCACTCTGCAGCAAGACGAGAAGACGGTTACTGCGAACATGATCTCAGTTCAGTTCGGTAACTTTCCTCCACAGATGGTACAGTACGGTGTCATTCCTATCCCCAAGGCTACTCTTGAGATCGAGAATCTCCCTCCTCCACGAAGTGAAGGTCTCGTCCCCTTATCTCTTGACAATGGTGAGATTATGTAGATTCACCCTGATCATACTTCGGAGTTCGAAGTTCCCTCTTCCTCCAAGAAGAAAGAACGCTCCAAGGGCAAAACAAAGATCTGTAATATGGTGTCTTTTGACCCCATAGTTGACGAAGAAATCCTGCTGAGTACCAGATCAGGGAAAACCTATCTATGGAAACTTCTCGAGACTCAAGAAAATCCTGCTTCTTCTTCTGAGTCTGCTCCAGTGCAACCTGTCTCTGCTGAGGGCATCCCTGCTGTGTCCTCACCGGTTGAAGAACCCATTCCCCCAAAGCCGACAGCAGCTGACAAAGGCAAACAACAAGTCCGCTTCGACAAGCCTTTGAAGAAGTCATCTCCTTCTGGACTTGAGAAGCCATACAACTTTGATATTTTGGCCCAACTAGCCAATACACCGGCCAGGCTGTCAATCTTCGAGCTCTTGTGCCTCTCCAAAGAGACTCGAGAAACTCTGAGTGAAGCTATCATGCAGGCAGAAACCTGCCTAACCCTTCTGAAGAAGCCAAAAGCAGAGCCTGTCTCTTGCCTCCATTGTCACAGTGTGTTGGAGTTAATTCCAAACATTACCTTCACACAGGATGATATACTGATGGAAGATAATAGGCATGACCGTCCTCTATACTATACAGGATATGTCGACTCCATGAAAGTCGATCGTATTCTGATAGATCCAGGGTCAGCACTCAGCATCATGCCAAAGACAATGTTAGATGCACTGAAGATCCCAGTACATAGTCTTTCCAGTACAATCACCACCATCCTGGGGTTCAACCAAGGAAGAAGTGAACCTATGGGCAAGATTCGCCTAAAACTCCAAATGGACAATCTCCGCACAAAGGTGACCTTCTACATTATAGACAACCATAGTTGTTCTTACAATGCTCTTTTGGGGAGACCATTCTTACATGAACACAATATTGTTCCTTCGACTCTCCATCAATGTTTCAAGTATGTTGAGGATAATGGAGAGGTTCAAAAAGAGGTTGCGGATCTCTATCCTTTCAAAGGTGTCGAAGCATATTGTAACGATGTTCGCATGTATAAGGATGAGTTCATGAAGGTAGTACTGGCTCTGGATACTGAAGAAGAACAAGAAGCAGTGCCCAATGACACTCTCATCATACCTGTTAAAGGGCGTATTTCTCGTCCTCAATCCTCTAAACCATTGGCTATTCACTTGCCAGTCCAGAAGCAACCAACTGATGGTGGTCAAGATCAAAGGGAGCTCACCTCTTCTGAGCCACTTGTTATCGACCTACGTCATAACAAGGATAAAAGGCAGCTCACCTCTTCTGAGCCGCTTGTTATTGATTTATCTTATTACAAGGATAAAAGGGAGCTCACCTCTTCTGAGCCGCTTGTTATTGATCTCCGTCGTAACAAGTCCAATCCTCCTCCCCGTTCTTCTTTTCCCTCTCTTATAATCAATCTGACCAAGCCTGCTAAGGCTAAAGGTCCTGTTGTAAATACAGATGTACAAATCAATGAAAAAACATCTCCTTTCTAGTATACTGATGTCGTTTATCATGCTAAGTGCTATTTGGATATGTTAAATAGCTTTCAGTCATTTACAATGGGAGTCGTACAGTCTCTTCAAATAGAAGTCTTACTCGAACACCCAGATGATTCATACTTTGTTGTCCCTTCTCGAAAGAGAGACGAGAGTCCAATACTTTTTAGTAAAGGACCAGAACAAAAATTCAGCTATACGGATGATAGCAAAAGTAACGATACGGGACATCTTCAACTTCGTAGTTATAGTCAACAATCAAAAGACATCATCCAAAAGATGGGTTATGACTTCAAGAATGGCCTCAACTACGATAAGGGTAGAAGAACTCCTATCCGTACGGTTGTTTCGGAAGGAAAATTAGAGATGTACTACAGCAGGACAAAAAGAGGTCTCAGATATACTTCACCTCCGGTATTATCCCCAGCAGCCTCCGAATCCGATAGTGAAGAGCGCTCTAACTCTTCTGATTCTAGATCATGGGATTCTGACACCAGCATCGGTCAAGTTTATCGATTGATTGTATCTTCTAACATGGTCTCCGCTGAACTTCTAAAAGGATATGACAAAGATATTGAAGAAAATCTCGAAACAGATCCTTGGGCTCAACGAATGGATACCCAATGGAAACTCCGATTCGAACAAAGGGAACCTCCTACCGAAGATCAATAGCTCTAAATTGACGTAGGAGAAAGCGGGTCACCTCGTCCGATATTCATCAGCAAGAACCTTCCAGAGGTGGATAAGCAAGAATTAATTCTTCTTATTCGAGAATACATTGATGTCTTCGCCTAGAGTTATGAAGACATGCCAGGTCTAGATCCTAAAGTTGCTACTCACAAATTGAATATCTTGCCTAATGCAAAACCAGTCAAACAGCAACAAAGGCGATTCAAGCCAGAAATGATGGACGCTATTGATGATAAAGTCAAAAAGCTCATAGCTTGTGGCTTTATTCGAGAAGAACAACATCCAGACTGGGTAGCCAACGTCGTTCCAGTCTTGAAGAAAACTGGCAAAGTTCGAGTTTGCATCGACTTCCGGGATCTTAATGAAGCCTGTCCAAATGATAAGTTTTCTCTCCCTATCACAGACGTCATGATTGACAACACCTGTGGGTTCGAGCGAATATGTTTCATGGACGGATTCTCCGGATACAATCAGATTCGGATGAATCCTGAAGATGAAAAACATACTTCTTTTCGCACTCCTCGCGGAATCTACTGCTATACCGTAATGCCATTTAGTCTCAAGAACGCTGGTACAACTTACCAACAAGCTATGAATACCATCGTTCGAGATCATCTGCGCAAGACTGTCGAATGCTACGTGGACGATATTGCTGTTAAAAGTCGTCTAAAGGAAGATCACATCCAAGACTTGAGAACTATCTTCAATCTAATACGCCAACATCAACTCAAAATGAATCCCACCAAGTCATTCTTGGGTGTCTCTAGTGGCAAATTTTTCGGCTTCGTTATTACCTCTAAAGGTATACACGTGGATCCCGAGAAGATCAAAGCCATTCAAGAGATGCGTCCTCTACGCAACCTAAAAAAGCTACGAGGATTTCAAGGTCGACTTGCGTACATCAGGAGGTTCATTTCGAATCTGTCTGGACATTGCAGACCATTTACTCAGCTAATGAAGAAGGGTGTATCTTTCATCTAGACCGAAGAATGTCAACAAGCATTCGATAACATAAAGCGATATCTCATGAACCTACCAGTCTTGGTGCCACCGATCTCAGGCATACCATTCTTAATGTATGTCCGTGCTATGGATCATTCATTGGGTGCTTTACTTGCCCAAAAGAACAAAGAAGGCCATGAACAGGCCATCTATTATCTTAGTCGTACTATGATTGGTGCCGAACACCGTTATAGTCCGGTCGAAAAAGAATGCCTAGCTCTTATGTTCGTTGTTCAAAAGACCCGGCATTACATCATTGGCCAAACTATTCATGTCATATCCCGAGTTCATCCTCTTCGGGTACTGATAAAGAAGCCTAGCACACTCAATTCTCGGTTAGCTACATGGGCCATTCTGCTAGCCCAATATGACAAGGTATATGTTCCACAAAAGTCTGTTAAAGGTCAAGCACTGGCAGATTTCTTAGCAGCTCATCCTGTTCCAGAGACATCCAAACTTTATGATAAAATTCTAGACGAGACATTGGAATCAAATATGATCTCCGAAGAATTTCCTATTTGGCGTCTATTCTTTGACGGTGCATCCAGGATTGGACCCAATGGTGCCATTGTCGCAGGAGTTGGAGTTGTCCTTGTTTCTCCAGACGGGTCAACTATTCAAAGAGCCTACTCTCTAGATGAACCTTGTTCCAACAACGTAGCAGAATACAATGCTCTACTCATTGGCCTTCAGTTAGCTAAACAACTGGACGTCGAATATCTTGAAGTTTATGGTGACTCCAAGCTGGTTGTTAACCAGGTTAGAGGAACCTATGAAGTTCGCCATCAAGATCTAGTACCTTACTATGAAGCAGCAATCAAAATGGCTACATCATTCAAAGCCTTCTTCATCGAATACGTCCGTCGAGCTTGCAATACTAAAGCAGATGCTTTAGCTAATCTTGCAGCAGTCTTAGCCATCCCTATCAAAAGACAGCAGGTGGTGGTTGTCTCTAATCGGGAATTGTTCTGCATTGAAAATAATCGTAATATTGAGTTCAGTAATCTTACTAAAGCCAATGTTATCAGTGAAGATTGGAGAGCTCCCTTCATTGACTTCGTAGTTCATGACATACTTCCTGAAGATCTCAAGGAAGCTACGAGTATTCGTCGGCCGTCTCTGCGATTCTACTACAATCAAACCACCAAAACTCTTTACCGATGGACTTATGACGGCCTACTCTTGCGCTGTCTTGCTCGTGATGAAGTAAAGCAAGTATTGCGTGAAGCTCACGACGGTGTCTGCGGAGCACATCAACCTGGTCCTAAGCTATAAGACCGTATCTGACGCATGGGTTACTACTGGCCCTCTATGGTATCTGATGCCATCGAATATGCAAGGAAATGTCGAGCTTGTCAAATCCATACAGATTTTATTCACCAACCATCAGAATTCCTTCATCCGACTGCTGCTTCCTGGCCTTTTGAAGCATGGGGCATGGATATTATAGGTCCCATCAATCCTCCTTCTTCTAGGGGACATCGGTTCATACTAGCAATAATCGACTACTTCCCCAAATGGGCCGAAGATATACCTCTGGCTGAAGTTAAAACCAGCAGCGTCATCAACTTTGTCAAATACCATGTCATCTATAGATTTGGTGTACCTCGACGAATCATTCACGACAATGGACCACGGTTCATCAGTCAAAAGTTTACAAGGTTCTGTGACGATCATCGGATTGACAATGTCGCTTCGACAGCTTACAATCTTGCTGCTAATGGCTTAGCTGAAGCTTTCAACAAGACTATCATCAAGCTCCTCAAGAAGTTTGTGTCTACTAACAAACGAAATTGGAGTGAAAAGCTTGGAGAATGTCTATGGGCCTACCGTACTACGGTCCGCAACCCTACAGGCTGTACACCCTTCTCTTTCATGTACGGCTGTGAAGCAGTTCTACCCCTGGAACTTCAAATTCCGTCCTTAAGGATTGCCATCGCCAACGAGCTCACTACAGAGAACAACGACCTTCTTCGACTTTAAGAATTAGAAGCACTTGACGAGAAACGGCTATTGGCTCAACAGCATATTGAGCTATACCAAGCCCGCATCTCAAAGACCTTCAATCGCAAAGTTAAGGTCAGAGCTTTTCAGAAAAGAGAGCTCGTTCTAACCGTCAGACGTCCCATGACTATGACTCATATGATCAAAGGCAAGTTCGAAGCAAAGTGGGAAGGTCCTTACATTGTGAGCAAAGTATTTTCAAATGGAGCCTATCAACTCTCAGAGCTAGACGGTCGAGTTGCAATGATGCCCATCAATGGCAAATTTCTAAAAAATACTATGTATGAATGTAACAGGGATTTTATGTAAATATGATCAGACAGTTCATAAATAAAGTTCAATTTTATTTCATCATGAATGACGTTACATAGTATCAAGGACAAGAATCACTATCATCCTTTTTATAGACAGGACGAGGACCACTGCCATCCTTTTCAAAAACATAATCAGCAAAAGAGCTGAGAACATCCTTACTCGAACCCACCAGGAACTTGCAAGCAACCATCCTCATGGCCTCTTCTTCCTCTGTCATCCCTGGTTCAAGAAGAAAGTCCAAGATGTCCTTTGGCAGCTTGGATGCAGATGAACCTTCGCCTGCCTCTGTCTGCTTTGGCTGGGCCGACTCGACTGAACGTTCTTCAGTACCCGCTTCAACCTTCAGGGCGATCTCAGCCTTCTTGGATGCATCTCCAGACGACATCTTTGTGTTGAAAAGTGAAAGTAATCATTCCATCTGATTTTTTGTTCTATTTATAGACAGAGATTCGTGAGATAATGAAGCGACACATTCATCCGACGGTTCGCCCGTTCATCACATTCATCCGACGGTTTGTCCGTTTATTACATTCATCTGACGGTTCGCCCGTTCATCACATTCATCTGACGGTTCGCCCATTCATTACATTCATCCGACGGCTCGCCCGTTCATTACATTCATCTGACGGTTCATCCGTTCATCACATTCATTCGACGGTTCGCCCGTTCATTACATTCATCCGACGGTTCGCCCGTTCATTACATTTATTTGACGGTTTGCCCATTCATTTTCTCTACCTGACGGTTTATCCGTTCATTCCATTCATTTGACGGTCCATCTGTTCATCCTGACGATTCATTTCGTTCACACATTTTGACGATTCATCCATTTCGTTCATATCAGCAACTTGTCATCTTTGATTAAGTTGTCTACTGAAATAATGATATTCAACAAATTATATTCTGCCATGTCCACATTACCTCTGAGCAGATATAATGAATATAATTATTTTCTAAATCAAGAAATATATCATGTCTCGGACCTCTGAATATATTTTCTATCGCAATTATTTATATCCAAATGAGATATGCAATAAATAATAGAGCCACAAAGAAAAATATCTTTTTATTGATCAAAATTAAAAGACATTACAAAATTATATGCCACAAAATAGAAGATACAAAAAGTCTTCCTATTCGGTTGGTAGAGTCATCAAGCTAGTCATCTGCTGCTTCAAAGTCTGAAGTCGCTCCTCCCTAGAATCCATCACTCGCCTTCTAGCTTCCTTCATACAAGAATTTTCATCAAAAGTCGGTAGGGTTACTAGCCGACGGGAGATTTCAGCTTGATGAGTTGTGACGTATTCATCTCTTTCATGGGTCAGGGCGTCCAGTTGCTGAACCGTAGCTTGATGTTGTGTGACCTCATCTTCCAGAGCAAGCTGAACAAGTCTCAACTCTTCTTGAAGACGGACAGATTCTGATTTTAGCTTAGCAACTTTCTTTCCCTTCTTCTCAGCAGCAGATGCTATTATCTCTATTTGAGAGTTATACTCTGAAGACTTGGCAGTGAAAGTATCCAAGATAATCTGGAAGTCAACTTTTGCAACTGCAGCCTCCTGAGACATCCTCTCAAACTCAGCCTGTACCAAGGGCTCCACCTCCCCCCGATTCAGATCTTTGTAGATCTTAACCGATTCCTCTAGCTCATCCAGGATGTGTTCAAGGTAAGCAGCTTGCGTTTCATCACCTTGACTCCGGATGGCAGCTATCAGATAAAAGGTTGGACCCCTAACAGTTATGAAACCAATATCTTCTTTTCCCATCATCCTTTCTACTAAGGGTCCTAGGGAATTGAAGAAAAGGTTGGTAAAGGAACCGATTATGAATCTGTTAGTGGCAATGGCACCATGAGTAGCAGCTACTCCCATGGACGTCGAAGCAGCAGCAGGTGCCTGTACAGATGGACGTTCAGCTTCTTGTACGTGGGTGGAGGTCTCTCTGGATAAAGGAGCCATGGTAGAGCTAGTCGCCCCTCCCAGGTGTTCCTCTGCGAAATCAAACAAACACCATCAGCTGGCTGTCATTAGCAACTATCGAGAAGGATCAAAAGTAAGAGCAATCTTACCATTGCTGGGTCCAGGGACAAATTTGTCCTCTGCTGACACGAGTTGCAACCTCGCAGAAGTAGCTTCAGACATTACTGTCTGGCTACTACCTGCTTCGGAGCCGCCCGAAAAATGTCTGCTACCACTGGCTATCTCCTTTATTGGAACTATGTCAGTGCATGTTGGAGGAATTGGAGAAGATTCAATTTCTGCATGGATAAAAATTTAGATGTCAGCCATTTAATCTATGAAAAGAAGATTGATAATATCATTCAATACCTTTGGGATCAGCAATAGTAACTTCCTCAGGTGCTACTTCTTCAACTGCATCCTTTTCTGGTGATACATGTATATCAACTTCTTCTTCTGGTTTTTTAGTGTCATCAACAGCCTCTGTTGATGTATCTTCGTCACTTGTACTTTCCTTGGGTGCTTCTTTGCTGTCAGTTGCTGCGACTGGATCTACATCATCATGGAGGCCGAAGTCGCAGTCGTTCAGAGCATCGATCATTAATCGATCTTCTTCATCACGAAGTGTTCTCAGTGTAGCTGGAAGCTGGGTAGTCTCCACTGCAAGTGTAGGAGATCGCAATACTTCATCCTCTTTCTCCATGACTTCCTCTCTGGTCTCTACAACATCATCCCTCCTCTCTGGACTGAAAGCTTCGGGCTCAGGGATAGGTGTAGGAGATGATATTGTGATTCCGGCAACAGCACTAGCCACGACCAATGACATAGGTCTTGGAGGGCTGGCCACTTTCCTTCTGATAACTATCTTCTTTCTGCGTAGAGGTCTCTCAGGACTCTCTACATCTATAACATTTTCTTGTCTTTGAATAGAGGTCGGAGTTGTCGCCTCTTCTCTTTGAATTGAGCCTGCTGCCGAGATTGTGATCGGGTCGTGACCCTTTCTGATGATTCCAAGACAAGCTTCTTCTTAGCAACTGGAGAAGAAGGTTCTTCTATCATTCTCTTCTGTCACGCCCCAGAACCAGAATACTGGAGAGCGGGGGCGGACATAGCCAGCTACGTATGATGAAATAGAATCCATCTCACCATACGGTCACGGCTGTCTAGATATGTGAGGGTTTATCTACAAGCCATCAGTCACTTAAGGTCATAAAATAGCCTATTGTCTCAATCTCAACCAACTAATAATAATTACAAGATGTCAGATCTCCAAATATACTATTGTAAGGCGTCCCAAACATTACATATCCGGATGATCATGAAGCTAGTCGTTACAAAATGTGAGGACTAGCAAGAGTTCAGTCATACATGATCAACCCCCGGGGCTTGTCAATCATGTTATAGCCCGTAGGCAGACAATAAGAAAAGTGCAATACGAGCTAACACTTGCTCGTCGGCTAAACGCCTCAACAGAATAATTTACAATATTACAGTGGGAGAACAAAAAGAAACCCACTCGATGCCCTGGTTACGCCTGGTGACCACCATCGGGCTGGAAAGCAGGGAGATCCTTTGGTACTGCTCCGGTATCTCGCCATACAAAACCAGCTGGATCAGACCCCAGAAAGAGCAAGTGCCACAAAGGAGGCTTCACTTAAGGACTAAAACCAGCAAATCATTAGTATTCAACATGTAAGAAAATAATAAGTAACACAGATTGGGGTTTGAGCACTACCAATGCACTTGTCCCAATCAGAGAAAATAATTAAGAGAAGCATCATGTTAAATAAAATATAGCTGGACAATATATATGAAAAGAAGATAATGATGAAAGTGACAATGAAGGGTACAATCAGGATAGTACAATCTGGAGTGACAATAGTGTTCAAGCATTATAGTGACAATCTGGAGTGACAATCATTCAATCATGCTGGTACAATCTTACAATCGATCACTTCTAGACAATACTAAACTGGACTAGACTCCATCCAATCAATCGCGGCCAATCATTGCCTACGGCTTTCTACATTAACTAACTAGGGTTATCACAATCCTAGTTACTAGCAAGATGCAATGAGATGCTCCAAGTAGTCACAGGCCCTGCAGCTACCCAGGTTATCCAGGCAATCATTATAGTGACAATCCAGAGAGTTCAATCATTAAAGCGTCAATGGAGGGAGAGTGCAAGACAATAGAGTTCAATCATTAAAGTGACAATCGAGAGTGCCCCACATGACAGTGGGCTGGAAATGTGCCCTACTCGTCGGCAGGCTACAAGTCCAAACATTTGCTGCCGGAATAACGGGGTCGCCTGTAACTGGGGAACATCTCTTCATGACTAGTAGATTATTCTAGTTATTAACCTTAGTTTATTTCAATATGTACCCCTGACCGTGGTACTCAGGGGTACATGCCCTAGAAATGATGCGAGACAAGACTGGTTCATTTATACAAGCACAATCGCCCACGGTGTCAAGTCATTATACATGTCATGTCATGTCAAGTAGCCGCCGCAACGGCTTATCGAGATATAACATGTCAGGTTATCCGGTCAAGTATACTAGTCAGGAGTGCGCCACGACGGGCCACTATCATGTCATGTCAGGTTACTGGTCGAGAGCGCACCACTACGGGTCATCATCAAGTCAGGTTGTCATATCAAGTCTATCATGTCAAGCCAATCATGTCAAGTTATTATTCCATATACAGGACTAATATGAATCACCGGTTACAAGTCAAGTGTGCATCCCATCGGGTCACTATCAAGAAGATCAGAAAGTACCCGGATCATAAATCACAGAAATCAGAACCATATTAGTCATAAGCAATTCATCAAAAACCGTGCCAGGTCGTGTTGGGTCAAGCAGTCGTGTCATGTGAAACAAGATCTCAAAACTCCAATCCATAGAAGAGAAGCCAAGCCTAGAGGATTAAAACAAAATCAACATGGACAATGGATTGCGCAGGGATTAGAGTGCGCAAGGGATGAACTGCGCGAGAGTTGGATCGCGCAGGGGCTGGACTGCGCTGGGTCAAGCGCGCAGGGAAATGGATTGCGCTAGGTCAGATTATGCAGAAGATGAACTGCACAAGAGCTGAGCCGTGCTGAGTCGGGTTGCGCAAGGATCGGATTGCGCACACACTGGATTGCGCACACACCGGATTGCGCAGAGAATGGATTGCGCCTGGGCGAGCTGCGCTGGCTGGATTGCGCCAAAACGAGCTACGCAAGGCTAGATTGCGCCAGCACTAAAGAGTGCTAGGCTAACTGGTTTGCGCCAGCGCTAAAGAGCGCTGGACTGGATTGCGCTCGGGAACAGGGGTCTTCTTCCCCAACCCGAGAGAAAATTCATGGAACTCAGAAATTCCAAGGACCACAACTAGGTCAAAACAAGTCCAAATCCAACTTTGCAAGGGTCTAAATTGTGTAAAATTCAATTCTCTTCCATATAGAACAATCAAAACATGAAAATAAACAAGTTTCATAGATCAAATCCACCAAAATCCGAAAATACTTCAAACCTAGATCTACAAAATTCTAAGCTCCAAATGGAGAAAATCCAAGTTCTAATGTTGCTCAAAATGAGCTAATAAAACTAATAGACAAATAAAATGTAGCCCTCAAGTGATAGCAAGATGCACTTGCCTAGGTTGGTGGTGGTGGTGGAGAGGAAGAAGCTTGAGGAAGAAGATGAAGAAAATAATAAGGAGAGAGAGAGAAGTTGATATTTATAATAGGGTGGGGTTCTCTATGTTAAACCAAAATAGACCAAACCAAAATAAACCAAGGTGAACCAAGTCAAGGCCAATAAACTCTCTCTCTAGCAATTTAAACCAAATGAACCATGAAATAAACCCAGCCTCACTAATCCAAAATAAACCAATGAACCATTAAAACCAATTGAACTATCAATGCTAATTAAAACCAAGCCAATGTAAAATAAACCAGGATAACTAATCATGACTAAATAAAAAAATATGGGTCCAAAACACGTATACGTATACTAAATACGTATCACGAATTTGGGACATTACATCTTCCTCTCCTTGGCTGGAGATTTGACAACCCTTAAGGAAATACGCAATAGCTCATTGACTTCTTCAGGGAAGTTGGCTTCCCTCGAAGCTTTCAACGGTGCATCGGCCGGTTCACGCTCTTCATCGTTGCCAGGAGCCGACACAACAGTTGCTCCCTTCTTTAATCGGGCTGCTGTCGCAAAGCTGTCCGCGAGACTGAAGTTCTCGACAAAGGTATTCACGGATGTATAGAAGAGTGAATATGTATACAACATCCGAGGGCCATGATCGCTCTTCGTTGGCATCGAGAATGTTGTTCTTGTGTCTCGAGCATTATAATAAGCCCAAGCCCGGGCTCCATCAATCAGATAACCTTTTCCTTGTAGGCACGTGATGGCGTTGCCTACATGAAACTGGTCGTAGCCGAATTGGCGGGCAAAACGGCTGGGCAGATAGGGCTCCAAATAATATTCGCCTTCAAATATGTAGACCAAGTGTGACGGCCGGATTGACCTCAGCCAATCAAAAACTGTATGACCTAAAGGCTGCCTCCCAGAGTCGACCAGATTTGAAGATATGTGCTCGTAGCCAGCCGGAGGGGGAACACAATAGAAATTCCACCCCTTCCCGAGATTCAGAGCACGTCTGTAATCTCTTAAACTGGTGTATATCCATTTGCTTCTGGAGAATCTCCTTAAGAAGCTGCCAGTTACCGCTCCCATATCGGGATTCATCAGAGTAGGATAGTGCAGAAGCAGCCATCCAAATAGGTATGTATATGGTAGCTCTAGCCGAGGAAAGCTACATTTCCCGCCTTTTCCTTTGAGCATCGAATCTACAAACAGACGGAGGCCAGCGTTCATTCGGCAAGTCATTACTGATAATAGATCCATCCGACAGCCAAAGACTAAGCGGACGGCAGCAAACAGCACGCCTCGATGGAAGTGATTGACGGCGCTCGCTCTAGGGACGACGAATCGTCGGAGCCAGTAGGTGAGGAAACCCGCCAGCTGGGCTTTCTTTGACATGGGCCTATAGCCCATCCTCATGAAACTTTCAATAATATCTCCTGTCTTGAAAGGAGGATATTGAAGCTTATCATCGATCGTAATATCCATCTCCTTATTCTTCTCCATCAACCCAATCACCTCGCTACTGCTGAGTGGTTTGAAGAAGTTGGGTTTACAATTGTCGTGTTCCTTGGTTTTCTTCTCCATAATGTGGTTGAGAAAGAGATATGGTAACCATTTCGTCGAGTAGCAGGTGCCTGACGAACCGCTCTTGTAATACAAGGAACAGATCTTGTAGTGGTACAACAGTTCTTCGAAGACGGCCACCATGTCAGCATTTTCCTAACGAAGTTTGTCCAACTCGTCATTGGTTGGGACAAATTCCTCATAAGGGATATTCTCTATTGGTAGACTCGAGATGTACTTCATCTCGTGAAGAGCCAGTCCGATCTCCCCACAGGGCGTCATAAAGTCCTTGTTCTGAAGTTGTACCTCTCTGCCAATGCAAGAAATAGGTGAGGATTGGGTTGGAAGTCGTAAACGGTAGAATACACCGGCTGGTACAGCTCAATCTCCTTAAGCTTCTCTTCGAATTGAGCCAATATCCAATTGGCTATACAATTCCATCTCTTGTTATCCGGATTAACAAGACCTGTCAATCGGATGTCTTGATCTGGATATCTTCCTTCAACCTTCGCAAACTCGTTTACGAATATCGGCGTCCTGACCGGTAGGAGCATGGAGGAGTTCTCTGGTAGGATGCACCCAGGTTTCAGTCCTCTGAGTAGGAAGTTGTGACGCTCCGAGGAACTGTAAAACATGTCCTTGTTATTTGGTCCTTTCTTCACACAAATGTTCCCTGTTATGGCTTGTTGAAGAGGAGTTATATCCCAGTCCATTCTTCTGGGGTAGCTCGCAAAAGCGTAGCGAGATAGGGGGAGGCATCTGGAAATCTCTGGTAAAAGTATCCTTTTCTCGCCTCTCTGAAAAAGTCTCTGTTCAACTCGAGGTCTGGGTTGAAAACTCTTATCAAGAGCCTCACCAAACAAAAACAGAGGCTTCTTATGAATAATGGCATCAGCAGTTTGCAGAGGCTGCCCGTTCATCAGACTCAGTAATATTTCATTGTCTTGTGCTATTAGGATGGCTTGTCGAGACGATGGCAGGGCATACTGAGGAAATGTTACATGGGAAAGATCCTCTTTAAACTCAGGTTCAGCTAAAGTCCCTACAAAGATCTCATATTCTAGGTCTTCCCTGAGATTAACTGCATCAAACAAAAAGACAAAATTCAGTACATACAAAATCAAAGAGTCTGTTCAAAAGATCAGCAAATTACGCAAGTGTCAAATTGCGCTATGTCCAAAGCATCAGATTGCGCTAATGCAGCCTACATGCACAAAATGTCCTGTTGTGCCAACACATCCACTTGTGCAAGTCATTAGATAGCGCTAACAAACTTGCACAAGGCATCAGTTTGCGCTGGACAGACTTGCGCAAATCGATAAATTGCGCTGAACATTAGCCAGCGCTTTCCAACCGATTGTGCAAGAATATAGTTTTCATAAAAATGAAAACTATTGTGTGTGTGTAACCAAAACCCTAAACAGGGCGGCGCAATACCATCAAATCTCTAAAAAGAGAGGTATGAAGGTTCGAAAATGTCAAAGAACCCTAAAAAGGGTTTTTGATCGAGTTCATCATCTACCTTGCAGTGCAGGGTGACCGACTTCATGACGAGAAATTCGGGGCACAACCCGAGTCGAAGACTCAGCAAGGGCTTTGTCCTTCTCGACGGCTGAACGTTTCGGGGCCATTGACGTCGACGGAGAGGAAGGAGAAGTGGTCGGAGTTGGCACAGAAGCTTTTCTCTCTTGAACAGTTGGAAACAAGTAAAGAATGAAAGAAAGAAGAACGAAAACTATTTATAGTTTTTCAAAAGTAACAGTCACCTCAGATTGTGCCGAGATATTAGGAGCTGATTCCTCCAAATGCGCAGTCAAGGCATCACTTGCGCAACTTGATTTTAAATTCGAAATTCAATGTATTTCGAAACTTTGAATATTTTTAAATTTTGAAAAACTTTGAAGGGGGTCGTGTAGGTCCTAAAAATCAAGTTGCACCCATCAAAAAAGCAATAAAAATCAAATTGTGCACCCTTCAAATGAACTGCGCAGGAAACAGATTATGCAACAACTCAACTGCGCAAGCTGAACTGTGCACCCATCCAAGCGTGCTAGCTGACATGGCCGCGTCATCATTATCTGACAGAAAATCAGATCTTCTGGCAGCTGATAGCCCAAAGAACGAGGAAACTGTTCGTTTCTCGTGTAGCACAGCGCTTAAGGACAGCTGTACAGCCAGCGCAAGCTACCAGCCCGATCGAAGCGCAGTCTGCCAGATTTCCTGCAGCGCAGTTCAATCCCAGTGCAGTCTGAAGCCAGTGCAATTCATGTGGCGCACTCCATCAAGACAACTGATATTTTGTACGTGGCATACATGCCATCAATTGCTTACCACGTGGCAACCGTCTGTACACGATCATGCGCATTTCAATCAAACAATGCCATGTGTCTAATACAGTTGAGCCACGATCGAGTAACTGCCAGCGCAGTTTGCTACTTGCGTAGTCTAATGTCTGTGCAATCCATCCTGCGTAATCCAGAATAACTAAAAATTAGTTATTTCCAGAACTCTATAAATAGAGTTTCAAGTCCTTCATAGAGGGGATCAGAAAAATCAGAATCGATATCAGATCATCACCAAAGATCAGGAGTTCTTGCCAAAGTACTGCTGCATTCTTCAGAGGCTACCGTCTTCAAAGTTCACATCGTCCAAGGGATAAAGCGATCGTCTTCAGATCGGATTCCTATAGTTGTACTTTCCCAGAATTCAATTGTAATCTTCTTACAAAGTTTGTGAAATAAAGAACACTTTTGTTTTTGCAAACAACAATATGTTGTGCCATGATCACATTATGCATATTTGCTATTATTTCGGCCATATTTTTCAAGTTGCCTCTAAAGCAGCGATCCTCTGCTCCTGACTGCCGGAGCTGGATGTGTCTTGTTCTTCGTTAGTGACGTAGGCAGTCACTTCTCTGGCTACCGATGATGAACTGGTGGAAAAGATAGTCTGCTCAGAGCTTTCACTATCGTCATCGAAATCATGTAGGGAACTACCAGGATGAAGAGTGAGAAAATTTCTTTGATTGAGGAAATCTTGGTCAGAATCAGAAAGATTCCTTTGACCGATTGTTTCTTGGTCGGAAGAAAGATTCCTTTGACTGATTGTTTCTTGGTCGGAATCAAGAGAACTTCTCTGACAGAGAACATCCCCAAGATTAGGAGAAGGAAGATTCCTTTGACTAGGGGTGATCGTCGGTATAATCGGTCGGTATTTGGTTAAACTTTTCGATATTTTTTAAAATTGGTATTTAAAAAATCAATACCACTATCGTACCATTTAGAATCGGTATTTTCGGTTTCGGATAATCGGTATTCGGTCGGTTTTTGTTCGGTATCGATATTTTACCAATTAATATTTGATCAATCAACACACTTAATATTGTAGAACCTCTTAACCTATAATATATTTTTTTTACTTTTTTGGAAGCATTAAATTTTAAAGCCAAAGCTCTACCAACCAAACAATTAATCAAAATTATTAGAACAATATGTAACAAGTCGTAAAAACCTAAAATGAGCTTAAACTATCAAACGTTGTCACTAAGTTTAATCTAGTATAAGTTTAGTTAACCAAAATTTACTTCAAAATTCTATGAGAACACAAAAACATAAGTCTAAAAGATCAAAAACTAAATTCTTAGCATTCTTAACATAATTTCAAATCCACTAAACTCTATTCTAAGTTCAATTGATCACGAACTATATATATATATATATATATATATATATATATGATCCTTTCGGTTCGGTTCGATATTTTCGATATGGTATTACACTCAAACCGTTACCACTACCAATATACCATATTTTAGTTGGCTTTGCAATTCGGTATCGGTACATAATTTCGGTTCGGTTTTTTGAAATATTTTTAATCGGTATTTGGTAGGTTTTTTGGTATCGATCGGTATTTGCTTACCCCTACCCTTGACTGAGTAGATCTCGACTTCTTGATCTTGTATTTTGGTAGACTCCTTCGTTAGAGTCACGGATCCGATCAAGGTATTGCGGACTGGGATTGCGGGATGCATTACATCTTAGACGTTTTCTACCCCAGTGCTTCGGAAAGTCATGTTAATTGAAGTATATAGCAACTCATCTTCGTCCACCATAATGAGTTCATGAGTCCGAGTATAGTTCAGACGGTCGAAGATAGACCATTTTGCTGATTAACAATAACATTTGATCACTACTTCATGATGATGATTACAGTGATGTTCCTGATATGGAGTTACAGGTGGACGAGATGATCTTGTCATCTTCCGCTTTTGTACAAGAAGTTTGCGGAGATCGGTTACGGTGACAGGATAAAGAGAAGTCGGAGGTACATATTCTTTGATGATGTTAGGAACATGATTCTGGTTCTTGAGGTGCCATGTATTATGTGTATACAGAGAAGTGTTGACTTCATTGGGATAGGTAAGAGGATTCTTGACTTGAGGAACTCTCCCTGTGCGCAACTTGGTAGGTGGCGCAGATTGTTCTTGATGCAGGCTTGACGCTGTTCTGTGCTGATTGAGATAAGTGCGCATGTCAGAGTCGTACGCCACCTGGCTGTCTGTCTGTGGCACCCTCAGTTTACCCTATTTTGTTCTTGAAATGTGCAGGATAGGAAGTTCTTGGCTCTGGCTTGATTGGCGCTGGCCATGAGGAGTAGGCAGGATACCCTATTGTTCTGCGCACACTACCCCAGTGCGTTTGGCGCGGCGCAGATGAGCAGTAGAAAACAGACTTTGAGTAGAGTCTAATTTCTTGGCATTGATTTGATTGTCTCTGCCAAGAGAAGTAGACTTTCTACTTGAAAGTGTTCTCGCATTGACTGGCACAGGGACACAGTCAGATGTGTTTTTCATCGAGTCCAGGACTGGGAAAGGATAAGGAGTAGCCATAGGGTCCTTTCCTTTATTATGCACAGGGGCAGTGATATGTAATTTCTCCTCCAAGTTTAGAACTAGGAGGAAGAAGAATTAGCCAAGTGGCATTTTCCCTTATTCTGCGCCAAAATAGTGGTCGGCGCATTTTCTACCAATTTCAGAATTGGTGACGAGAAAGAAATGGTCATGTGGCACTGTCCCCTGATTGGCGCCAGGGTAGTGGTTGGAGCACTCTCTACCAATTTCAGAATTGGTAAGGAAGAGGAAGTGGCTACAGAGCTTTTCGCCAAGCTTGGCGCAGTAGTCATGATTGGTGCACTGGAGGACTTCGGAGTCCAGATAGCGTGCGCCATGTTCTTGACAGCAACAGTGGTGGCACGCTTGGCCCCCCTGCGCCAATCATGGCTTCGTAGGCGGTTTGGTCGACTTTTACGACCAAAGTCTTCTGTATCATGCCGACCGATGTAACATCGCATTGAGTTGTCACTTTCTCATCGGAAAAAAAAGTCGTCCCCAACAGAGTCGTCACTTTCTCATCGAAGAAGAAAGTCGTCCCCAATAGAGTCATTATTTTGTTTACAAGAGTACAATTGATTTCTAGAGAAGTACAACTATAGGAATCTGATCTAAAGACAATCATTTTATCCCTTGGATGATGCGATGTCGAAGAAAAAAGCCTTTGGAGAGTGCTGCAACAAGTGCACAGGAGATTATAATCATTAGTGATGCTTGTGAAGTTATTTGGAACTCTATAAAGAGTTCTGAGATAACTGTCAGCCAGTTATTCTGATTGGCGCAGACAACCATTGGCGTGCCATCACCCTTTGAATGAAAGGTTAACTTAACTGCATGGAACACATGGCATTCTATGAAAGAAATATGCGTGGTCATATACAGTATCATGTACACGTTCTTCGAGATTAGTGACATGCGCGCCATATCATCTAACTGCTTTAGATGATAATTTGATTGATTAGAGCCAACTGTTGAATGACGTCATGCGTCATCTGCTATTTTAAGTGCCATCTGTTTAATTCATTGATTACCTCGTGCCAACTACGAATGACACGGGGCAGCTGTCAAACATTATGACAAATCTGACACAATCTCCTCGAGCGTCGTGTGTTCGAAATTCAAAATTGATTTTCTTCGACTGACGTGCTGTCAGTCATGATGACTGTCGTTTGGCTTCTCCGAGAAAACTGCCACGTGCCAGCCAACGCCATCTGATGCCAGCGCTATCTAATGCTAGGCGCCATCTGTTGACCAACGCCATTTGATAACTTCAGTCTGGCGCCTTTTGTGAGTAGCACATGATGATGATTATAGTTTTTAGGCTTCTACAGTCTTATTATAGTATTGTGATGACCTTCCTTTCAAAGCGGGTAGTCGAATAGGAGTACGTCTACCTTTGCCTTTATTCAATCCAGACACGAAATTGTAACCCATTTTTTGAATGATGTTTTTGGATTGCTGCCTATAACGACGTAGTTGTATTCTTCCACGATTATCATTTTCAGAATCATAATCGAGTATAGTTATTTGGTTACGTTCTCTGCTAAAGAGGATTGCATGTTCCTCATCGTTCCGAGGAGGAACTACGAAGAATAAATTTTGTACCGGTTCGTAAACTATCTCATCTTGAAAATATTGAATTACTCATAAGATAAGAGGTTCAAAATTGTCCAGAATTTCTAAATAATGGTGTGCCTAATAGTTGGCATCAATATACTGTGAAAGAGATTGTTTTATTGATATCTTCAATCTCAAAAGTTATAACAACATTTGTGACCTTGACTGGAGAAACTGTCAGGTCGATAACAAGAGGAGAAGAAAGAGAAAGAGTAGGCTTGTTACGACGAAGGTCGATAATAAGAGGCTCAGAAGAGGTGAGCTTCCTTTGCTTCACTTTTTCAGTAAGAGGAGCAAGAGTATTGGTTAGCATCTGAGAAGATGAAGGACGAGAGGTGCGTCCTTTGAATGGAATCACCAAGACGTCGTCTGAGTTATCTTTTTGGTCTTCCTCTGTATCCATAGCCAGCACGACCCTCATGTACTCTTCTTTGTACATTCTGGAGTCTGTACACTACCAAATTCAATATTTTAGCGACGGCCATATCCGTCGCCAACCAGTCGATTAATCAGATTATCGACGGTTTGCCGACGGATTTGGGTCAAATAAATCCGTCAGGATATTACTCGTCGCTAAAAACAATCTGTCGCCAAGTTGTCATCAAGCGATGACTGAGCGACGAATTTTTGGCAGCCATATTCGTACAATTAGCGACGACTGGCCGACGGCTTTCCGTCAAATCAAGTATCAGAAAGTAAGTAATACATCATCTTATCGACGGATTTATCTGTCGGCCATCCGTCGAAAATGCGTCGGTAATAGCGTATCAGAGAGTTTCTGATACGCAAACTCTGTCGCTAAAGCGTTGCTCTTCGTCGTTACCTTTCGACGGATTGGCGACGGACTAGCGGCGGTTCATCCGTCGATCCAGTTATGGAAATCTTTCATGTTTCCAAAACCTTGGCGACGGATATTCCGTCGCTACGCCGTCGGCAATCAGTCGCAGAAATGGTGACAGAAAGTCCGTCTCTATACCTTTACCGACTATAAGCAACTAAATAGCGACGAAAATGCCTGTCGCTAAGGTTCTGTGAATCTTTCATATTTACAGTACTTTGCCGACGGATATCCCGTCGATCCGTAGTCGCCAACCCGTCGCTAACTGAAAATATCTCCAGTTAGCGATGGATATTCCGTCGACAGGTCGTTGCCACCCGTCGCTAACTGGGAATATCTCCAGTTAGCGGCGGATAATTCGTCGACAAGTAGTCGCTAGTTCATCGCCAACTGGATAATTTTTGAATTTTTTTTGCATAAAACAGAGCATTCCATGTTCACACAACATCCGAAACATCAAAAAATCACAATATGCATCACACATCACAGAAATCAACAAACCAATATACATCACACACCAATATACAATCCATCATAAATACATCACACAAACCAACATAAATCACACACCAATTATCCAAACATTCAGCATTATCTATTATTTAAAATTATCCACACATAAAATACACAAATATTCAATATTTAAAAAGATGTCAAACTATCCAAATACAATACATCAAGGAGGAGGAGTTCGATCGTCCACTGGTAGTACTCTCTGCTGTGCCCGACGTATATACACGTCCACCATATATGGCGACAATCCGTCGAAGATATGGTTTGGAAGTTGGCGTAGCTGCTCAAGCGACATCAGGTCAAGGAGGGCCGTCACAGCAGGAGGCGCTATAGGGGCAGCAGGGTCAAAAGAAAGACGTCCGACGGAAGAAGGACCGGTAGAAGCAGTAGACGGATCGACATCAGCAGTAGAAGGACCGGCAACAGATGGACCGAAAGCAGTAGAAGGACGCAAAAAGTATATGGCCAATTGCGCCCGCAAGTCCGATACCGTCTCGTTCAGATGCGCAAGTTGTGTCCTCACATCAACGTTTGTCGGGGCCGCGAGAGGAGGCGGAGGCGGTGGAAATCTCGGAATCGCCGCGTGCAACGGTGCCAGGGAGCCGACTCCGTACAGGCGCCCTTTCCTAAAGCCACCGACGGTATCTACGAACATGTCTTCGTAGCGAGCGGTCGTAGAAGAGGGCGTCCGGGCGGGCATCGTTTCGCCAATATCCTCGACAACAGATGGCTGAACTCGACTAAGGGCCTCATGATACGCAGCCTATCAAATGAATGTGTTTATACTATAAGTTTACCTAAGTTATAATCTAAATCCTATGTTTCCCTAAGTTATAGTCTGAATCCTAAGTTTACCTAAGTTATAGTCTGAATCCTAATTTTACCTAAGTTATAGTCTGAATACTTATAATTCTAACATAAATCTCATAAACGTAAGTACTTACATCAGTCTCCTTGGCCCTCTCGTCGACGAAGCTTCCGTCCTTTTGCCTCTTGTGGGTATGCTGGAATACATCGTGCATGGTGACCGATTCTGCCCATTTTTCCTCCTTCAACGCCCGTTGGGTATGCATTCGAAATATTCATAGAATTGAATTAATTAAGTATATTAATAGTACCGAATTAGATAGTGGAATGAATGTGTGGTATCTCACCAGATCTACAAGCGTTGCTACGTGGGACCTTGATCCCCCCGTATGTAACCCCGCGGCCCGTCGGTTCGCCTTTGCTTTTTCTAATTTTTGCTTGTACGCAGGAGCATCCATCTTCTCCAAGATCTACTCATAATAGTCCTACCGGATCCACTCATTCTTCGAATGTGTCGTTCGAAGGTCATACACCGCATCCCGTACCTTCTTCCCGACGGCGCTTCTGTAAGTCTTGCGGATCGCCTCCTCGCGATGGGGAGGCCACCAGAACGTCCTCTGACATACAAATTTAATTATCACGTAATTAAAAAAAAGGTTGATTAAAGAGTAATTAATAATTAACCACAAAATATATATATATATATATATATATATATATACCCTCATCTCGTCGAGCCAAACGTACTGCAAGTCTAGGGGCACCTCAAAAAAATTGAGGTAGGGGCCATGGTAGTTTGCTCGGATAATCTGTCCTAGAAGCCTGGCAGTATCCCACGAAAAAATCTACAAAGAAGCAACGACTGGATTATTAACTTGAATAAATAAAACAAAGTTAATAAATTTACTTAAATTTACTTACGATTCACCCGCGGGCCATAGCTCTCGTCGGAACTCGCCCATCGGCCTCTCTGGTGACGTCGGAGGATCCGCAGCTCCGTGCATGTACTCACCAGTAACCGGATGTAACTGAGTCCGGGGATACTCCGGGGCCCACTGAGCAGTAACTGGTGGATCCGCTGGCGGAACGGAACCGTCAACGAATGGAGACGCATACCACGCTGAAGGGGGTGATAGCCCCGGGGTAGATCACCTGCGGGATGAGTCCGTGCTTCGGGTACTCTCCAGGTCGTGATCGCTAGATGGGGTCATATCTTGGGACTGCGGAAGGTGACCCCGACCCCGACCACCAACAGCACCACTACGACCACTTCCACGACCAGGGCCACCACCACCACCACCACCACCACGACCAACACCACTACGACGAGTGTTAGCCATCATGACCTGTAAATAGAATACATAAACATAATTAACAATATAAAAGTATAAATGAATATAAAACTAAACTATATATATATATATATATATAAAATATATATATATATATATACCACCAGCAGGGCGACGAGTGCCGCCGTGACGAGAAGAACTAGGAGTGCCATCTGCAAAAGGAAAATCATACAATAAGTAGATGATCGAACGACAAAGCCATGAATTGAACCAAGAATGCAGAAGTTTAAACTGAATTCACTAAGTTATAAGTGCTTTTATGAGGTCAAACTAAATTCACGTATTTGGAAGTGTTTTTAATATATACCGATATTTCATCTAATCATCGTCATCGTCTTCGTCCTCGGCCTCGGCCTCATCTTCATCCTCATCCTCATCATCATCCTCATCCTCATCCTTATCCTCATCATCGACTTCATCTGTATCCTCATCCACATCAAGTTCTTCTTCTTTTTCTTCTTCAGCCTCAAGATGCCTCTTTCTCCCCTGGTTGACCGCTAAGTCTTGTGTATCAACCACTTCCTCCCCTTTATTTTCCTCAACAATATCTTCAACATCCATGGTATCCGACTGTTGTTCCAAGTATTGGGGCTTTTCGATCTGGTCCTCTTGGTATGCTGGGTCTCCAACGTTGAATGTATATTTAGATTTAATCTTGCATACTGTCCACCAGTCAAATCGATCTCTACGGAACCTTGGATAGCTTGTATAGTAGAGTTGAATAGCTTGACTTGCTATCGCAAACGTGTCAGACCCTCTATACCTCCTGCGATAATTTATATAGACGAATCCAAATTGTTTATCGATTCTCCAACCGTTGTTTAGTGTCATATCAAATCACTCACATTTGAACATCACAATATGCATATCGTATGGGGGCAGTATATTGTAAATCTATAATATCCCAAAGCACTCCATAATAGTCAAAGTTCGGCTCGTCGTCATAGATGGTGCCTCTTATGCAAATACCAGAATCCTTGGTATTGAAGCCGTCATTAAGAAATTCGACATTTATAGCATTCTGAGTTGCCTTAAACTTGAAGCCATTAATGACATAGACTGGCCAAGTCTTTGCATGCTTCTTAGGTCCCAATGCCAAATAACGAATACTCTCATTTGTGAGTATTGTTTCAGGCAATAAAACCTGTAAACAAATATTAATAATTTAATTATTTTAGATGCATATATTTTAATGGTTGCCGCATAACATATTATCTCAGTTACTTACGTATTTGCGAAACCAGGACGAAAATGTACAATCAACCTCTCTTTGAAGTCCCTCATCGGTAATATTGGGTGTTTTCATTTTGACTTCATCTCTAATACACTATTAGAGAGAATAAAAATAAGTGTAGTCACTTACTTCACCAAATTAGAGATTATAACGAGTGTAAGTGTAGTCACTTACTTCTCCAAATCTCTCACTTCTTGTATGTCACAATTTAACAAGACATATCGGTGAGCGGCATCATACTCATTGTCAGTCAACCACCGTTTCTTACTAGTCCCAATAGGCTTGCCCCTTACATTGAATATACCTCCATCCTTAACGTCCTCGTTATTCCTTTGAGGTCTATTTCGATTTTTCTGAACATAAGTATCGAAATAAATGGAGCAGCAGTTTGATACCTTCTCGATAAGATATGCTTCACATATTGAAGCCTCTATATGAGCCTTGTTGCCAACTTTCTTCTTTAGATAGTGTAGGTATCTAGAGAAACAAATTATCTTGAGAATTAACAATAAATTTTAAATTCCACTTAAATTCAAGTTAAATTATATCAATTTTTATTTACCTTTCAAATGGGTACATCCATCGATAATGAACAGATGCACCGACACGGGCTTCGTATGCTAGATGAATCGGTAGATGCTCCATCCTGTCGAAGAAGCCCGGAGGAAATATTTTCTCTAACTTACAAATTGTTAAGACAATCTTCTCCTCAAGTTCAACCATGTGTTGCACGGTCAACTTAGTTGAACAAATATCCCTGAAGAATGTAGATAGCTCGGCCAACAGAACCCATAACAACTCTCTTAAAGCAATGGGCAGTAATCTTTCCATAAACACATGGCAGTCGTGACTGTTTATTTCCGTTAGCTTGCATTTATTGAGATCAACGCATCTAGCCAAATTCGATACATAGCCGTCGAAAAATCTTAAAGTAGATATCCACTTGCAGATTATTAATCTATCTTCCTTGCTCAATGTGTATTGTGCTATCGGCTTAATTAATGGTACACCAGCTTCCCTTTGTATCAAGTTTAGATAAGGATAAGGACGCTTGCATATCTCGATAATATCTTGTCTTGCTTTTGGATTGTCCTTCGTCTTTCCTTTAATATCCATGACGGTATTGAAGACATTATCGAACACATTTTTTTTTGATATGCATGACATCAAGATTATGCCTTATAAGATTATCTTTTCAATAAGACAAGTCCCAGAAGATACTCTGTTTGGTCCAGTTATGGCTTTGTTTGAACCCCTCGATACGATTGTTCGATGGATCTTCAATTACGGTGGGCAATTCATTTACATCTTCCCAAATATCGTATCCCGACAATCTGGCAGGCGGATGAGAAAATTCTTATTTTACAGCTCTGAACGCGTCCTTGTTCTTTCTCCAAGGATGACTCGCGGGTAGAATTGACGGTGACAGTCAAAGAAAGAAGTTTTTCTCCATGCTTCAGGCGAAACGCCTTACTATTTTCCATGCATATCAGACAAGACATGGTGCCGTGAGTGCTCCATCCCGACAGCATACCATATGCTAGAAAATTATTGATTGTCCACATCAGTGAAACTTTCATCTGAAAGTTCTGTTTCCTAGAAATATCATAGGTCACGACGCCGATCTCCCACAGCTGTTTCAGCTCATCCACCAATGGTTGTAAATATATATCGATATTCTTTGTCAGATTCTTGGGACCTGGTATAATAGATGTCAAGAACATATAAGGAGTCTTCATACACATCCATGGTGGCAGATTGTAAGGGGTAAGAATGACCGGCCAACAAGAGTATTGAGATCCCGACTGCCCGAAAGGGGCGAAGCCATCAGAACAAAGCACCAGACATACATTTCTAGCCTCTGCAGCAAAATCTGGATGACACAAATCAAAATGTTTCCACGCCTCTCCATCCGAAGGATGTGATAATTCTCCATCATCCTTTGTGCGTTCTCGTCATGTGTTCTGCTGTATTCAGAGAAATATACATCCTCTGCAAGCGCTTCGTGATCGAAAAGTAATGCATATACTTGTAAAGATGTCATTTTCTAGTTGACTTTTTTTTTTCCTACACTGGCTTGTAATGATCCGTATTATAGAAGCTGCAATTTTCTATGTCCTCGTTCTTCTTGTAGTACAACATGCATCCGTTGCGACAACAATCTATCTTTTCGTACCCCAATTCCAGTTGTTGGACCATCATCTTTGACTTGTAGAAGTTTTTTGGGATCTATTTTGATTCTTTCGGTAACAACTCCTTGATTAGTTGTGTAATCCGATCATAGCAAGCTTGTGGCAAGTTAAAATTAGACTTTATGTTCAACAACCGTATCATCACTGACAGTACGGAATGAGTCTCACAACCAGGATATAGAGGAGTATCTGTATCCTAAAATATATCTTAGAACTCCTTCGCCTCGGGATTAGGATCCTCCGGATCAAAATTAGGCCCTGTCGCATCGTACACCATATCTCGTGCAAGGTTCTACAGGTCTCCATAATCAACAGAGTATCCGTCGTCTTCGATGACAAAATCTGTTGCAGCATTATCATCAAAAGCATAAGTAGCAGCATTCGCAACCTGTCTTTTTGCATATAGTTCACCTTGCGATGACCATAGGCCGTAATCACGTACGAAACCCTTACGGGTCAAATAATCTCTCACAGTCACCACTTCTTCGTAACGTCTATTACGACAATTATTACATGGACACTTGATTTTGTTACCGTCCATGTACTGAGCTTTGCTCATGGCATACTTAAGAAACACTTCTATGCCTGCCTGAAAATTATTACTCATACCAATTCTGCTCTCGTGTTGTCGTTTGTACATCCATGTACGATCAACGAAGTAATGATCCATCACAGATTGGATGTGAAAATATGTATCGTAAGACAAACTAAATAAAACTAGTATAATCATGTACTCACCAGTAACCGGATGTAACTGAGTCTGGGGGTACTCCGGGGTCCACCGTGCAGTAACTAGTGGATCTGTTGGTATAGGCCGGATGTACTTAGTATCGACTGTATCAGATTAGTATCGGTCTATAGGTTTTGTATATGCCGTATCAAATTGGTATTGGCCTTAGTGAATTGGTATCGTCCTATCCGATATGTATCGGCCGTATAGCTAGGATTCGTATTTGATGTATTGATTCGGTATCGGCCATATCCGATAGGTATCGGCTGTCACGACCCGTGCCCTAGAGTTAGGGCACGAGAACGTAACAACGCCCAGCCTACGCCGCAGTGTCGGCGGTAGAACGCTGTCCTAGGTCTCAATGCATCTAACAGTATAAGACTAAACAGTTTATACTCCCCGAATGGGGGTGACATAGCAGATACAAACTCAATCACATCTAAGGTAGAGCATGATAAGGATAGATAAAACATGAAATCCAAAAGAGATACAGGAGATAGAAGTCTAAGTGTCTAAGATACATAAACCCAGAAATACATCTCAAAACTTAAATACAGATACAGTAATCCATAAAGTAAATACAACTTCAGACAAAATGAAATAACTACCTAAACAACCTCTAATGAGTCTCCTCTAGGCTAGCAGGCACCACCAGGCTATCTGTAAAATTTATCAACAGGTCCAGTCAGGACTGGAGCGAGTACTGTACATCTCAACAGTTCATAGCAGGTTAGAAGATATAATCATGCAGTAAAGTAAGATACAAGTACTGAAAGAAATACAGTATATAAATATAATACATGTGGTTCGTATTACGTATTCTGGAATACGTGTACGTATTTATTCTTGTATTGCCTAATTTCTTTGCTTGGCATTTCCTTTTTGGCTTGGTCTATTCCTGGTTCGGGTTGGTTGGTTCGGCCTGGCTTGGTTTTGCTTGGGTTCAAGATGAACCCCCTACCTACCACCACCTTTGGTATTTATTGCCATTTCTTCTTTCTCTCTCTTTATTACTCATCTTCTTCTTTCTCATTTACTTCCCTACCTACCAGAGAGAGGAAAGAGGTCTAGGCAAGTGCAACTTGCTTCATGGAGGAACTCCGATTTTATTGCTTCATTCTCTTCCTTACAGCATTTTAACTCACTTTAGTTCTTGGTATTTCCATTTTTCTTGGCTAGATTCTTGTAGATCTAAGTTTATTTTATTTTCGAATTTCTTGGGTTTTGATCTACTAAATCTTGTTAATTTCGAGTTTTGATGGTTCCATGTTGTTGAGTATTTCGTTCTACCCCATTTTGACCTATGGAAGTTCGGATTTAGGCTCCGGATGATGGAGTTATAGAGCTTGAGGACTTGGCTCTCATGGTGTTCTTCTTCTCTGAAATTTTGGAGAAGATGAACAGTGCTTGACTTGACCGCATGAATATTCATGCGACAAGTGTTCTCTTCAGCCGCATGACTGGAAGTACTTGAGCCGCACGAGGGCCGAACTCATCTGGCCGCATAACTCACTCAATTCCCAGCCGCCTAAGTTCTGAAACCCTGCAGCCGCATGCGCCATTCCCGTCGGCCGCATGAGACTTGCTTGACCCAGCCGCATAAGCCATCGCGTTGACCCAGCCTCATGCGCCCTCACTTCTTCCGGGCCGCATGGGTTTTGCTATGTGAGCCGCATGGACTTGAGTTCGCCATCAGCCGCATGAAGACCCCTTTCTAATTCGAGCCGCATATGCGCCCATCACTTCCGGCCGCATGGATTTGCCTTCCTTGACCACATGAATCTTGCCCCGAGAGCCGCATGAACTCGGGTCCTTCAGCCGCATGCGCACCCGTTCCCCCGCTAAGCCGCATGATCCCGATTAATCCTAGCCGCATATGCATCCTTTATTTCTTGGCCGCATGGGCTTCTACTGAGCCGCATGCGCCTGGCCCTATCCAGCCGCATGCGCCCTTGTCCCCTGGCCGCATGGGGCCATGTACATCCTCAGCCGCATGCGCCCTTGTCCCCCTGGCCGCATGCGCCCCCTGTCTTGGCCGCATGGGATCCAGTGACCCTGGCCGCATGCGCTCTTTTAATTGGGCCGCATGAGTCTTACCCTTTCATGACCGCATATGCTTTAGCCGTATGGCTCTTCTATAGCCCTGAATATTAATATTTTATTAGATATTTTACGTCCATTTTATATCCTTACGCCTTTTGTCCTGAGCTTGATAATCATGAATTCATATGATATGTTTGGAACTGATAATTGAGCACGACCTGACAGTGACCCGTAGTGGTGCACTCCTGACATGACTAACCTGACATGACTTGATAGTGGCCCGTCGTGGCGCACTCCGGACAAGTACACTTGACATGATAAACCTAACATGATATATCTGATAAGCTGTTGCGACGGCTACCTGACGTGACATGACTTGTATAATTTATCTTGGATACCGTGGGTGATTGTGCTTGTACAAATAAACCAGTCCTGTCTTGCATCATGTCTAGGGAGGGAGCTCCTGAGTACCACGGTCAGGAGTGCCTATTAAAATGGACTAAGGTTAATAACTAGATTAACACATTAGTCATGAAGAGATTTCCCCAGCTACAGGCAATCCCGTTACCTGGGCGCGCCTGGGATCTGTAGCCTGCCGTCGAGTAGGGCATATTTCCAGTACACTGTCATGTGTTGCACTCTTCAAGCTACTTAAGGGTACATGCGTTTCCTGGACGATGTACCCACCTGAATTCAACCCTAATCTTTCGTCCTGGGTAACCTGGATGGTCTGCAGGGCTTGTGGCTGTGGAATAATCTCACTGCATCTTGTTAGTAATTAGGCTTGTGACAACCCTAGTTAGTTAAAGTATCAAGTCGTAGTTCTTGCTTGGCCGTGAAGTGATTGGATGGAGTCTAACCTGTCTAGCCTTGTCCTGATCCTGTTCCAGACTACTGCATGACCAGAATGCTTGTATTTATTTTACCGATAAATGGTGAGAGTTCCAAGTTCTGTTCAGACGAAGGGTTACAACCCCGGTCCTTGTTTGGTTTACGGGTTGTAACCTGGATTTCTGAATAGTTCCATGGTTATCTCGTCGTATAACATCCTGATGTATTTTTTTCCTTATTTCCAGTTCTTACTTTATTTTTACTCTTGTGCTGATTACTGGTTTTAGTTCCTAAGTGAAGCTTCCTTTGTGGCACTTGCTCTTTCTGGGATCTGACCCAGCTGATTTTGTATGGCCAGATTTCGGAGCAGCTCCAGAGGATCTACCGGCATTCCAGCCAGATGGTGACCGCTAGACGGAACCCTGGCAACGAGTGGGTTTATTTTTGATCTCCCACTTTATTGTAAAAATATTCTTTTGAGGCGTTTAGCCGACGAGCACCTGTTTAGCTCGGTTGCACTTTACTTACTGTCTGCCTACGGGCTGTAACATGATTGACAGATCCTAGGGTTGATCATGTATGACTAAACTCTTGCTAGTCCTCACATTTTGTAACGACTAGCTTCATGATCAGCTGAATATGTAATATTTGGGACGCCTTATTATTGTATATTTAATGATCATACATCTTGTAACATCTACTTACTTGCTTGTGATTGAGACAATAGGCTTGTGCATGACCATAGGAGACTGTTGGCTTGTAGTAAACCCTCATATATCTAGACAGCCGTGACCGTATAGCGAGATGGAATCCATTTTAATATACGTAGCTGGCTATGTCTTCCCCCGCTCTCCAGTATTCTGGTTCTGGAGTGTGACATGGTTTAAGTGGTGGCCCATGCAGGACTTGTAAATCAAGATATGTGAGGGTTTACCGAATAGATGTCTCAATCAGTATTCGTCCTTGATCTCTGCTCGTATCTTCTGAATCCCTGGATTCTTGTCCTGATCATGTGCTTGTATCGTTGATCTGTTCTGGTCCTTTCTTATTATTCCCTATGTCATCTTCTTCAGCGGTATTGTTCCTGGACCTGCCGGCCAGCAAGGCGGAGCACCTCCCGCATACCAGCAACAACCCGGAGATCGAGCCCAGCATTCCGGAGTAGCCTCCAGAGTCGTGCCTTCTGATGGAGAGCCACCAGTCCAGCCAGTTCAGCCTGCCGAGCCTGATGATGGCACATTAGTAGGACTCGTCAGGACCTTGATAGCTTCTCAAGATCGTCGTGGGGATGCCTTGCACCAGGCAGTGACGGATGCTCTGGCCAGAGGAGGTCATCAGGGTAACAGCGCGGCCAACAGCTTCAAGCGCTTGAACCCTCCATTCTTCGACGGTAGTGAAGATGCTATCGTGGCAGATGCATGGCTTCAGGACACAGAGGTGGTTCTAGAAGCAGCCAGGACTCCAGAGAATGAGAAGGTAGCCGTGGTGCGCCTGCAGTTGTTAGATCTTGCTCGTAGCTGGTGGGCAGCGCAGGCCGTTGGATTGGCAGCACCTATTGCTTGGGCGGTGTTCAGAGAGAGATTCCAGACCAAGTATTTCGATGCTGTAGCTCGATATGATCTACAGACCCGGTTCACCAATCTGAAGCAAGGAGGCAGGACGGTCGATGGATATGCGGCCGAATTTTCGAGACTCAGTCGGTTTGCTCCCACCTTGGTGGCAACCGAGTATGATAGAGCCCAACGATTCCAGCAGGGGCTTCACTTGGAGATCTTGTTAGCAGTTGAGCAGTTTGAGCATCAGACTTTTAATGCAGTCTTGAGAGCAGCCCGGAGGCATGAGTATACCTCCCAAAGGATTATGGACAGGACCGGAGGTCGGAAGAGATCTCACGGCCAGATGAACCAGTCTTCGGCACCAGTCCCGGCAGCCAGGGCTTTGACTATTGGAGCTCCGAGGCGGGCGGCCTCAGTAACGTCGGTTCAGCACTCAACCCCGACGTACCCTCAGCAGCAGAAGCAGAAGCAGTCTTCCGCAGTGGGATGTTCTCATTGTGGGAAGCCAGGCCATGTGGTGGCAGAGTGTCGCAGGGCACAGGGATTATGTCTGGTTTGTGGAGCAGCAGACCATAGGGTTGGATCCTGTCCGAACAGGGGTGGTTCATCATCATCCAACCTTTCTAGCTCTTCGGTGAGAGGACCAGCACCGGTCCAGCAGCAGCAGCAGCAGCAGTACCCATTGTCGAGGCCCTTGCCGCCTCAGTCCCAGATGTTCCAGCAGCAGAACCCCCAGCAGCATGCACAAGCCCAAGCCTTGAGTCAGAGCAGGCAGCGAGGATTTCAGCAGAGTGGACCAGCGCCCCGAGGGTATGGTCATGCTATGGTGATGACCGCAGAGGAAGGATTAGCACCAGAAGAGGTAGTGGCAGGTACTATTCTCGTCAACTCCTTTCCAGCTTCAGCTTTATTTGATTCTGGTGCATCGCATTCTTTTATGTCTGCACGATTCGCGACACGGGTAGGATTGGAGCCCGAGTCATTATCAGTAAGGCTCAATATACTTACTGGTAACGGACTTGTGGGAGTAGATAGAGTGTTTTTCTCGTGTCGGATCGTAGTTAGCGGTAGAGAGTTCCCCGCTAGATTGATAGAATTCCCGATGGCCGATTATGATATGGTCCTAGGGATAGATTGGTTGAGGAACCAGTATGCTAGAATAGACTGCCATATTGGTAGGATTGTTTTTAGTATTCCAGGCGAGCCAGAGTTTTCCTTTTCTCGAGGTGCAGTTGAGCCTTCTTCTCCAGTATTGCGGATGGCAGTAGCAGCAGTTCAGTTGCCCAGGATAGTGGATGAGTTTCCAGATGTTTTCTCAGAAGAGCTACCAGGTATGCCTCCAGAACGGAAGATCGAGTTCACTATAGACTTGATTTCCGGGACAGCCCCAGTGTCAGAGAGAGTCTACATGATGGCGCCGTCAGAGTTAGAGATATTGTCCAAGATGATTGAAGAACTTTGAGCCAAGGGATTCATTCGTGCTAGTGGATCGCCTTGGGGAGCCCCGATGCTTCTTGTGAAAAAGAAGGATGGTACGTCCAGGTTATGTATTGATTATCGTACCTTGAACTCCGTGACAATCAAGAACAGATACCCTCTTCCGAGGATAGATGACTTGTTTGATCAACTTAAAGGGGCTTCAGTATTCTCGAAGATTGATTTGCGCTCAGGTTATCATCAGATCAGAGTCAGAGAGCAGGACATCCCGAAGACAGCTTTTTGATCGAGGTATGGACATTGGGAGTTCCTTGTTATGCCTTTTGGAGCAACCAATGCGCCGACAGTATTCATGGACCTCATGAATCGCATCTTCATGCCTTACTTGGATCAGTTTATGATTGTGTTCTTGGATGACATCCTGGTCTACAGCAAGAGTGAGGCGGAGCATGAGCAGCATCTCAGAGTTGTTCTTCAGATCCTCAGAGAGCACCAGTTATATGCCAAGTTCAGTAAATGCGAGTTCTGGCTTGATCGCATTTCGTACTTAGGTCATATCATCACCAGAGGAGGAGTAGAAGTCGATCCCCAAAAGATTGTGGCTATTGAGTCGTGGCCGGTACCCAGCACAGTTGCAGAGGTTCGTAGTTTTCTTGGATTGGCCGGCTACTACCGGCGATTTGTTTCAAATTTTGCTCGAATTTCAGCGCCATTGATCCAGTTGACCCGCAAGGATGCGCAGTTTGCTTGGACGGCAGAGTGTCAGAGTTCTTTTGAGCAGTTGAAGTGAGGCCTGATAACAGCTCCTATTCTCACGCTTCCAGATGGGACCGGAGGATTCTCAGTGTACTGTGATGCTTCAGGCAGAGGCTTAGGATGTGTTCTGTTGCAGCATGGGAAGGTAATAGCTTATGCATCACGACAACTTCATGATCATGAGAGGAATTACCCAACCCATGACTTGGAGCTGGCAGCGGTAGTGTTTGCACTTAAGTTGTGGAGGCACTACTTGTATGGGGACAGGGTAGAGATTTTCACCGACCACAAGAGCCTGAAGTATGTTTTCACTCAGAAGGATCTTAATATGCGTCAGAGGAGATGGCTGGAGCTTCTTGTGGATTATGATGTCAACCTGCAGTATCATCCTGGGAAGGCCAATGTTGTTGCAGATGCTTTGAGCAGGAGAGCCGAAATTTATTTCTTAACAGCGCAACCAGAGCTGTTAGCAGATCTTCAGAAGATGGGTGTAGAAGTTGTTCTCCCTTCCAGTGTAGCATTGATGGCCAGCATGCAAGTTCAGTCCACTATAGTCGAGAGGATTCGGATGGCGCAGTCAGCAGATTCCAAGCTTCAGCGACTAAGAGCAGAGTGTGAGGCAGGACGAAGACCAGAATTATGCATTCATGAGGATGGTACACTTCGACATAGGAAGCGTCTTTGTGTACCCAGTGGAGATATCAGGCAGGAGATCATATCAGAGGCGCACAGTTCTCAGTATTCCATCCATCCTGGTAGTACGAAGATGTACCGAGATATCCGTCAGCACTTCTGGTGGAATGGCATGAAGCGGAAGATAGCTCGGTTTGTCTCTCGGTGTTTGGTTTGCCAACAAGTCAAGGCTGAACATCAGAGACCGGCTGGACTTCTTCAGCCCTTACCGATTCCAGAATGGAAGTGGGAGCATGTGACCATGGATTTCGTGACTGGATTACCTAGATCCCCAGCTGGTAGAGATGCTATCTGGGTTATAGTTGATCGGCTCACGAAGGTAGCTCACTTCCTCCCGTTCAGAGTTGGTCAGTCGACGGCTCAGCTAGCGGAGATGTACCTCAGGCAGATTGTCAGGTTGCACGGAGTGCCAGTCAGTATCACCTCGGACCGAGATTCTAGATTTATGTCACACTTTTGGCGTAGCTTGCAAGAGAGTTTGGGGACTCGTCTCCAGTTTAGTTCAGCATATCACCCGCAGACAGATGGTCAGTCGGAGCGTACGATCCAGACTCTTGAAGACATGTTGCGGTCTTGTACACTTGACTTCGGTGGTTCATGGGAAGATCACTTACACCTGGTAGAATTCTCGTACAGTAATAGTTTCCAGGCCAGTATCCAGATGCCACCGTTCGAGGCACTATATGGTAGGAAGTGCAGATCCCCGCTAGCCTGGGATGATGTTGGAGAGAGACGGATGCTTGGTCCAGAAATGATCGCTCAGACAGTTGAAGTGGTCAGAAGGGTCAGAGATCATCTTCGAGTTGCCCAAGATCGCCAGCACCATTGGGCCGATTCTCATCGGCGCCCTCTCGAGTTTTCGGTCGGCGATCATGTATTTTTGAGGATTTCGCCTAACCGTGGCGTCATTCGTTTCGGCGTATGGAGAAAGCTTAGTCCTAGGTATATAGGACCGTTCGACATTCTGGAGCGAGTAGGAGATGTATCCTATCGTCTCGCTCTTCCGTCGTCGCTAAGCGAGGTGCATGACGTGTTCCATGTATCCCAATTACGACGGTATATCCCAGACCCGAGCCACATCCTGGATCATTCGGAATTGGTTGTTGGTACCAACCTTTCGTATGAGGAGAGGCCCGTGTCTATATTGGACCGGAGAGAGAAGAGCCTCAAGAACAAGAATATCAAGTTAGTTCGGGTTGCTTGGGGTCATCACTCTTTGGGGGAGTCAACATGGGAGCGTGAGGATGATATCCGATCGCGATATCCCGACTTGTTTGACTCGTGAGGTATAATATCCTTCTTATGCCTCATGTCTTCGATTCCTTGCTTGTATGATTGATTGTCTGCCTAGTTATAGGTTGCATGTGATTAATGTAGCTTGTCATTGCTCCTCTAGCCTCTTGATTAAATTCCGAGGACGGAATTCTTTTAAGGTGGGTAGAGTTGTAATGCCTATGGTTCGTATTACGTATTCTGGAATACGTGGATGTATTTATTCTTATATTGCCTGATTTCCTTGCTTGGCATTTCCTTTTTGGCTTGGTCTATTCCTGGTTCGGGTTGGTTGGTTCGGCCTGGCTTGGTTTTGCTTGGGTTCATGATGAACCCTTGGATGAACCCCCTACCTACCACCACCTTTGGTATTTATTACCATTTCTTCTTTCTCTCTCTTCATTACTCATCTTCTTCTTTCTTATTTACTTCCCTACCTACCAGAGAGAGGAGAGAGGTCTAGGCAAGTGCAACTTGCTTCATGGAGGAACTCCGATTTTATTGCTTCATTCTCTTCCTTACAGCATTTTAACTCACTTTAGTTCTTGCCATTTCCATTTTTCTTGGCAAGATTCTTGTAGATCTAAGTTTATTTTATTTTCGGATTTCTTGGGTTTTGATCTACTAAATCTTGTTAATTTCGAGTTTTGATGGTTCCATGTTGTTGAGTATTTCGTTCTACCCCATTTTGACCTATGGAAGTTCGGATTTAGGCTCCGGATGATGGAGTTATGGAGCTTGAGGACTTGGCTCTCATGGTGTTCTTCTTCTCTGAAATTTTGGAGAAGATGAACAGTGCTTGACTTGACCGCATGAATATTCATGCGGCAAGTATTCTCTTCAGCCGCATGACTGGAAGTACTTGAGCCGCACGAGGGCCGAACTCATCTGGCCGCATAACTCACTCAATTCCCAGCCGCCTAAGTTCTGAAACTCTGCAGCCGCATGCGCCATTCCCGCCGGCCGCATGAGACTTGCTTGACCCAGCCGCATAAGCCATCGCGTTGACCCAGCCTCATGCGCCCTCACTTCTTCCGGGCCGCATGGGTTTTGCTATGTGAGCCGCATGGACTTGAGTTCGCCATCAGCCGCATGAAGACCCCTTTCTAATTCGAGCCGCATGTGCGCCCATCACTCCCGGCCGCATGGATTTGCCTTCCTTGACCGCATGAATCTTGCCCCGAGAGCCGCATGAACTCGGGTCCTTCAGCCGCATGCGCACCCGTTCCCCCGCTAAGCCGCATGATCCCGATTAATCCTAGCCGCATATGCATCCTTTATTTCTTGGCCGCATAGGCTTCTACTGAGCCGCATGCGCTTGGCCCTATCCAGCCGCATGCGCCTTTGTCCTCCTGGCCGCATGGGGCCATGTACATCCTCAGCCGCATGAGCCCTTGTCCCCCTGGCCGCATGCGCCCCCTGTCTTGGCCGCATGGGATCCAGTGACCCTGGCCGCATGCGCTCTTTTAATTGGGCCGCATGAGTCTTACCCTTTTCTGACCGCATATGCTTTAGCCGCATGGCTCTTCTATAGCCCTGAATATTGATATTTTATTAGATATTTTACGTCCATTTTATATCCTTACGCCTTTTGTCCTGAGCTTGATAATCATGAATTCATATGATATGTTTGGAACTGATAATTGAGCACGACCTGACAGTGACCCGTAGTGGTGCACTCCTAACATGACTAACCTGACATGACTTGATAGTGGCCCGTCGTGGCGCACTCCGGACAAGTACACTTGACATGATAAACCTGACATGATATATCTGATAAGCTGTTGCGACGGCTACCTGACGTGACATGACTTGTATAATTTATCTTGGACACCGTGGGTGATTGTGCTTGTACAAATAAACCAGTCCTGTCTTGCATCATATCTAGGGAGGGAGCTCCTGAGTACCACGGTCAGGAGTGCCTATTAAAATGGACTAAGGTTAATAACTAGATTAACACATTAGTCATGAAGAGATTTCCCCAGCTACAGGCAATCCCGTTACCTGGGCGCGCCTGGGATCTGTAGCCTGCCGTCGAGTAGGGCACATTTCCAGCACACTGTCATGTGTTGCACTCTTCAAGCTACTTAAGGGTACATGCGTTTCCTGGACGATGTACTCACCTGAATTCAACCCTAATCTTTCGTCCTGGGTAACCTGGATGGTCTGCAGGGCTTGTGGCTGTGGAATAATCTCACTGCATCTTGTTAGTAATTAGGCTTGTGACAACCCTAGTTAGTTAAAGTATCAAGCCATAGTTCTTGCTTGGCCGTGAAGTGATTGGATGGAGTCTAACCTGTCTAGCCTTGTCCTGATCCTGTTCCAGACTACTGCATGACCAGAATGCTTGTATTTATTTTACCGATAAATGGTGAGAGTTCCAAGTTCTGTTCAGACGAAGGGTTACAACCCCGGTCCTTGTTTGGTTTACGGGTTGTAACCTGGATTTCTGAATAGTTCCATGGTTATCTCGTCGTATAACATCCTGATGTATTTTTTTTCTTATTTCCAGTTCTTACTTTATTTTTACTCTTGTGCTGATTACTGGTTTTAGTTCCTAAGTGAAGCTTCCTTTGTGGCACTTGCTCTTTCTGGGATCTGACCCAGCTGGTTTTGTATGGCCAGATTTCGGAGCAGCTCTAGAGGATCTACCGGCATTCCAGCCAGATGGTGACCACTAGACGGAACCCTGGCAACGAGTGGGTTTATTTTTGATCTTCCACTTTATTGTAAAAATATTTTTTTGAGGCGTTTAGCCGACGAGCACCTGTTTAGCTCGGTTGCACTTTACTTACTGTCTGCCTACGGGCTGTAACATGATTGACAGATCCTAGGGTTGATCATGTATGACTAAACTCTTGCTAGTCCTCACATTTTGTAACGACTAGCTTCATGATCAGCTGAATATGTAATATTTGGGACGCCTTATTATTGTATATTTAATGACCATACATCTTGTAACATCTACTTACTTGCTTGTGATTGAGACAATAGGCTTGTGCATGACCATAGGAGACTGTTGGCTTGTAGTAAACTCTCATGTATCTAGACAGCCGTGACCGTATAGCGAGATGGAATCCATTTCAATATACGTAGCTGGCTATGTCTGCCCCCGCTCTCCAGTATTCTGGTTCTGGGGCGTGACAGTAAACAGAGAGAGAAAGCCGTAATAGAAATATCTACTATAAATAAAGAACTAACATGTGGCTAGTGAGTCAAAGTACAATATAGACATGTAAATAGCATAGGAGATTCTGATGCTACACTATGGAAGAGATTCTGATACTACACTACTTGGATATTATTCACATGTCCATTTCTACTCCCCCGTACCCCCAATCAATACACAAGGATCCAGCCAGGTTATGTTATATGATGCTATGTAACAGCCCCCGAAGGGTGGTAGACCCTGAAGGTGATAGACCCCGAAGGTGATACATAGTAGTCCCATAAATGGGATAAGGATTCCAGGAAGACTCTACGATCATAAGAGTATATGTCGTAAGTGATCAAAAAACCAATGAAGCATATGATATGCCATGTAAGTGAAACGCACAGATCATGTAGTACCCTATGCTCCCTAAGGATAACATCTCAAGAAGGGATCCATATAGTACCAATCCGTGTGACCAACGTGACAGTACAAGTAAAGTAATCTACTGCAGGAAATAATTCTAAGCAGGATATGAAATGATCAGAGAATGTACTCGCCTCGATAACCTGAACAGCTGATAAGTATAGGGGGGTCCCACTGAAGCCACAGAGTCCTATTTAAAGCAACACAGGTTACAAGGTGTTCAAGTTGTAATAAAAGAATCTCTACAATCAATCTACATTATTCTAGGTTCTTCTAAGTCAAAACAACTCTAGGTCGACTCTGGTCAATAATCTAGTCAAACTAGGTCAAGTGTTGACTTACAGTTGACTTTGGGTCAACTGGTCAACTCTGGTCAATTCTAGTCTAATATAAAGTGTACTTCGTTATTTGTACGACGAAACTTTCGACACGCAAATCGAGATAAGAATATTATCGGTAAGGTTGATAACCTTATTATAGTGATCCACGTGTCCAACTTATCAATTTCAGCGATGTGAGATCACTGGAATTGGCTGATCTCAGTTTCGTTGTACTAATCCCGAAATACGAACATTATATGAATTAATTATTAATTAATTATAAAAAGGTTAAACTCAGAAAAATTATCAACAAACATTGTCGGACGATGAAATGAACATCGCCAACGTGTCCAGAATGGTCAAATTAGCTAGGATAGCCTACCCAACGGTCCAATTTGGACACAAGGACAAAAAGGTAATTTCGAGTCAAAATGGTGTCCGTGTCGGAGCCGTTTTGCACCGAAAAATGTGCAAGAAATCAAGTCAATAAAATATAACAAATTATATGTCCACGTAACCATAATGACGATACGAACCCAACGGTATCTCCAGAATTGGATTCCGTTGACCCGATCTCATTTTGGCCCGTTGACCAGAACTTGGAATTCCGGTTTGCACGAAAATACGTGCCGGAGCCAAAGTTCTCAAAACTCAGCAAACTATCTGTCAACGAGTCCAGAATGATGATACGAACTCAACGGTATCTCCGGAATTGGATTCCGATGAGCCGATCTCAAAATGACCCGTTGACCCGGATATTGGTATCCGACTTGCACCGAAATACGTGCCGAATCCAATGTCCACCAAAACCTAGCAAATTATATGTCAACGAGTCCAGAATGACGATACGAACTCAACGGTATATCCGGAATTGGATTCCGATGAGCCGGCGTCAAAAAGTCCCGTTGACGCAGAATATGGGACCCACTTTGCACCGAAAAACGTGCCAGGGCCCACGTTCTCCAAACCTAACAAATTTTATATAAAAACATGCCAGAACGATGCCACAAGTCTATTGGTGGTGTCAGAAATGAAATCTGGAGTCCCGTGTTCAAAAATAGAATTTTACAAGTTGGAAATTACGAATTCGGACGGCCAACTTTGGCGTCGAATTCAACCAATCAAACAAGCTCACAATGAAACGAAACTGGAGGGGTAGCAAGAGGGTTATACCATCTTCGCATCGGAACTAGTAGCACGCCAAACGAAGCTGCGGTGGAGGAGATACAAGCTGACGAAGTTGGCCCCGCAAAACTGTCCAAATTTAATACAATTTAAACGGTCAACTTGGTGGCCGGTTTTGATGTATCAAACGATAAAATCAACGGACGAAAATTGACAGGGATGAAGGTGGATATACCGAGATTGCGACAGAGCAAATAAATCGCCGATCCAACGGTCGGATCTCCGGAAAAATGTGCACGAAGTCACTGCGATGGAGCGTCAAAACGAACTCGATCCCGCGCGCGTCACGACGGGATTTCGTGCGAAATGCACGAATCGCCTATACGTCACGCCGGAGAGCAAGGTGGCGGTCCCAGGGAGGTCGCCGGTGATCGCCCACCGCGGGGAGGGGGCACCCACGGCGGTGCATTGGCCGACGACGGCGACGGAACGTCGCACGTGCGCGCGCCATGCACGCTGCTGTGCGCTGTCGGGCTCGCGCGGCCTGGCCGGCGACAAGGCGCGGCGGTGCGCTTGCCTTGCCTGGCCTGGTCCGGCGAGGCCAGGGCGACACTACCAAGGGCTGGTGGCAGCCATAGTGGTCGGGTGGCTGGTGGTTGAATGGAGGAGATGATGGAAGAGATGGTGCGGGTGGAGGAGAGAAGTAGGAAAAGGAGGAGAGGTCGACGTCGGCCATGGCCGACGGCCAGAAGATGGCCAACGTGAGGTGGTCGGGTCGGGCCATGGTGCTCAGGCCATGGGAGTCGGGTGGAGGAGAGGTGTTGAGCTGCTGTTGAGGTATTTGTTGTGGGTGAGTTGTTGTGTAGTAAGAAATAATTTGAAAGGAAGAGAGAGAAGAACAATTAATGAGAGAAATGCTTTTTGGGAGTTAGGGTCGGCCACTCTATTGGGGAGGAGGCTGTGAGTGAAGGTTTAGGAATAGAGAGTTAGGATTTAAAGAGGGAAATCAAAGGCTAGGATTAAATAAGGGGGAAAATGGCCAATTCTATGGGAATTAAATAATTAGAAATTCCCAATAAATATAGAAAAATATGTAGGAGAGTACCTGATATTTTTTCAAGGGAAAAGAGGCTGAGGGTGGTGATGAAGGATAATATGGGGCTTGGACTGGGTTCGATCAAACCGGGTTGGATGAAAATCGGACATGGCGAAGTATTCGAATTAAGATAGGAGTTGATAATCATGGGCAAATAAGTAGCACATGGGGATTCCAATAAATGGGACACAAGTGGCAGACGGGTAGTAGGCTCAATGTGGGCCATGTCCATAATTGGGGCTGACAGGTTTTGGTCGACAGGGGACCCACAAATCAAGTTGGAAGATGAATGTGACGCCGTGGAGTGAAATAAAATCGGGTCACGTGTCGGGAAAGTTGTGCGAATCAAATGGAGCACAAAATGACGTGTCTGAGTGGGACACGAAGGTCATGGGTGACGAGCGTCTCGAGTAGATCATCAATGAGGAGTTGGTTTCAAGAAACTGACTGGTCTTGCGCTCCCAATTTAAAAGTCATTGTAACGCGCTGAAAATGATCAAGGAAAAGAGTGGGAAAATAAATAAAAATCAAATGGTCTAAACCGACCCGAAGTTCAGCGAAGCAGAAAGAGTACAAGGGAACAAGTTTGGATGGAATACTATATACCGTCATGAAGGTAATCATGTCCACTCCAAAACTCGTGAAGAAGATTTCCAGAGTTGAACATCCCTGACACTCCAAATATCAAAGGCATGGGAAAGTACACTTAAGGAAAAATACAGAATAAATTATTTATCAAACCAATCAATCAGAAAATAAAATAAAATAAAATGAAAAAAAATTAGCCCGAAATTCAGGGTGCTCACATCCTACCCACCTTATAAAAATTTCGTCCTCAAAATTAAAATGTCCATACTCCCTCTAGGTCAAACCCCCACAATAAAAATCCCAGAACTTAAATAAAACATACCATCAAAAAAGAACGGCATACAGGGTCATGGCATACGGTGGTAGTGAAAGTCTCATCTAGGTATACTAGTCATGCTAACTGAATCGGTCATAGGGTATCAAAACACACAAACAATCTAGGATGCTAAACGAAAAAGATACAGAAATAACAAATCATCAAAACTGTAAGGCGGTCTACCATCCTATATGAAAACTGGTACTTATCAAAAATAAAATAAAGGTAACTATCAATCATCTGAAAAAGGGTACTTATTCAAAGAAAAAAATCAAAATCACTTTAAGGAATAAAAGTCAATCACATGGAAATCCAATCACAATATATATATATATAGAGAGAGAGAGCGCCAGAGAGGAAAAACTAGCATTATGTGTATGGGAACATGTTCACATGGTTAGATAGTAGGCGTGTGTGTACGTGAATACATATGAAATTATATATGAGAAATTGGGTTCCAAAACAACAGCTATCAAGTTACACTAATCATGGCATATTGGTTGAACAATCTACAATACGCATCCTATTTAATCATAACATGCATGGCTAACCATATATATATATATAAAATAGAGACTTAGTTATGTATCTATATACGTTATAACATATATGCATAAACTCTATATATATCCTTATAGATATATAATCATAACATAGAGGGGAAGGGTAAGGTTAAATGACAGTATATACTATGTTAGAGTGTGTGTGTGTCCTTGTACAGGGTTATAGCTTAGTATTAAAAAGTTAAACCAGGTTTTAGTTCAACATTTACATACAAAATCTAAAAATAAGCCAACATTTAACCAGTGTAATATTAACACAATACAGTCTCGGGTTTTAGGATTTTGAAAATCACAACTAACTCAATGCTTCCAATATCCTAACATGATAGAGAAGAAACCCTAACATACTATCCATACATTTATCTATGCACACCGTTCAATATTACATGTTAAAATCTGAAATCGAACTAAACATTTGAATCAATGTAAAAATGTTAACATGTAACTAGTTTTCAAGATTTTGGAGAAATTTGAACATTAAAAAAAAAACAACTCAATGTTTATCACAACTAACATGTAAGAATATGAAACCTAACATTATATCCCTACATACAACAATGTACACAGCTTTAAATATTATATTAAAGAAAATAAAACAGCAATTTAAACTAAACATTTGAAATTCAGTATTAAGGGTTAATATGTACACAGTCTTAAATTTGACAAATTTAAACACAAATTTTCAACCAAAATTCTTTTGAATTGAAACCCTACGTATAACATACATGTGCAGTGATGTAAACCTAAATAATAACATGAAATTTATATTTAAATTATGAATTTAACATGGAAAAGCAGAGAACCAAAAATATTGGTTATGAAAATTTGGACATCAACAACATATCAATATGTATCTAGATATGTAGAAAAATCAAGTGTAGCATGCATACGTGTTAGACAAAGTGTCTGTTATATATATATTCATATACATATTCTCATGTCCCAAAAAAAAATTTATTCTACGTTAACACTAACATTTAGATTCCTACCAAGATTGCAAGCAGGTGATTGACGAAATCAAGACAGTTTAATTACTATTATTATTTAATACAAGAATAATAGCAAGAAAGAAATAACGATAAAATCGGTTCTGCTTATCTGTTTAAAGAAGGAACCGTTTTGAAATCCAGAGCTAAAATATCAAATCCAACATGAGGCCTTTAGCAAAATCATCGATTCATTGTATTATGAAAAACTCATAGCAAGAAGTTACACAAAGGTTTATGAAAACAACTAAACATACTCTCAAGTTAAATGACAAGAAACTAGGCAAAACAACAAATAATAATTCTTCTTTTTTTTGATTGACTGAGAAAAAGTAGAGAAAACATGTTCAAAATATTTTAAGTACAATCTGATAATCATATGTGTCTATCCAAAATCATGGTACTATAAATCCTCGTCATACTAGTAAGCAAGGCTACGATAATCACAGAGCCCTTGACTTATGCACATATCTCTAGAATCATGGTATTTAACATTTTCGCGGTGCCGCATGCTTGGCTGCGAAAACCTTAAATTCCCACACCCGAGAAATATATCCAGAGTCAGACTATATGTCCTCACCATGCTGGCTAATGTGACTATAAAAGACTAGATTCCATAACATAGATGACCTAGCCCATATAATTTCATCTTGCCAAAAATTAAATTAAATCAACAATGAATACCCAAAAATCAAATCAAATTTATCAACGAACATCAAACTCAAAAATGAACAAAAATCCATCAAAATACAAACTCGGATGCAATAGCTATCATCAAAATTCAAATTCGACAATCATCCATCAAAATTAAAAAATACAAACTCGAATTCAACAATAATATAAAAAAATCAAATTTAACAACAAAAAGTAAAGATAATTAAATCAAGGGATGAAGAGTTTTCAAATCGAAGTTAAAATAAGATTCTCAAGGGTCGTCCCAGGAATCTCTCAAGGGTTCCTAACTGTGATTGAGTACCTTCAAAAATATATCCTAATCCTACTGTAGGCTGTACTAGTACCCAAGTTCGAATACCACTACATAAACTCGACCTGCATGGGCCACCACTAAAAACGTATCACGACTCGCACCCTAGAGTTAGGCACGAGAACGTAACAACACCCAGCCTACGCCGCAGTGTCGACGGTAGAACGCTGTCCTAGGTCTCAATGCATCTAACAGTATAAGACTAAACAGTTTATACTCCCCGAATGGGGGTGACATAGCAGATACAAACTCAATCACATCTAAGGTAGAGCATGATAAGGATAGATAAAACATAAAATCCAAAAGAGATACAGGAGATAGAAGTCTAAGTGTCTAAGATACATAAACCCAGAAATACATCTCAAAACTTAAATACAGATACAGTAATCTACAAAGTAAATACAACTCCAGACAAAATGAAATAACTACCTAAACAACCTCTAATGAGTCTCCTCTAGGCTAGCAGGCACCTCCAGGCTATCTGTAAATTTATCAACAGGTCCAGTCAGGACTGGAGCGAGTACAGTACATCTCAACAGTTCATAGCAGGTTAGAAGATATAATCATGCAGTAAAGTAAGATACAAGTACTGAAAGAAATGCAATATGTAAACAGAGAGAGAAAGCTGTAATAGAAATATCTACTATAAATAAAGAACTAACATGTGGCTAGTGAGTCAGAGTACAATATAGACATGTAAATGGCATAGGAGATTCTGATGCTACACTATGGAAGAGATTCTGATACTACACTACTTGGATATTATTCACATGTCCATTTCTACTCCCCCGTACCCCCAATCAATACACAAGGATCCAGCCAGGTTATGTTATATGATGCTATGTAACAGCCCCCGAAGGGTGGTAGACCCCGAAGGTGATAGACCCCGAAGGTGATAGACCCCGAAGGTGAAACATAGTAGTCCCATAAATGGGATAAGGATTCTAGGAAGACTCTACGATCATAAGAGTATATGTCGTAAGTGATCAAAGAACCAATGAAGCATATGATACGCCATGTAAGTGAAACGCACAGATCATGTAGTACCCGATGCTCCCTAAGGATAACATCTCAAGAAGGGATCCATATAGTACCAATCCGTGTGACAAACGTGACAGTACAAGTAAAGTAATCTACTGCAGAAAATAATTCTAAGCAGGATATAAAATGATCAGAGAATGTACTCGTCTCGATAACCTAAACAGCTGATAAGTATAGGGGGGTCCCACTAAAGCCACAGAGTCCTATTTAAATCAACACAGGTTACAAGGTGTTCAAGTTGTAATAAAAGAATCTCTACAATCAATCTACATTATTCTAGGTTCTTCTAAGTCAAAACAACTCTAGGTCGACTCCGGTCAATAATCTAGTCAAACTAGGTCAAGTGTTGACTTACAGTTGACTTTGGGTCAACTGGTCAACTCTGGTCAACAGGGTCAATTCTAGTCTAATATAAAGTGTACTTCGTTATTTGTACGACGAAACTTTCGACACGCAAATCGAGATAAGAAGATTATCGGTAAGGTTGATAATCTTATTATAGTGATCCACGTGTCCAACTTGTCAATTTCAGCGATGTGAGATCACTGGAATTGGCTGATCTCAGTTTCGTTGTACTAATCCCGAAATACGAACATTATATGAATTAATTATTAATTAATTATAAAAAGGTTAAACTCAGAAAAATTATCAACAAACATTGTCGGACGATGAAATGAACATCGCCAACGTGTCCAGAATGGTCAAATTAGCTAGGATAGCCTACCCAACGGTCCAATTTGGACACAAGGGCAAAAAAGTAATTTCGGGTCAAAACGGTGTCCGTGTCGGAGCCATTTTGTACCGAAAAACGTGCAAGAAATCAAGTCAATAAAATATAACAAATTATATGTCCACGTAACCATAATGACGATACGAACCCAACGGTATCTCCAGAATTGGATTCTGTTGACCCGATCTCATTTTGGCCCGTTGACCAGAATTTGGAATTCCGGTTTGCACGGAAATGCGTGCCGAAGTCAAAGTTCTCAAAACTCAGCAAACTATCTGTCAATGAGTCCAGAATGATGATACGAACTCAACGGTATCTTCGGAATTGGATTTCGATGAGCCGATCTCAAAATGACCCGTTGACCTGGATATTGATATCCGACTTGCACCGAAATGCGTATCGAATCCAATGTCCACCAAAACCTAGAAAATTATATGTCAACGAGTCCAGAATGACGATACGAACTCAACGGTATATCCAGAATTGAATTCCGATGAGCCGGCGTTAAAAAGTCCCGTTGATGCAAAATGTGGGACCCACTTTGCACCGAAAAACGTGTCAGGGCCCACGTTCTCCAAACCTAACAAATTTTATATGAAAACATGCCAGAACGATGCCACAAGTCTAATGGTGGTGTCAGAAATGAAATCTGGAGTCCCGTGTTCAAAAATGGAATTTTATAAGTTGGAAATTACGAATTCGGACGGCCAACTTTGGCGTCAAATTCAACCAATCAAACAAGCTCACAATGAAACGAAACTGGAGGGGTAGCAAGAGGGTTATACCAGCTTCGCACCAGAACTAGTAGCACGCCAAACGGAGCTGCGGTGGAGGAGATACAAGCTGACGAAGTTGGCCCCGCAAAACTGTCCAAATTTAATACAATTTAAACGGTCAAATTGGTGGCCGGTTTGATGTATCAAACGATAAAATCAACGGACAAAAATTGACATGGATGAAGGTAGATATACCGAGATTGCGACGGAGCGAAGAAATCGCCGATCCAATGGTCGGATCTCCGGGAAAATGTGCACGAAGTTGCTGCGACGGAGCGTCAAAACGAACTCTATCCCGCGCACGTCACGACGGGATTTCGTGCGAAATGCACGAATCGCCTATACGTCGCGCCGGAGAGCAAGGTGGCGGTCCCAGGGAGGTCGCTGGTGATCGCCCACCACGGGGGGGGCACCCACGGCGGTGCATTGGCCGACGACGGCGACGGAACGCCGTACGTGCGCGCACGCCATGTACGCTGCTGTGCATTGTCGGGCTTGCGCGGCCTGGCCGGCGACAAGGTGCGGCGACGCCCTTGCCTGGCCTGGCCCGGCGAGGCCAGGGTGGCGCGACCAAGGGCTGGTGGCAGCCATGGTGGTCGGGTGGCTGGTGGTTGAATGGAGGAGATGATGGAAGAGATGGTGCGGAAGGAGGAGAGAAGTAGGAAGAGGAGGAGAGGTCGACGTCGGCCATGGCCGATGGCCAGGGGATTGCCGACGTGAGGTGGTCGGGTCATTCCATGGTGCTCAGGCCATGGGAGTCGGGTGGAGGAGAGGTGTTGAGCTACTGTTGAGGTATTTGTTGTGGGTGAGCTGTTGTGTAGTAAGAAATAATTTGAAAGAAAGAGAGAGAAGAACAATTAATAAGAGAGAAATGCTTTTTAGGAGTTAGGGCCGGCCACTCTATTAGGGAGAAGGCTGTGAGTAAAGGTTTGGGAATAGAGGGTTAGGATTTAAAGAGGGAAATCAAAGGCTAGGATTAAATAAGGGGAAAATGGCCAATTCTATGGAAATTAAATAATTAGTAATTCCTAATAAATATAGAAAAATATGTAGGAGAGTACCTGATATTTTTTCAAGGGAAAAGAGGCTGAGGGTGGTGATGAAGGATAATATGGGGCTTGGACTGGGTTCGGTCAAACCGGGTTGGATGAAAATCGGACATGGCGAAGTATTCGAATTAAGATAGGAGTTGATAATCATGGGCAAATAAGTAGCACATGGGGATTCCAATAAATGGGACACAAGTGGCAGACGGGTAGTAGGCTCAATGTGGGCCATGTCCATAATTGGGGCTGACAGGTTTTGGTCGACAGGGGACCCACAAATCAAGTTGGAAGATGAATGTGACGCCGTGGAATGAAATAAAATTGGGTCACGTGTCGGAAAAGTTGTGCGAATCAAATGGAGCACAAAATGACGTGTCTGAGTGGGACACGAAGGTCATAGGTGACGAGCGTCTCGAGTAGATCATCAATGAGGAGTTGGTTTCAAGAAACTGACTGGTCTTGCGCTCCCAATTTAAAAGTCATGGTAACGCACTGAAAATGATCAAGGAAAAGAGTGGGAAAATAAATAAAAATCAAATGGTCTAAACCGACCCGAAGTTTAGCGAAGCAGAAAGAGTACAAGGGAACAAGTTTGGATGTAACACTATATACCGTCATGAAGGTAATCATGTCCACTCCAAAACTCGTGAAGAAGATTTCCAGAGTTGAACATCCCTGACACTCCAAATATCAAAGGCATGGGAAAGTACACTTAAGGAAAAATACAGAATAAATTATTTATCAAACCAATCAATCAGAAAATAAAATAAAATAAAATGAAAAAAATCAGCCCGAAATTCAGGGTGCTCACATCGGCCGTATCGAGTTCGTAACCTACTTCGCAAGAGAAGTATCTTAATGTTCTATGTCAGATCAGTCTGTCTTCAAGAGCTATAGAACATTAAGATACTTCTCTTGCAATGGTATTCTAGCTCGAGATTTCGGTTCTGGAATATTAAGAGCTATAGAACATTAAGATACTTAATGTTCTATGTCAGATCATATAGTTCACCTTGCAATGGTATTCTACTTCGCAAGAAAAGTATCTTATATATATACTAATTTATATACTAAGGGATTTCGGTCCAAAGTTTATATATATATATATATATATATATATATATATATATATATATATATATATATATATATATATATAAGAGATTCGGTTCGGTTTTAAAAAAATTCTGTTTCGTGTGTGTGTTACTACCGACGACCCCCAACTCCCCACTCCCACCACCGCCGATACCCACCCCCGGCTGGCCATCGCCTCCACCCCCGGCCCCCTTCCATCCCCGACTGGCCTTCCCCTCCGACCCCCCTCCGCTGTCCTACATCCCCCCCCCGACCCCCCTCCGCTGCCCTACCCCCGCCCCCCCCCGCCGTCGACCCTCGGCCAACACCTCCACCCCGAATTCGAATTCCCCCTCCGCTGTCCAACCCCCCGCTGCCCTATCCTCCTTCGCTGCCCAACCCCCCGCGACCCCCACCTACACCACCCCTCCCCGAATTGGAAACCCCCCTCCGCTACCCAACCCTCCCCCCCCCGCTGCCCTACCCCTCCCTCCCCCCCTCGCGACCCCCCACCTCCGCCACCCTACCTCAAAACGGCCCCTCCGCTTTCCTAACCCCCCCAGCGACCCCCACCACCGCCAGTCCCCGCCGTCCCGACCACCGAGAGAGAGAGACAGACAGACAGAGACAGAGAGAGGAAGGGGATTACTTGGAGAGAGAGAGAGAGAGGGAGAGCTCTGCGTGCGCCGGAGAGAGAGAGGGAGAGAGAAAATTTGGGGGGGTGAAAAGTTTTCTCCCGTCGGTTAAATTTAAGTTGGGGCTGACATATAGCGACGGATATAGTCGTCGCTATATCCATCGCTATATCCCCTTAGATGGCCGACGAAAAATCCGTCGCTATGTGGTCAACAAAATTTCAGGAAATTTTTTAATATTTCTCGCCCATTTTGACAACTAAGTGACGGCATAGCGACGACTTCAGGCTTCGTCGCTATATCTCTGACGACGTACCGATGGACGGGCGACCTTTGCTCGCCCTTAAAATAAAAAAATAATTGTCAACTTTTCGACGGCAATCAGTCTGTACTTAGTCGATAGTTCGTCGCTATTAGCGACGGCCTTTATCCGTCGCTAATGGTCCGTCGCCAAATGGCTATATTTTGGTAGTGGTATAGTAGGCCTCGACCTCGAAAAGGATTAAGGTCATCAATTTCCTTCTTGATCTCTCTGTTATCATCCACGTACTTGAAACACTGATGGAGAGTGGATGGCACAATATTATGTTCATGCAACCATGGCCTTCTTAACAATAGGTTGTAGGAAACATAATTGTCAATCACATAACAAGTGACTTTTGTGCAGAGATCGTCGATTTGGACTTTCAAGCGAATCTTTTCGAGTGGTTTACTCTGTAGTGCCCCGACCCGCAAGATGCCTTATGATGGATGGTTGGTTCGATGAAGCCTTGTTGGACTTGGGATTATGCGAAGGATCGCTTGGAAGACTATGCGATCGTGGCAGGAATCGTCCTATGAATGTGAGTAGTGTTGAACCCTTCAAAGATCCTTTAGCTTCACGCTTAAAATAAGGATGAGTATGCTATGTTTCTAGTTGAGTTTGTTCAATAACACCTTGCATGGAATTTGGAAAGATAATAAAAGATAATAATCACATGAACGTAAACTGTTGTGGCTAAGTGAATTGTATGCTTGTACGCTGTTGCGATGAATTGCATGACAGGTGAAGGCAAAGTCCCAAATACTTGGGCAGGTGAGTATATCGAGCTTTGGCTCAATGAATAGATGGCAATACAGATGTTAAGACCCAAGTACTGGGCAGTGAGTATGCTTGAATTGCATTCAAATGAATGAATGCTAAACAGATGCTAAGTCCCAGGAATTGGGCGGTGAGTACATTGAGTTTGGTTGGAAAGATGTTTGGTATCAAAGATGTGGCAAGGCATTGGGTAACAACATTCTATTATCCTGTCACCGATGTAGAATGTTGATTACGCCAAGACCCTGGATTGGGCAGATGATAATGTGAGCATTGGCTCAAGGCAAAATGGCTAGATGGCTAGATGGCAAGATGGCAATACGAATGAGAATGATGGTTTTGCTTAGTTTTCCTTATCATGCATTATATGTTTTCTTCTTAGATAAGTTGCATATAGTTGCATGGTCATGGACAACTTGTCGACAAGGTGGTTTCTCGAACGGTATTCCTGGGCCATGGAACCCGGTTCGTCCTAGGGGAAACCAATGCCGAAGTAGTGGCAGTGCTGAAGTAGTAGCACGGTATACAGGACTTGCAGTGGGGCTAGCTACCTGCACTGGCAAGGGCGCTGTATACCTGTAAGACGGTCCAGGATGGCGTGTCGCCAGTGACCTTCATATAGATAGGTCAGGTGCTAATGATGTCTTATGCAGGCAGAGTAAGTTATTACTCAAATACAGGGAAGGATGTCGGCTGTTGGTAAGAATCACCTGAACGGTGATATTCATATTGAATCATAATATTGTTTCTAACAATGTCTTATGCAGGCAGAGTAAGTATTATAAATGTACAGGGATGGCTACACGACCGTGGGTAAGAATTACCAAAGGGTGATAACAGTATGCTTTAAATTATGTTGGCTATGAGATTTGCATGCTTTACTTCTTGTCGGCTATAACATGAAATTGACCCTAAGGCAACAAGAAAGATCACTGTTAATAATGTTCTATAACATGATTACTTAGTGCTGTCTTCTTAGGTGAGTTGGGCCAGCACCGCTCGCCAGTACATTGATGATGTACTGACCCACGTTGTGGGCAATATTACAGGTGTTTGCTTGGGGGAAATCCTGTGAATCAGTGCTTGGCATCGATGAATCGAATGGGTGTGCAGAAGCTCCTCTTGCAAGACGATGTCTTCTGCTATACGGGACATAATGTATGGAACATGGGAACTCAGTCGTACCAGTGAGATTGTAGCCATATTGGCAAGTTCATTGTAAAGAAGTCGGTATATTCATTTGTAGCCTAGAGGGCAAGTGTATACATTCAGTTGGCTATTCAAAAATCTTGTAAACAGTTGTAAACTCTGTATTCCGCTGCAAGTCTTGTAATCCATTTTGATTATCAATAAAGAGATATATTTCTATATAAATTGTGTGACTTCAATTTATCTGCTTAGTTCCGCTGCATTGTCGATGTTTTCTGAGAATTACCAGGAACTGTAATGGTTTTGCCTTGTACAAGTGCAATCTAGACTTGTACGGCATCACGCCCAGTGGCTAGTTTTCGATCCTCCGGGATCGGGGCGTGACATAATGGTATCAGAGCACGGCTTTACATCCTTGGATTCTTATTCGATTTGTTTCGAATCAATGTTGCTACTAAGATGATTCTAAGCTGCTTTCGCGATGATTCAAAGATTGCTTCCGCGATTATTCAAAAGTTGCTTCCGCGGTGAATCAAAGTTGCTTCCGCGAATACTCAAAGTTGCTTCCGCGATGAAATCAAAGTTGCCTCTATGATGATTCATAGTGCTTCTGCGATTCTTCTGTGTTGCTTCCAAACTATTCTATGTTGTTCTCTTGACTGAAAGTCCGTTGATCATTCTAACCTCTCACTGGGTGTTCCATACAATAAGTCTAAATATGTGGGCTGTGATATGTGTGCTTTGTTGAATTTCTAAAAGATACCAAAAAGAATAACAATGATGCGATGTGTAAGTTTGTGATGTATGATGGATGTCTTATGTGTGGGATTCTTTGAATCAATTGTTATGCAGCAATCGACAGTGGGTGATGGCATGGTATGTTGGAACAGAATGTGCATGGATTTCAGTGAATGGGAACCGACAGAATCATGAGTCAGTATTTGTGGTCAGCATAACCACTACAGGATGGATTGTCCATGTTAGACGTTGGTTTGATGTGAGAGAATATTGTGTCGGAATGGCTTGAGCTCTGAGTGGTATATTGTGTATACCCTCGTAGTGATAAGATGTCCATTGACCCTTGATGTGTCTATGATTTTGTGATTGCCTTACCTATAAGGTAGTGGGTGGTATCGAATCGTAGCTGAGCTTACGATTGATACATGTTGGCTAGGTGTGTTCCTTGATTGTTAAGTTGGATGAACCGTTGTGAGATTTTGATGTGTTCAGATGGACCATCGCTAGACCTTGTCGGTTAGCATTAAGTTGGGTAATAAGAGAATTGAGAATATGAAATGGATGCCTTGGTTGGGAAAGAAAAAAATTTCAAATTCAGGCGAGTACTTGAATCAGTTGGGTAGAAGGATTGTAGGCTTGGTAACGATAGTGTGGTGTTGCTATCGAATGATTTTGCGGGAATAACTATGGACCGAATATTGAACGATGTTGGAATTGAGTTAAAGAAATTTCATGTTGGATATCGATAGAACTGATGGTAATGTTAGACGCTTATCGGGATGTTGCGAATGATTTAGAAGATGCAGAGAGTTGCATCGACGACCGAAAAGTTAGAGAATGGGCTTGTGGAATAGATGATCTTAGCACGTGGTGCAGTATGCTTGAAGGAAATTGATGTCCCGAATTAACAAGTTATGACCCTTGACTATTTTGAGGCATAGAGAATGGGTACTTGTCCCTCGATGTACGAAAGAGTATATGTTTCTTACGAGAGTCGAATGGCTGGAACACAAATAAGTATCGAGGTGCAGCGATATGTAATAGACCCTGTCGGTAGATGATGTTGTCACATGAATAACAAGTTGGGTGGAATATAGAATTGTTGGATTACGACTTAGCCGATGAGTTATGTCATGTCCACTAAGATGACCGATATATGATGTGAGATGATTGGTGCTATAGAGATTGGATTGGTGCATGAATAGTAAATCTTCTTATGGAATCAGAAGAAGATGATACAAAACTAATATTGATGGTTAACGTGAATTGCTAAGAGATGACCGTATTGGTGTTAGAAAATTTATAAATGATGCCTCGGAAGAAATATGATTATAGTTACCTTATTTTTATTGGTTAAAAGAGTACGGACCGTATCGATGATCTAAGAATGTAGGAAACGAATATGTCGCAAAGAGACCGTAGGAAAGAGATCATAAGTGATAAAGTATTGAGATAACAATGTCGGATGATGATTCAGAATAGTGGACCCGATTGAATAGACATATGAGTACGATATGAGGATGCAAGTCGGATTGAACAAGTGATGCTATGTCTATGCAAGTTGGAAATTGAAATCTTGGATACTCGATTTAGGAATTTTATATGATAGCTTCGAGATTGGCCCATAGAGTTGTGGGATAGAATTATTGGATAGAATTGTCGGATAGATTTTGTCGGTTGCGGGTAAGTCTAGAATGAGACTTCGTTGGGTATGACTCGAGTATGAGTACGGGTAGAAAGACTTGACCCTAGACTGTTGGCTAGTTGCCTAGATTGTCGGTTGGTTGCCTAGATTGTTGGCTGGTTGCCTAGAGTGTCAGTTTGTTGCCTAGATTGTTGGTTGCTTGCTTAAGTCTCAGATTGGTTGGCTATGTTCTTCAGTTGTCCGTGTTGGGTATAAGTTCATAAGATTGGGGTGGTGTCCCATGTCCCTAAGTTGGTCAGACCATAGAGTTGCCCTATGTTGAGAATTGGTTGCCTCTAAGATAAGAGATAAGTATGTCCCTGATAGCTACTCATCTCATATGGGTTAGCTGAATGTCTGGTTTAGCTTAGATTAGCTGACCGTAGAGGCTTGATTGTATGCTAAGTTGACTATTGGAAAACCGTAGGATGTCCCTATTGGTGTTGCGTGAGTATAGTTGGAATGAATAAGATATGTTGGAAGGTAGGCTTTGGAATTGAATAGATATTTGGGAAATTTTGATGTTATAATGTTGGATGGGATGACGGATCATGTTGGTTTTGGAAATTGAGTTGCTTTGGTTGAAATGTTGGGAATTGTTAGAACTGGTTGGATTGGTTGATTGATATTGAGCTGTAAAAATTGTTGGTAGTGCTTTGAGATAGTTGGAATAATTTCATTGACCGGATCAAGATTGAGGATAAGTGTAATGACGGAATTGGATAGTGCATGTAGCCGAGATCGGCGAATGTGAATATGAATGACCCTCAGAATTAATGTTGCTGGAATATGATAGTTGCCTATACGAGAGGATAATATGTTGGCTTGATCAATACGAAGAAATATTTGAGTACAATGAGAAATGTTACTAGAGTGGGATATTGGTACAATTTGATGGATGAATCATGATCGAGAAATTTACAAGTTGCAAACAAAGTGTATGGATGCGAACGATGATGAGTACAAGATTTGATCAACGAGAATCGGGGTATCAAAATAAAATATGGCAATAGGATTTATCAATTTTGGTGGCATGGATGACAATGAACTTGAAAGGAATACTTGATACATCTAAGTCGGAATATTTTGGAAATTTTGGATCGATTGAGGAAAATTTCTCGAGTTGGAATTGGCAACATCTGTTGCGTTATTGGTTGGTCGGGATATTGAATAAACAAGTGGGATTATAAGAGATGCTTGAAAAGAATTACTGATGTTCGAAAAGGAAGGTATACCGTAGCTCGTTCGTTTTCTCTATCACTGAACTTGGCTGAAGTGCATGTATTTCGGAAACGCCTAAAATATGTGTATGATTCCAACTAAGTGGTATGCTGAATTCAAACGAAGCCACGAGAAGGATTATCATGTGCTAAGGATTTGCACAAGTGTCGGAGGAAAGATCAAGATGGTAAACTATGTTGAATCAATTTGGGATGCTGTAACGAGATGGTACATTACTTGAAAATCATTCGAGAGATTGCGGAGAAATAGTAAATGGTGTAAGTTGATCGTTGAGAAGTTTTATGAAGAGTTGGTTGAAATTTTGGGGATGAGTTTTGTTTTAAGTTTCGAGGACGAAACTTTTTCTGGGTGGTATATATTGTAGTGCCCCGACCCGCAAGATGCCTTATGATGGATGGTTGGTTCGATGAAGCCTTGTTGGACTTGGGATTATGCGAAGGATCGCTTGGAAGACTATGCGATCGTGGCAGGAATCGTCCTATGAATGTGAGTAGTGTTGAACCCTTCAAAGATCCTTTAGCTTCACGCTTAAAATAAGGATGAGTATGCTATGTTTCTAGTTGAGTTTGTTCAATAACACCTTGCATGGAATTTGGAAAGATAATAAAAGATAATAATCACATGAACGTAAACTGTTGTGGCTAAGTGAATTGTATGCTTGTACGCTGTTGCGATGAATTGCATGACAGGTGAAGGCAAAGTCCCAAATACTTGGGCAGGTGAGTATATCGAGCTTTGGCTCAATGAATAGATGGCAATACAGATGTTAAGACCCAAGTACTGGGCAGTGAGTATGCTTGAATTGCATTCAAATGAATGAATGCTAAACAGATGCTAAGTCCCAGGAATTGGGCGGTGAGTACATTGAGTTTGGTTGGAAAGATGTTATCAAAGATGTGGCAAGGCATTGGGTAACAACATTCTATTATCCTGTCACCGATGTAGAATGTTGATTACGCCAAGACCCTGGATTGGGCAGATGATAATGTGAGCATTGGCTCAAGGCAAAATGGCTAGATGGCTAGATGGCAAGATGGCAATACGAATGAGAATGATGGTTTTGCTTAGTTTTCCTTATCATGCATTATATGTTTTCTTCTTAGATAAGTTGCATATAGTTGCATGGTCATGGACAACTTGTCGACAAGGTGGTTTCTCGAACGGTATTCCTGGGCCATGGAACCCGGTTCGTCCTAGGGGAAACCAATGCCGAAGTAGTGGCAGTGCTGAAGTAGTAGCACGGTATACAGGACTTGCAGTGGGGCTAGCTACCTGCACTGGCAAGGGCGCTGTATACCTGTAAGACGGTCCAGGATGGCGTATCGCCAGTGACCTTCATATAGATAGGTCAGGTGCTAATGATGTCTTATGCAGGCAGAGTAAGTTATTACTCAAATACAGGGAAGGATGTCGGCTGTTGGTAAGAATCACCTGAACGGTGATATTCATATTGAATCATAATATTGTTTCTAACAATGTCTTATGCAGGCAGAATAAGTATTATAAATGTACAGGGATGGCTACACGACCGTGGGTAAGAATCACCAAAGGGTGATAACAGTATGCTTTAAATTATGTTGGCTATGAGATTTGCATGCTTTACTTCTTGTCGGCTATAACATGAAATTGACCCTAAGGCAACAAGAAAGATCACTGTTAATAATGTTCTATAACATGATTACTTAGTGCTGTCTTCTTAGGTGAGTTGGGCCAGCACCGCTCGCCAGTACATTGATGATGTACTGACCCACGTTGTGGGCAATATTACAGGTGTTTGCTTGGGGGAAATCCTGTGAATCAGTGCTTGGCATCGATGAATCGAATGGGTGTGCAGAAGCTCCTCTTGCAAGACGATGTCTTCTGCTATACGGGACATAATGTATGGAACATGGGAACTCAGTCATACCAGTGATATTGTAGCCATATTGACAAGTTCGTTGTAAAGAAGTCGGTATATTCATTTGTAGCCTAGAGGGCAAGTGTATACATTCAGTTGGCTATTCAAAAGTCTTGTAAACAGTTGTAAACTCTGTATTCCGCTGCAAGTCTTGTAATCCATTTTGATTATCAATAAAGAGATATATTTCTATATAAATTGTGTGACTTCAATTTATCTGCTTAGTTCCGCTGTATTGTCGATGTTTTCTGAGAATTACCAGGAACTGTAATGGTTTTGCCTTGTACAAGTGCAATCTAGACTTGTACGGCATCACGCCCAGTGGCTAGTTTTCGATCCTCCGGGATCGGGGCGTGACATACTCTTCCCAGAATTGAATCCAAGAATAGTTGTAACCGTTGCTGAGAGACTGTGGACTAGAATCATTAGAGAATCCAACAAAGTTTTCAGGATTATGCTGAGTGCATACCCGAGATCGACAAGGATACGATCCACCCTCATCGTGTCAACGTACCCAGTGAAATAAAGAGGTCGGTCGTGCCGATTTTTCTCTAACAGAATGTCATCTTGGGTGAAGGTAATGTTCGGCATTATTTCCATCACACTATGACATTGAGGGCGTGCCACAGGTTCTTCGTTTGACTTATTAAGATGTACAAGACAAGCATCAGGGCTTTGCTTAATGTTTCTCGAGTTTCCTTCGAGAGACGAAGGAGCTCGAAGATCGATAGTCTTGCTGGAGTATTGGTTAGCTGAGCTAGTATGTCAAAGTTATACGGCTTTTGAAGGCCTTGTAATGGAGGCTTCTTCAGGTTTTTGTCAAAATGAACCTGCTGCTTGCCTTTATCAACTGATGTCGGTTTAGAAGGATCCGAATCAGCTGGTGGAGCGATGTTGGAAGATCATCAGAAGCAGGAGGGGGAGTACCAACTTCATTCTTTTGACCATTCGGATAGTCTCGGAGATAGAGTCTACCAGACCTAGTACCGGTCAAGACTTCCTCTTCTGAAGCAGGTAAAAGGGAAACCATATTACAGGTTCTCATTTGTGCCTTGCTTTTGGAGAGGGGAATCGTGTGATATGCCCCAAATCCCAGTTTGACATGAGACCTGTTGTCTTAAAGTTACAAAGATAGAGGTATCGGAGACCCATTTCTATTGTTCAGACCTAGTGCTTTTTGAAAGTCATATCCTATCTTTATCATCAGTTCATGAGATTGATGACTGTATCGATGGAATTTAGGTTAGTAGTTTGGTTCTAATGTTGGCAGAGTAGTTTCTGAAGAAGAAGACATGGACCCTGTCGGAATGAAAGTATTCTTCAAAAGAGCAACACGACCATCAAGCGAGAAGTGCTCACTTGAAGTTGTGTTGCAGGATTTTTACTTGGCCGACTTCTTTTATTTAGAAGAAGAAACGGTTGCTTTCTGTTCAAATTCGCCGACCAGGTCTGGATGAACCCACATTATTTTGCCTTTAGATATTGAAGTGGTACCAAACCGTCATTTCGTGCCGGCAGGAGATTGACAATCTCCATAGTTGCCTTAGGTATCGGGACAACCCTGTCAGGAACTAGTTGTGGAGCGAAGTCTCTGAATTGCAGAGAGATGGCATTGGCTGTCACCATCTTCTCTTCCTTTTAGAGAGTGATTGCTTTAGCGTTGATCAATTCCTGGATCTTTTCTTTGAGCACATAGCACGCCCTGGTTGGATGTCCTAGAAACCTGTGATACATGCAATATTTAGGATTATCAATCTTACCTACTTCGTCTGGTCGTTTGATCTCGGTAGTTGAAGTTTATTGTTTTTTATCAAGCAATCAAAGATGCTCATGACGTCGTCGTCGTTGAAGGAATAATCCTCCTTGGGTCGTAGTACTGCCCTCTGTGGAGGTGTTGTCGCTGTAGGTGTTGGCTGGCCTACATTGATGTGATTGTTTTGGTGACTACCGCTGCTAGTAGCGATATGCTTATCCTTGTCAAAATTAGGCATCGAGATGCCTAATTGCTTGAACTTCTCAGCACTCTCTTCAGCTGCTCTGGCACTTACTATGAAGGAACCTCAATCTTGAAATTATGTAGGTCATGTCCACATGCTGACAATAGGTAACAAGTATAATTTACAAGTATCTATTGTCAATGCATCAGGAGTACCTAGAGGCATTTTCAAGGCCTCTCGTCGGAAGCTCTCGATGAAACGTTCAGTTGTTTTATTGGACTTCTGCTTGATTTTGGTAAGGGCGGACATAGTCATGTCATAAATTCCTTTATAGAATCATTCCAAGAACATCTGCTTTAACGCTGCGAATGATGTTATGCAACCATATCCGGCAGGCTTCAATACCAGTCATAGGCAACACCCGCTAAGCATCCGATAAAGACTCTAGTAAGTAGAGCATCGTTCTGCTGAAGGTGATCAGTCATCATCTCGAAGTGGTTGATATACTGACTTGGAGATGTGTTACCGTCGAATAGCATTATAGTCGGTGGCTTGTATTTAGACGATGTAACTTCTTTCCATTCTGCGGGATGTGGTTGTTTGATCCCTAATTTTTGTAATCCCTCCTTCTGTTTGAGAGCTTCAAACTGATTTCATAGAAGCTTGACTGCTTCGAGAGGGTCTCCCGGTATTTGAGGAGCAACGAATTGATTTGAAGGATTGGAATGCGGAACTACATGGTAAGCACCACCCCCAACACCAGAGTGACTTGGAGTAACCTGTGCTTGAAGGTGTATGACCTCTGAAATGGTAGTATTTAGAGGAGGTTGTGCTCTAGGGCTAGTGTTGATAGGAACCGCACCTGTTGCGTGTTCTTAGGTTAGAATTGGATTCACAACCGACATAATAGCATCTTGTGTCATAATCATCGTGTGCATGCTTGTAACTATGTCAGCCATGGCCTTTAGATTAGCTTCCAATGCATCAATTCTCTATTCTTGGCTAGCAAAACTGAAAGCGTCTTGCTCTTCGTTCGTTACGTAGGTAGACACTTCTCTTGATACAGAAGATGAGCTGGTGGATAGAATGGTTTGATCAGATTCTTCGCTGTTGGCATCGAAGTCTAACAGACTGCTATCCCCAGGGTTGGAATCGGGACAATTTTTTTGACCGAGAAGTCTTGACTTCTTGATCTTGTGTTCTAGTAAACTCCTTCAGAAGAATCTGGGATTTGACTGCGGATTTGTCGACACGGTCGCGATGACTTATGCCTCGGGCGTCTTCCATCCCCGTTGCTATGAGATGCCATGTTGACAGAAGAAAACAGCAGTTCGTCTTCATCTACTAAGATCACAGTGGGAGACAGAGAGTGATCGGAAGATCAAAAGTAATTCAAACGGTTGAACACCGCCCATTTTGCTGGCTTGCAACAGCACTTGACGTCAACTTCATGTGAATGGCAACGACGTTTTTCATATGTGATCATGTCGTCCTCAACTATTAAGATCATTTTAGGAAAGCAGGGGTAATTCAAGCGGTCAAACACAGACTGTTTGGCTATCTTACAACAGCACTTGATTACAATTTCATGATACTGATTATAGTGATGTTCAGTATGTGGAGTCAATGCTGCACGAGATGAACTCGTAGTCTTTCGCTTTTGTGCAATAAGTTCACGGAGATCTGGTACAGTAACAGGAAAAGAAAAAGAAGAGGAAGAAAGAGGCAGACTCTGCCTGATTATATTAGGAATATGATGTCTATCCCTAAACTTTTGAGTTTCCTGCGTATACAGAGCAGTACTAAGTTCATTGGCATAGGTGAGTGGATTATGGCTCTTAGAAGCCCTCATTGTGCACAAGTTAGCATTTGGCGCAGACTGTGCTAGAGTCTTTTGGCGCGCCATCTGATTTATTTGTTCTGCTCTGCGCCTATTAAGATAGGCGCGAATGTCAACATCTGGCATCACTTGATTGCTAGTCTGTGACACTCTTAGCTTCCCATGTTCTGTTCTTGATATACGCATAGTAGGGAGGTCATGGTGCTGGCCTGATTGGCACGGGATAACTTGGCCTGATTGGCACGGGATAGCTTGGCGCAAACCAGTTTGGCATGGAGCAGGCAATATGCCTTGGTGCTCTGCGCGCATTGGCACAACGCATTTGGCGCGGCACCTATGGGCAGAAGGAAACAAACTTTAAACAGAATCTACTTTCTTGGAAGTAGAGCTCCTATTCAGAGATGTTTTGGCACTGATTGGCGCAGAGGCGCAATCAAGTGAGTTTTCCACCAAGTCAAGGACTAAGGAAGAGTGGGGAATGGCCATAGGGCACTTTCCCTTGTCTTGAGTAGCAGCAGCAACAATTAGCGCAACAGTGGACTTCGGAGTTCAGATTGCGCGCGCCTTGTTCTTAGCAGCAATAGTGGTGGCGCGCTTGGCACCCCCAGCGCCAATTAATTCATCATAAGCAGTTTGGTCGAATTCAACGACCAAAGTCTTCTACATCGTGCCGACCGACGCAACATCATATTGAGTTTTCACCTTCTTGTCGGAGGAGAAAGTCGTCCCTAGCAGAGTCGCCATTTTGTTTGCAAAAATAAAAGTTTATGAGAAAACTCTAGTACGAACTAAGAAAAGAAAAGTACAAAGTACAATTTAATTATGGGGAAGTACAACCTTAGGAATCTGATCAGAAGACGATCACTTTATCCCTTGGACGATGCGATGTCGGAGAAGAAATGCTTCGGAACGTGCTACGACAACTTTTCAGAAGATTATGATCATTCGTGTTGCTTTGAAGAGTGATTTTGAACTCCTTTTATAGAGTTTTGGGATAACTGTCAGGCAGTTACAATGATTAACGCATAGTACAAAATAGGCTGATTATGTACTGTTTGGCCCACCATGTTCTGTTTCATCCATTTGCGCGAACGGTTAGCTTAACTGCATGAGACGCGTGGAATTCTGTGAGAGAAGTGCGCTTGGTCGTGGGCAGTTTTGCGTGTAAGTTTTTTTCGAGATTAGTGGCATGTGTGCCACATTATCTTAACTGCTTCTGGATGATAGTTGAATGATTGACGCCAGTTGATGAATGGTGCATGATGTTAAGGAGCGCTAATTGATGAAATACGCTTAAATATTGATTCTGTGAGAAGTTAGCCACCTTGCGCCAATGATAAATGGCGCAGAGTAACTGACAAAGCCCATTATGATCGGTCTGACATAATCTTTCCTCGAGCGCTGCACGCTCGGGATTCGAAGAGATGTTTCTCGACTTTTGTGTTGTCAGTCATTATGACTGACGACTTAGCTTCTCGAGAAAGTTTACATGTGGCAGTCAGGCGCCATTTGATGAGATGCGCCATTTAATGTTGTGTGCTATTTGATGCTGAGCACTATTTGATGGTCTGGCGCCATTTGCTAATCTCGCAATGCATTTTAAAAGCTTCTACAATCCACGACGGTGTAGGCCGGACGTGATCCGAGTCGTACCCAATTATTCGGGAGCGGGTCATGACAAAGTCCCACCCTCGGCATTTGACAAAGCAGCCTGCTGAGAGGTCAACATTTGTTGTATCATATCCTGAAGCACTTGGAGTGTAGCATCTAATATGTCAAGGCATCTGAGTATCAGATCGTTACTGCGATCATCTTTTCCAGCCATATAGGATGTAAGCACTTGTTCATCACCACTTGACTGAGTTGTTGAAATAGAGGCACATACGGAATCTACTCTATCCATTTCTGACTCTGAAGAAGAATCACTACCCCTAGCTGGAGAGAATGATTGAGGAAATACTGCCCTCGGTAGGGATACTACCTCCTGTTTTTTGCCTTGAATACCAGTCTGTCATACTGGCAGAAGCAACTAGAAGAGTAGGCTGAACTTTGCACAAAGTAACACTGTCATTTGTGCATGAGAAAGTTTGCTGAATTGTGCGCATAGGAACATTGTCTTCTGCTCATAAGAGAGTTGATTGCCAATCTACGCATAATGGAACGCTGTCATTTGCACAGGAAGAAATTTGTTGAACTGCACATGGTGGAACACTGCCACTCGCCGCATAGTGAATTCTTCTGAAGAATGCGCATAAGATCATTGTCTTCTACGCACGAGGAAAAATTTTCTGCAGAAGTGTCTTTTGCTGGAAAGAATGATTTCTGAACGCATGAACTGCACACGAGTCTGTGGTGTGTTTATAGCCACTTTAGCGCATGGACCTGTCTTTTATCAATACCAACATAAAATTATATCATTTTCAAGTTCTCCTTCAAATAACAATATATTTAATAACTTAAAAACTCAAGTAAATGTTAGTTTTTAAGTCAAAGGTCCACTTTGGGCACCTGAAATTATTTGATAATTTGAAAATAGTTTTTGCAAGAACTGGAAAAAGGAAAGAAGAAGGAATTATGATTGCTTGGGCATCTTTTGCTCAAGATGGTCAGGCATCATTACCTAGGACGAACACTTTTGATTTGGGAGTCCGTAGCTGTTACAACTTTGCCTGGATCTACATACTCATTTGTATGTCATTGAAAAGTCTTCAAATATTAGTACAAACAGAAGGTAAAGGAAGGAAAGTGTTCTTAACAGAATCAGACTTGAAATCAGCTGCAGGCTTGAGGGAATGCTCAAGGGATGAAACTCCTAATTCTGCACCTCATTCTCCGTCATGTTCTTTAACCACAAAGATAACGATCAGCACATAGCAATTCAAGCAAATCACCGTAAACCGAGTTACGAAGATGCATCTGATGGAGATGACAACTACTGCATATGCTATTAACATGATAAGAAGAAGAAGAAGAAGAAAGGATAAAACCAGCCTGATTTCCTTAGCTAAAAACTTAAGTTTATTCAATCTATAAACAATAATACACAGCTACTGGCATATAATTCTCCAACACATTATAACTACAAGGCCATTGGTTTATCTCAGGATATTAACACCCCATTGGTATTGCACCAGTAACTGAGACTATTGGGATAGAACTGTAAGTATACACATTTACATCGAACTTCCTGAGAAAACTGGTTAGCACATGAGACATGAACACAGCCTCACATCGATGGCACCAGTCAATCAGAAACTCGAATATTCAGACACATTGCCTACAGGAAGATCAGACAAAAAAGTTCAGTAATATTTTAAAAAAGTAGAGACCAAAGAACAGGAATATCAATTCAATGAAGAATCTGAAACCTTGATCTTGGCTGATGAGTTCAAGTATGGTTTGCAGTATTACTTGTCGAGGAATCCTACAAAATGAGTCATTAGAACTTAGATTGGTACTCGTTCCATAATGTGGTAGTTTTATCTGTGTCAGGAACAAGAGGATACCTGGCTAGTATGAGGCATTTGATCAGTTTTTACAAGCGGACTAGCGGGTCGGAAGTTGCTCAAAACCCACGTCGGAAAATGGCCCTGAGTTAATGAATAAAATCTGTATCAGAGATCAACTAATTTTATCAAATTATTAGTTGCAAGTGCAAGAAATATTCTATGACCTTGTAACTTGTATGGTATGCCTATATATGAGAAGTCAAGACGTAATACCTGAGGGAAAGTAGGCAAAGTATATGGATTTGTGTCCATGCCTATCATGGGAGGATGGAATGATGGACGGAAGAATGTTGGAATTTGTTGCGAGGGAAACATTACACTGGAAGGGCCTATAATGATTTGCTGCTTCTCTTGTCCTACAAGAACGAACAAAATTACCATCTGCAAAAATTAAGAAAGGATAAAAGAAAAGATACTATCAGGCCACGTCTGGTTCACCGAATCATGGTCTTGGAAAAGGGAAGCCATTCCTTTCCTATGTTTGAATGCATGAAGGAAAGGGGGAGGAAAGGAAAATGATTCCCAAAGGAAAGAAAAATAGGGAGGAAAATGGTTCCCCCCACTCACCCAAGGATTCACTTTCCGACACTAAGCATTCACTTTACCTCCTAATTTCCTTGGCCTTTCCAAACACCGGAAAGGAAAATGGATATGAATAACAATTTACCAAAGGAAAAGAAATAACAAGGAATTAATTTCCTTTCCATTCCGTGAACCAAACAAGGCCAGTGAAAAGACAGTTACCAGGATGAATGTCAGGTTTCGAGGCCTTTTGTTTCTTTTTCTTCTGTGATTGGGATTTTTGTTTGGAATGGGAAGTATCCAGGATAGATGTCGATTCAAGCAAGCAATGTTTATCATTAATATCATTCTTGGACTCGTCATGAGCATATTCGCTTCGTCCGTTATCATTATCTACGTCCAATGTTGTAGTAGTGTGTTCTTCAACTTGCTCGATAATTTGATCCAGAAGAGCATCCGCAATCTCATAACATTTTGTATTCATTAGGCTCTTTTCCACAGCACAGAAAGCTTTGTGCATTAACCTAGTTCGCAACAATGATCGAGATGATTTTACATTATCGTATGAAGATTCATCTTGTGCAGTTAATGGTGTCACTTTCCTTGCTGACTTTGTCCATCTCTTTAAGATGTATTGAGCTGGTATTTTTGTGACATTTCTCATGTTGAGGACTCTTAGAGCATGGCGACACAATAACCCCATCGACTCGAACATCTTACAGCTACAAGCAGTTGTGCAGCCATCGGAGTTGAAACGTACAGTATGCCCTCCTTTATAGTCCTCGTCGGTTAACTCATAGATGTGCAACATCCCATTACTACTATGTTCATTCATTACTATTGACAAGCTCTCGACCATTTCTTCTTGAAATAATTTGAATATTTCTTTTGTGTAGACATCAGCTGCCTGTTTAAGCATCGCACTATTTTTTGATGCCCTTGTAGGCACACCCTGGTTACAACGAACATCATCCTCCAGTTCTTCCAGTCGCATCCTTTTTGTGATCTCCTCACATTGATCGACAAACTGAGCCAGATTCGTAGTCGTGCATGACGTACGGTCAAAAATACTCTTCTTGCTATCACTCCTTCGAATGGATCTCATGTTCGCAGAAAAAGTATCTGCACTAAAAGTTGGGCACCACTTCTCCCGAATGTCATACAGTTGCTTAAACCATTCATTATCAGCAAGACTGAACTCTCCAATCAACTCATTCCAGGTAGATTGAAATTCAGTCTCCTTGCGACATCCGTAAAGACACTTGTTAAACTTTGTCTTGAACTCTGGATCCGCATATATATCTGATAGCTGCTGCATAGTACATTCTTGGATATGCCATAGATCCAGATGATGCCACGTCCTAGGAAACACCTTTTCTATCACAATTGCCGTACTCTGACATTGGTTGGTGAATATAGTCTTTGGTTGCTGGTTTCCCATAGACTCTAAGAAAGTTTCAAACAGCCAAGTGAGTGAACCTAGAGTCTCATCTGACAAAATGGCACACCCTAATAGCACATATTTGCCGTGATTATTGACTCCAATGAACAGAGCAAAAACTGAGCTGTACTCATTGGTTCTAGAGCCATTATCAAAGAGTATAACATCTCCGAAACAATCGTAGTCTATCCTTGACCTACCATCTCTCCAGAAGAAATTGATCAGGCGGTTGTTATCATCTACTTGTACTGAATAGAAGAACATTGCATCTTCTGCTTGTTTACGCTTGAAATGGTCTATTGCATTCTGTGCATCCCCTGCTCCAATAATATGTTTCCGTTCTGTATGCAGTAGATTATTGCCATTAAGTCGTGGAAAACCAACTTCCTCTGTCAAGCAAGAGTTTGTCTTCATCTGTCCTTTACAATCATTGTCAGTGGAGGCACCGTATACCAACATTATTAGCTTGCGATATTCTTCGGCCTGATCTTAGGTACTTCCTCTGTTCAGGCCCAACAAGTTCATGGTTATGTTCGGGACTGAAGTGAGTGACCTCCCATACACCATCTGTAATCGTGAAGCGTATTCTAGCTTTACAATTAGTTCTCGTCTCCAATCTATTGACCTTCCTCACCCTGTATGGTTCGTCATCCACACGCAACCCTTGCTTTGAACATACATAGTTGCGTTGTCGTAGCTCCCCCTTTGAATTATGCCGGTTTCCTCCTTTACGAATGCTGAAACCAGTATGTGTAGCGTATATATTGTACAAACTGTAAGCTTCACCCTCACTGTAAACCTTCATACCAACGGAAGGTATGTAACAGCTTCGACTTGTGCATGACATACTGTTTCAGTACTGACCATGGAAGTGATGGGACTGGCTTCAAAAAATTTCCGAGTTGATCTTAGATACTTCCTCTGCTCAGGCTCTGCAAGTTCATGGTTATGTTCCAGATTGAAACGGGTAACCTCCCACATGCCATCTGTCACTGTTAGGCGTATACACGCTTTGCAGTCCGTTCTTGTGTCCAATTTATACCCCTTTTGCAGTTCGCCATACCCATAATCTGCTTTCAGCCCTTCTTTCGAGCACACAAAGTTGCGCTGCCGTATCTCCCCCTTGCTATTATGCCGGATTCCTCCTTTGCGGATGCTGAAACCTATTCGTGCTGCATATACGTTGTAAAAATGATAAGCTTCATTCTCGCTGAAGAACTTCATTCCAACAGTGGGGGTTCCATCACCTTCATGTTCTACATGAGGCATAAGGCTCATAGTTTTTTCCATGTAATTTCCCTTTGGTATCCGTTGATTGCCAACATCAGGTGTTTCTTCAACATCACTTCTTCTTGGACTTTCTAGATCATCCTCTTCACTGTGAAGAGTGGAAGCAGTTTCGTCTACATCGTTCCCCTCTGAACTTTCTTTATGACCATCTTCACAGTGTAGAATCCTGGAACTTACTTCCATATCATTTTCCTTTGGACTCTCTTGCTCAAATTCTAACCCTTCCATGTACTAAACTTTCCTGATGAAAACAATAGAATCCCAATTCAACGTGAAAATAAGCAATCCAATTAAGAACAAAGTCAATATGTCTCAAAAACAATATAAAGTCATCATATTATGAACATATTTAGAAAGTTACAGAAAAGTAAATTTTCTATTTCTGAAATTGCATGCCAACAAGAAAATGGAGAACCTAAATATTCCATGAAACAGGAACCACAAGAAGTTAAAGATAATTAACTCCGCCCGAGACAACTTAAACACCAAGAAAGAAATTTTGATATGATTACCAGATGGTTAATGCCCCCACCACAAACTGACATCAAAACTCCAGAATTTTGACGAGGGTCGAGAGTTATATTTCTTATATTATTACAATGTGAGCTGGATTCACGCAGCGGTACAACTTTATTTTTTATATAGAATATGCTTCAAATGGCATGTCAATCACATGTCAATCCAGGTGGCTTTGACATCATGTCAAAGTCGATGCCGTTGGGTGTTATATATTTATGTTATTCAACCACCCATAAGAGTTATAGTAGTATAGTATCCACTATCATTTATGGGCTAAGTTCCTTTGAGATTGTCTGTCATGAATCCGAGCTCTAATACCATGTTAAAGTCTCAAATTCCGACATGCCCTATTTTTTGGGTTAAATCTGCTTAAAATGGTTACCAGCAATGAATTTTTTTTCCAACAGAACTCCGGATTTACTACGACTTTATTTAATTACTCCAACAATCTAAACCAAAATGACATATTTTAACAATAATTAAATTCACTTTGATATATTACCTAAATAGTTATTAAAAAAAAATTAAAAAGAAGAAGCTATAGTTGGCATGTAACTGATCCTCCTTTTCTTAACCTCCAAAATTAGAGATTAATTAGCTTCAGTTGAATCAATTGAGCTAAATTTCATCGGGTTCCATTAAATAATGTCACGTCCCGTTCTTTGAATACGGTGAGCAGGGGCAGATCCAGAAATTATAGCTAGGATGGGCTACCAAAAATTTGGAGGGGCTAGAGGTGGACTAGTCCATATAAAAAAATTCAAAAACTAAAATTTACATGGTGAAAAAAAGGATCCGCCCCTGACGGTGAGTCAAGCACGTAATGAACATCCCAGGCTATATGACATATGAATACACCAGTACTCGTATTCCTGATTAGCGTCTGTAAGGTTCTAGCCTCTAGGATAGGTTTACCACAGGTAATATGTTGCATCATAAAATCAATAATATTTTGGAAAAAACTATTCTAAAGCTATAAATTAGGTAATTGACTATTCTATCCGATTACAACTATTAACCCAAGCATAAATATATGTATATATATCACATTTATACCTTCAACTGCTGATGAGAAAAAATCTTGTTCCAACACGATCGCTTTTAATTACAGCATCTTGTTCTTGTCCTCCAGCTCATTTTCATGTACAGTAACAGCTTCCTTGAAAATATGTCTACAAATCTAGTGAACAATACTAGGTCGTCAAATGACATGCAATTCCTTAGTCAAGGACGAGAAAATAAAACGAAATAAATCGAAAAATCTAAGAAATGATCGGATTTTCGAATTTCAAAATTAAGAAATGGAATATTGAATTCCTATGAGTCATTATATTGTTTAACTGTAATATGACTCCAACTAGATCATATTATAGTGAATTTCTCGATGGTTGATCAATCAATACATTCTAAGATTCACTACCACAATCACAAAAAAATTCATATATGATGATGCAATTTAGAAAACACATTTGGATCACATACAACACATATTTTTCCGACAATATCCCATGACCAAGGATTTGTGTGTCCGTGTCCTACGTATCTTAAGTTATAAAAAAATCGACCCCTACGATTTAAATATTAATCACTAATTCGTCTCTAAGAAAACTAACTCAAAATATCTATAAATTAGATTAAATATGTTTAACCAATTTTAGAATTTCAAAAAATGGCTCTCTGAAAATTCTTGAAAAATTCGACAAATTCTCCTTCGTATTTTGTACTCCGAAAATTTTCAAGTTTATATAAAAGATCCGAAACAACCCACCGTAGAATTTTCTGTGTTCGCCAACCCCTTCGGTGGAATATCTCAACACCGGAAACACACGCAGTTTATATTAAACAAAACTAGAGAAAGAATAGAAGCATTGTTTCTTACCTTGGCCCATTTATATCTTAATGCTAGCAATCCATGATTTTGCAATATTCACTAAAAATCCAATTAAACAAAAATGTTATGAGTACCATCATTTATAACAAAGTAAACAATCAAAAATTAAAGGAAAAACTATACTTTTGGTCACTGAATGTTTGTCTGACCAAAATTTTAGTCACTCAAAGATATTTTCCAAAAATTTAGTCATTGAATGTTTGGTCTTCCAAAAAAATGGTCACTCTGTTAAATTGTTGTTTGTTTTATTAATGATTTTTATTGACATGGCATGTTATGTGCCATGTCAGTCGTTAAGTATGAGGTGGCACATCCACGTGGACTATCTTTGGGTTTATTTTGCAAAGGTATTAAGTTATGTGCCATGTTTCAATGTTTATGACATAGTATTTCAATTTTTTTAAAAAAAAAATACCCAAATGAATTTTTTGAAAAATAAAATCCAAAAATTGCCCACGTGAATGTGCCACGTCATACTTAATGACTGACATAGCACATAACATGCCATGTCAACAAAAATTGTTAATAAAACAAACAACAATTTAACAGAGTGACCATTTTTTGGAGGACCAAACATTCAGTGACTAAATTTTGGAAAATATCTTTGAGTGACTAAAACTTTAGTCAGGCAAATATTCAGTGACCAAAAGTATAGTTTTCCCAAAAATTAAAACAAACAACTGAATATATGTATATAACTATATTCATTTTCAAACATGGATTTATTCAAGTAACCTATTCGTAAGGTATTGATCATTCTATAATTTAGTAGCATAGTTCTTGTAATCAAAGAAAATACTCTAAATATTGAAAGTTTTGGGTTCTCCACTATCTCTGACAGTCTAGGATACAGTTTCTAAATTGATATTCAAAGTCATGTCCCTTAAATAACTAACTTAGGTATTCCAATTTAAATGTATATGCTGAATTAAATTCAACTTTGGTTCCTATGGTTTGATTTGACCAATTTGCGGATCGAAACAGCCCTAAAACTTAAATTATGGACCTATAGCTTATTGGAGTGAAATCCCTTAACATGTAATTACCAATTGGACCTTGCCAATACTACTAAATGCTGAAAAATGGATTTCTTATGTACCGTTGGTCAAAGTCATTATTTTGACTAATACGGCCGACTTTCGATATTCCAAAAACCAATCTAGAGACAGACTAAAGTTATCCTTGGTACTCTTTGTTTCTCATTTCTAAGGTGATTTATTAGGTCTTAATTCTGAATTCTAAAATATGATACCAATTATGGTTCAATACAACCAATACGGTCTCGTTTCATTCCCAAAATCCAACCCTGTGGTTACCTAAGCAACCATGACTTAACTATTTATTGAATTGTCTCATATAAGTCCTAAGAACATCCGTCTATGCCCATAATCAATTTAGGACAGCAGAGTCCTTATTTCTAAATTGTCAACTTCCAATGTCTTAGGAATTTTCTATACTTAGACTGGCAAATTTTAGTACTAACATACACATGCTTCGGTTATGCACCTATGAGTACATTGTATAGAACACCAAGCGACATGTCTATCTTAAACCACTTAGTGCATTGAGTTACTCTATAATGGAGCTCCATACACTCATTTACGTCCAAATTCATTTTCGGACAGCAGGGTATATATTTAGAAACTTGGAATTTTGACGTAAAAATTGACCTTCCTAGACAATAGTGACGATTCTTCTTTTATATATCTAAGTCCTAGGGAACAATACTTGTATAGAAGATTTGTAATTAGTTCTAGAGTTAAATTTGAGGAAACTATATTTCCAATGTACATATCTAGAACCATTTACGACATCTTACATAGCCATATAAATTAAGTATTCCTTACCTACACAATCATTTTAAGCAAATATTACTTAGGGGTGTTCTTTTTTTCACTTTTAAATGAATTTCACTTATTCTGTGTGGGGCCTCACTTATAAGTGAATTTGGTTCCAATAAGTGCATTCGTTATTCGCACTTATAAGTGGCTCCAAATTCATAAGTAAATTTTTTTCACTTATTGGATTGCTTAAACACTTATTGCATCAAAAAGTCTACTATGCCCCTGTACAAACTTAAAAATTCCTTCACTTGTCCAAATCCTAATAGAAATTGGTTTTCCTATATATAAACATAATCACCCCTTCCTCTCCCCTTTTTCCCTTCTTCCTCTTAGGGGGTTCTTGAAGTGCCAGTTTGGCTGCATATTTTTTGTTGTCATATATTATTCATGTTTTATATGAGAGGGCATAATGGTAAAATAGCACTTATAAGTGCCAAAAAAGAACATCAAAATCACTTATAAGTGAAAAAACCACTTACTAAGTGGGGGAAAAAAAAGTTTTATAAGTGCATGTATAAGTGAAATGGTAAGTGTCACTTATAACTGACCCTCACTTTTAAGTGAGAAAAAAGAACACCCCCTTACATCACAATTTTATCAACACATACACTTTGAATCATATACACACATTAATATCAATCCAACATTTCATATTATAGTCATGAAACTATTTAATCATTCCTTCCATACTAGCACTATTCTAACCTCGTGTGCTCTAATTTTAATTTGATATTCAAGGAATATATAACTTTAGGAATCGAAGGAACATTTATATTCACAAAGAAATATTAAAAAAAAAGTCAAAATGAAAGAGGGCTTGCCTTGGGAATTTGGGTTTGGAATTGGGGTTAGGGCTTGGACCTTCTTCTCCAATTTCTTCTTTTCTTATCAAATTCTTCTCCTTCATATTGGTGATTGGGCTTTTGGTTCTGAAAGAAAAGAAGAGGGAAGAAGAGAAGATGAAGAAGATGTGGTGATGATGGTGGTGATGGTGATAGATGATGATGATGGTGGCGGCGTGCGGCAGGGAGTGAGAGGCGCCGGCGGCGGTGGATGGCCGGACGCGGGTGAGTGGCGGCGTTCGCAGGTGGCCGGCGGTGCCGCCGCTGGGGTCGGGGAGCAGCCGCGGGCGAGGTTCGGAGGCAGTAGCTCGGGAATGAAGGCGGGTGAGAGGAGATGGAGAGAAAGAGAGAGACTGTGAGAGAGGGAGGAGAGGAGGAGGAGGAGGAGGAGGAGGAGGAGGAGGAGGGATTGGGTTTGGATGGGTTCGGATGAGATGCGGGAGAGAGGATGGAGTGGAAACCATTTGCTTGCAGCTCACGTGGCAGACAAAATTGGATTCTTCTAACCTTTCACAAGTGTTAATACATACTCTCTTTTTTCTAGTACGTGCGGGTTCAGTTAAATCGTGTGTCCTCCGCACTCAATTTTTAGCCGGTCGTCAGTTCACTTCGGACTCTTCGTACGGATCTTGTCTGCACTGGCTTTGTCATCATCCCGTATGCACATGTTGTGCACTCTACGCGCTCTAGAGCTCCACGAGACCGTCATGACGTCTTTCGACGTTCGCAACTCAACGCATCGCTTCGCCCACGACGTCGAAGGCGCCCCCGACGTATTTACGACGTCTACGACAGCCGATACCGTCCAGCCAGTCGTTCTATGCGCACGACGTCCTTACGACGTACGACGGGCCGCATGGTCGGTCGTCGTTTATACCCGTGGTAGAATGGTATCGGTCATTGACCGTCCGCGTGGCGTCCTATCCGTTGAATTACCATGAACGGACGTCCCATTCGTGACTAACGCAATATTATCATTATTATGGAATAAGTATGAAATACTGAAGTTGTCTTTTCCGTACATTCATGATTCATGGTGACACATAAGAGCATGACGTAAAATTGAGTAATTGTATAATTGTTTTAGGAACTTTTATGCAATAAATTAGAAAATAGATTTTAATAACTATTTTAAATATGAAAATTAATTTTAAAAATAATAAAAAGTATATGAATGCTAATTATAATTGAAACCGTTCAGAAAATTTAAAAATACTATTTTACGAATAATGGTTATTACAAAAGAAAATCCGTTGGAGCATATTTACAGTACATAAAATTTTGAAACCGAGTAGAGACTAGAGAAAGTTATCGGTGCTCCGATAAGGAGTGAAGTGGGTTGGGTACTCCAACGAAAATCCGATCTAGTTAGGGTTCTGAATGGAGGAGGATGAGGAGGAGGGGAGAGGGGGATGGTTCCGTGGTACGGGAGTTCTTGTGTGCATATTGCGTGTTTGTGCTTGGAGTGTTGGATGTTCGGAACGAAATGTTAGTCCCGGGGCTTGATCAAAGATGGTAGACTCGATGTCGAGATCAGAGGTTCAACAAACGTTCACCTTCTGATTATTCTCGAGATCCAAGAGGAACACTATAATATGAATCTGACTACAAAAGCAACAATAATCAGAAAGTAAATCTCACGTTCTTCCTTGCAATCGCAGTTACTGACGGATAGAACTGAGTTCAGAAAATAAATCTCACGTTCTTCCTTGTAATCGCAGTTGCAGACGGACAGAACTGAGTTACAACTCAGATGAAGGAGAAGAAAGAAGAAAGAAGAAGAGGAAAGGTTCTTGCTGGGGTGATTAAGATCACCGTTGCTCAAAGCAAGATTCGCCCCAACACGATCTGCTTCCAGGAACCAGCAAGTTCACGAAGAACTTCTGGAACGCTCGTAAGTCAATATTTGAGACTTGAACGGGCTTCATGGACTTTACAGACTCCCTTAACTCTCTTCTTGGTGCATCTTTCAAAGGAGGCCAAGGGGCTCTATTTATAGAGTGGAGTGAGACTTCACCTCTTCTCCTATCCGATGTGGGACTAAAATACCAATACTCAAAAATAGAGTTTGATATTTTAGATCATCCCACAATCAGCATAGAAGTGTGACAGTCCACGCCTACCCCCCGAACACTCCCGTGCATGCACGAGACATCCTGGAGTCCGTGTCCGAGTCCGAGTCCGCACAACAAAAATCAACTTACTTCTTTGTTGGAATTAATCCTTTTTTCCTTCTAGAAAAATACTCCCACATGGCACAAACTTGTGCCCCACTACACCTCATGTGCACACCTCAACACAAGCAATGCATTATATTGAGATACTCACCATTTGGTGTAGCCGATGTGGGACTATCTTTTCTAGTCCAAAGGCAAAAATACCAACAATCCCCCACATATCTCAATATATGGGTTGAGCATTCCCCACAGTGACTGTCCATCATGCATTAGGAGAGATATCGCTACGACTTGAATCTTCCCGTATAGGTTAAATAACAGCATGATACAAGAATGGACTAAGCCTTGAATTCTGCACCATAATTGCAATTCTTCCTACTCATATAATGACATCAACTGTGCTTCTGGCTACACATTAAAGGCCTTGTGCCAGCCTGGTTTTAGTGTATAATTTTGGACGTCTACAAGTTTACCCTCAAAAGACGGCCTGATATCTCTGTCCATACACTATAGGTGAGTTCTTTATAAAGAGTCATGGCATGAAGCATTGTGCTTCTTTGCGGTGCTACGCCGCTATGACATGGCTTAAAGCCGAGGCTTTACCCCACCTGGGTACCTCATCGTAGTGTCATACTACTGTAGCATGAGGTCACAGGCCTCTTTGTAGTGCCAAACTACCCAGAATGAAGCCTTGCGCTTCCATGCGGTGTTACGCCGCTATGACATGGCTCGCAAAGCCGAGGCTTTACCCTACCTGGTACCTCTTCGTGGTGTCATGCCACTGTAACATAAGGACATCGTCCTCTTTGTAGTGCTGTCTACCTCTCTTTATTACGATTATCATACAGCATTAGGCTACCTGCCTATTTGCGGTGCTACTCCGCTGTGACTTGGCTTGCAAAGCCGAGGCATTATCCCTACCTGGAAACCTCATGGTGAAGTCACCTCACTGTAGCATGGAGTTACACTCCTTGTAGTGCTGTACTACCGTACTTCCTGTAAAGTACTCCAGGCATTCACTCTGCCTAATAACTCATTAAGGCATTTAAGCCAACCTTCCCACAGGATCCGTTCTCCGTAGAGAACATATAGTAGACAACAGTGGTTATGGATCCGTAACCCTTTCATGTTTCAAAGAACAAGTGCCCACTGTTACCTGATATTATTCCAGTCAATGGTCCTCCTTTGAACCGAAAGTTAGATGTCTAGTAGATTTCTCTTTGAACTAATAACATAAAACTTTATAGTAGGATTACAAAGACACAATATCAGAAAGCTTTCAAGCCCATCTTCCTTGTTGTGTCTTCGACCAGCTGGCGCTTGAGGCCCTTCGTGAATGGATCCGCTAGGTTCTCCTGACTCCGAACATCAATCACTGCAATGACACCTCTCTTGATGAGATCGTTCACTGCCCTGTGCTTTAACCGCACAGTTCTCTTCTTCCCATTGAAGATATCATTTGATGCCACCACTGCAGTCGCCTGGTTGTCACAGTATATCGAAATTGTCGGTATCTGCGCCCCTACCACTGGAAGATCATACATGAGCTCCCGAAGCCACTCTGCTTCATCTGTTGCGGTATCAAGTACAAAGAACTCAGATTCCATAGATGATCGTGAGAGCATAGTCTGCTTCTTCGACTTCCACGATATAGCAGCTCCACCCATTGTGAAAATGAATCCACCTGTGGACCTCTCGCTCTCTAACTTTGAGCACCAGCTAGCATCACTGAAGCCTTCTACTACCGGCGGCTCTCCGCTGAAGTGCAGTGCATATGTCTGAGTCTTCTTGAGATATCTCATAACCCCCTTCACAGCTTTCCAGTACTCAACGCCTGGATTGCTAGTGAATCGACTCAGCATTCCCACAGCGAAAGCTATATCAGACCTAGTGGCAGTAGTAGCGTACATCAAACTCCCGATGACGCTAGCATACTCTAACTGCCTGACGCTTTCCTTCGAGTTTTGCTCCAGCTTCTGATCACCCCGGTACGACGTATCAATTAAAGGAAGATCATGATATCCGTATTGAGTGAGCATCTTCTCAATGAAATGAGACTGTTACAGCGCTAGTCCAGTGTCTGTCCGGATGATCTTGAGTCCTAAGATAACATCAGCATCCCCCAAGTCCTTCATACTGAACTTCGTCGAGAGGAACTTCTTTGTCTTCGTGACACAGATTATATCCGTACCTAGGATTAGCATGTCATCCACGTATAGACAAACGATGGCTCCTCTTCCGTCAGCAAACTTCGTATAGACGCATTTTTCTGTTTTACTGACCCTGTAGCCATTTGACCTTATGACTTTGTCAAACTTCTCATGCCACATTTTGGGAGCTTGTTTTAAACCGTAGAGCTTTTACCAACTTGCAGACTGTCTTCAAGACCTTTGACGACAAACCCTTCTGGTTGTTACAAGTAGATCTCTTCGGTCAGCTCGCCATTCAGGAATGCCATTTTTACATTCATCTGATGTATCACCACATCTTATGTATCGCTGCGAGAGTAATCAACATTCTGATGGTGGTCATCCGGGCTACTGGAGCATACGTGTCAAAGTAGTCGATCCCCTGCTTCTGAGAAAACCCTTTTGCCACTAGCCTGGCCTTGAACTTGTCAATAGTTCCATCAGCTTTCATCTTCTTCTTGAAGATCCACTTGCATCCGATAGGTTTTACTCCTTCAGGTAGATCAACCAACACCCAAGTGTTATTGGAGGTGATTGATTCAATTTTATTGTCTATCGCCTCCTTCCAGAAAACAGCATCTCTGGTCTTCATCGCCTCATCATAGGTAAGCGGATCTGCTTCCACATGATAGGTGATGAAGTCATCTCCAAAGTTCTTCGGCCTCCTCGCTCACTTCGACGACGGCTCAGCGAGTTCTGGTTCAATCGTTGTCTCCTCAGCAACAACTTCATCTTAGACAACTGGCTCATTGAAGATCTCAGTCTCCTTTGCACCTTCATCATTCTCTGGAATATCCGTTAGAACAATGTTCTTGTGCCTTGCAAACTTGTCTTCAAAATATTCAGCATCGCGAGATTCGATGATATGATTTGACTCAATATCAAGAAATCTCCGAGCATCACTCTTCTCTGCATACCCCAAGAAGATCGTCTTCGTAGTCCTTGTCCCCAGCTTCTGAATCTTCAGATCTGGAAGCTTCACATAAGCCAAACACCCCCACACACTACAAGAAAAAACACCTTTTACAACGTTGGAAAAACATTGTAAAAGGGCTTTGACAACGTTTAGTAGAAAGTCGTTATATCCAGGGTTGTAAAAGAGGGGGTATCTTCAACAACATTCGCTTGCACATTGTAAAGACATTGTAGAAGTTCTTTCCACAACATTTTACAAACATTGTTGAAATTTATAAAATTTGATAAAACTCTTTCTACAACATTTTCTAAGTATCATAAAAACACTTTTTAAAACGTATTATAAGTATTGTAAATATAATTTGTACAACGTTCTGCAACTGTGGTAAAAATATATATACCATGTTTATTAAACGTCGTGTATATATTTTGTACAATAGTGTACAAACATTGTAAAAAAAGTTTATACAACTTTTTAAAATATTGCATATATTATTCAGTTAGTTTTTCAAACGTTGTAAATAATATTAATATGTTGTAATTGTAGTATCAACAATGATTTAAAAGTATTGTAAATGATTTTTACAATGTTTAAAAAAGTTGTTAAAATGTTATCTTACAACAGTTTCTAAACGTTGTTGATTGTATTTCCATTTTAAAAAATATATACAATTTATAAATAAAAATATATTGATTGCAATTATAATACAAATACAAATACATGATCAATCCCTTTCTATTCCAATGTGACACATACCCATTTAACCATGTCCTCACCAAACTCCGAAGCAATGGAGGTTGGGTGAGTTCTCGTTGTGTTATCATCAATCCCAACCCATTAGCATCTTCCTCACTCTGTCGACAATCTTGCTCCGGGAGGAAAATAGCTCATAGTCGTCGCCGATAAGGACTCTATAGACTTCCCACTCCTTATCGCCAATAACATGCCTACCGATCTTTGCCTGAAAAATTCAATACTCAATATTAGTTTTCGAAGCTTGCAGAAAAGGATAGTAGTAACTAGATTTCGTATGACAGTTGAATGTATTACACGGACACGAAAAAATGGTATCAATTATCTATATATTCTTACATTTGTGCTCACAGGAGACTGTATATATACTTATTTGAAAATTTTCGTATCACGTATGTGTATCATGTCTAGACAGTAGATAAACATACATTTGCAAAGGAATAAAAAGATAATGATATATCATCACCATTTGGTGTATAAAAATCTAGTTCCCAACAAACTTTAGAATCCTAAATATTAATATTAGGTTATTTGTATCAGGTCTGATATATAGTTTTAAACATATATTGATCTGAAAGTACTGTAAATTACCTGTCAAAGGTGAGTGTCCTAAACATAGAAATATATACAAGCAATTAAACCAGTAGTCAATAAATGTTACCTTAGTAATTAAACCAGAGTTATTCTAATGTTACTTTAGCTCATAGAACTTAAGTTTTTGGAAAGTTAAAGCTAATATGAATCCAAGATTAAACAGTAAAACAAAGCTGCCAATCATATCTAGTAGAAGTGGCCACTGAAGTTCAGCTCCCAGCTGGTCAAAACTTGTTGACCTATAGTTGTATTTAATGAAGAAAACTCACTACAACAAAAAAGTGTTTTAACGACACTCGAAAAGTGCCGTTAGTGACTTTCCATGGCACTTTTTAAATAGTTCAAACATTTCAGGGCAACTAGGATAATAATGTATTTGACATCTGCATTTTTCCTCCTAACTAAGTATATTTTGCAACCTTGCTAATGAGACAATTAGCTACTTCCAGATGATACTCATTCTCACGACCCGCACATGTACCAAAAGTTGTTGCTACCTACTGCAGATTACCTGATCTCAGATACCTACTCCTATAACCCCAGTTACATGTGCACATGCACGGTATCACTACACATACGCATCTCCATCCCACATAAAACACCTACACATTCCCACATATACTCTTCACCCTTATAACACTCTGCACACGAAAATATAGGAGCACTGATGCAAGATACGCTGCCTCGTGCTGCTATCATTTGCCTGTATAGGTAAAATCCCTATACTCTTAGGTTCCCTCTACTACAAATTGCTGCACACTTGGTTGCTGTTATCCGCAGCTAGCCCAATCTACTGCTGTTGTTCGAATGATGATTGTAGTTCAAAGTATTTTACTTGAACAATATGATACGCTAATTAGCCCAATTCAACAATGGGTGCATGCATCTTTAATATCTTGAATTGGTCGTGGAGAAGGAACTTAATCTGTAAATTCCTTAACTCAGTATTGAGATATAAACGTTATTGAGAACTTAATCTCATATTGGTGTGGCCAAGAATAACTCTTTCATGCAACATGAGATAGTAGCTAGTTTCACATCACTGCCATGATGATATAGGAAAAATTAAACTCACAAAATTGTTCCTTTAGTATATCGATCCCCTAAAAGTTGTAAAGCAAAGTCAATCAGCTACACTGGCAACTGCAGATGTAATTTGAGTCTAAACTGCACATATAATTTGAGTATAAACTGCTATGTGCAGTTTCTTGCATATTGGATCACATCTACATCAAGAAACTGGTACTTGGGGACTACACTACCTGACATAGGTTGATTCACCACTACCTATTGCTACACACTTACCGACACTGCTTACAATACAGAGACTGCTTCACAGCTAGTGGCAGAGCTAGCATTTAAAATTAGGGGGACAAATAGAGATCTTCATACCTGGAATTCTGACAATAACTGCCACCCAATGCACAATCTGGAGTTCCAATATGCTGCAACCAGGGAAACCCTGAAAAGAAAAAAGGAAAAAGAAAACATGATGCATGAGCACATGATATAAATATGATTAAAAGGTTGCTCAAGCCTGCATATAAATCCATACAATATGGCAGACTGTTCAAGTCGAATATAATCAAAGTTCCAACAAGTTTTCACTTCCATCACTACTAAGACGAGCCATTAAGTATTAGTTCAACTCTTCATAACCAAACAAAGCAACAAGATAATCTTTCTTAAACAAGCATAATAACATGTCACTGACAAATACAATTTATGTTGACCTTACCTTAAAGTTGAACCAACAAACTTAAGAATTCTTCTGGAATTTTCCTTGTACTAATTTGTTACTGAATGAAGAAGAGCATAGCACTCTTAGTGCAGTATAAGGCTTGTGAACTATGGTTTTGAGTCTTCATGAAATTGAAATTGCTTCATCATCTGCTTGTTGCTCTACAAGATGTAGTTTGTTCTATATTTAGCCTTCCAGTTTGATATAGAAGTACAAAGTATACAATTCCCTCCCCCCCCCACCAGCAAAAAAAAACAAGAAATAGAAAACACTTTATCTAAATTTGATACAGAAATACAGAGTATACAAAAATTATATAATAGAAGAGGTGGTCTTACTTAATACTGACCAGATACTTGATATAAAATTTATAAATAAAATTCAAGCATAATGCCAAAATGTGTCCATCCCTTATAGTTTCATACAACTTGGAATCAAATACAAGCAAATTTATTAAAGAATGACTTGACTTGCATGAATTTTTACTTCAGATATATGGAAGCAGTACCAGTTAAATGGAAGCACAGAGATCAGGAAGATTCAGAAGATTCTTTATCTAAATTTGTTAAGTTATGATTTGAGTGTTGCCAACAGTACCATAAACCAATTTCTATATCTCGCTATTGCACTTCAGGAAATTCTTCTACTTAGACATGAATCAAGTTGTTACATAAAAAATGTTGTTTGTTGGCGGAATTAACTACTGCAAAAGATCATGTTTATAATTATTCTATTTTCCCGAATTCTAGCACTTTGAACAACATAAGGAGAAGCAAACAATTTGTGAATTGGGATGTGTTATTTTCTCTTATGCTGCAGTTTACTTTGTAAGCTAGATAAAGTTAATTTGTTGCGTGTAAGAATGGCATCAACAGTAAAGATGGGTAACATATCTCTCTCTCTCTTTCTCTTCCTTCTGAGTTCCACATGTAGATGGCGAGTCCATTAATTGGTCTAATTAATAGAAAGATTATATGGGAGGTTATAGTATTTTATTGATGGAGGTTCTAAATCCCACCAACTCTTATGCTTGACAACTCTTACGTTGCAGTGTTACGAACTTCTCGTTACACTTTGGCTTAACTTACTTCATAGTCTTCATTGTTACCTTAATGTATCTGAAGTGAAAATTCATGCAAGTCAAGTAATTCTTAGATCATACTAGGCTAGTCCAATCCAGAAAAAAGAATTTATGATGACACTTGTTCAATGGAAGCACTTCAAATTCATAGCAGTACCAGTTAAATGGAAGCGCAGAGATCAGAAAGATTTGAGCAAATAAACCCACCGATTCCCAGCCCTTCAAGGTCCCGTAACAAGAAAACTAAATTACCAAAAAAAAAATACTAGAATAAAGAAACTTACATAGGAACCAAAGATTGACCAGAGCAAGCGACGCATCTCCATGGCTCCTCGGAGTAGGGATTGCGGTCGTCAGCATATCTCCATTTGGTGAGCTCCAACGGGAAGCCGAGGCATCCATACAACACCTGAAAGAAGATAATGAAGAAAAATGGAACCAAGTATAAGAAATTAACAAAAGATTCAACCAAACCCTAACTTTGGAAACCATAGCCATTACTTAAGAAAGATCAAGAATATGTCACAAGAAAACCTACAAAAGCCCTAAATTATGAACCAAAATTCCACTTACCATCAAGATTGATCATCATTGTTGCCAAGAAGAGATTGGCGATGAAGATAGAGAAAAAGCATGATCAGGATCTTGCCATTGAAGAAGAAGCTTGTCATCGAAGAAGTTGGAAATTAGGGTTATGGGATCGTTAGAAAAGAGATGAGAGACAGAGGGAAGACTAATCCAATTAAAATATCATATATAAAGAAAACAACAATTATGCAACGAATAAAAGTTGAATTTCTTGATGGAAAACCCTAAAATTGTAGAGAAAATATGAGGGTGGGAATTGATTTTTTTACCAACACTTTGCACCCACATGAGTCCTGTATTTTTTAATAATTAGCTTTGCCACAGTTTTTACTGTCACAAACATATAAAAATAATATATATATAAATAAGAATTTTAGTAACACTTTAACACTTTTTAATTATTGGAACGGTAGTAATAACCTTTACAATATCGTCACGATAATAATTATTATCAATTGTAAAAAAATATGTTAGAAAGTAAGTGTTTTGGTGTACTAAAATACAAAACCAAACATGCCAACTACAAAGAAATAAACTTAACCCTACTTCGCCAATGGCGGAGAAAGTTTCAGTCTCCGGATGGGCAAACTCGGTAAGTCTAACAACCCAGCTGAAATCTAGATCTGTAAATATATAGAATTGGGAATTTTAAGAAACTATAATAGCTTGAGAAATTAGACAAACACCTTGTGTGCACAGCCTATAGGGTCTGGGTTAAGAACCTAACCAATTTAAATCTACTCAAGCATTTCAACAAATATCTTGTGTGTATAAACTAAAGGGGACGATGGAGATGTGATAATTCACTATATATATGAAATCTTTACACATAGAACACAAATATTATGTAGAATTCAAATGTATGGAATAGTAAAGGTAAAGGATGCAAAAAAACATACGCACTAATAGATCCGACATCGACACCGATGACATCCTTCTTGGGGACCTCAGGTTCGATCCGTTCCTTAAGTGCGGTGCGTCAAAGGGATCGGGGGGCAGCGATCGTGGCGTCTCAAACACCTCCTCGACGTCGTCGTCTTCATTAGTGACGGAGGTAGTTGGGGGAGGAGTCGGAGGTACATGTGGGTCCTGATGAGGCGGTGGTGGAGGATTAGGGAGGTAATGAAGAGCATGAGAAACTGGCACTAGTTCTCGGTATGCTCTCGTCGGTGTTGAGCTTCCCAGTAAAGATCGTCGTCACCATATCGCGCAGCGAGATGCAAGAGAGGAAAGGAGATCGAGGAAGAGAGGAGAGGAATATAAAAAGGAGAAGGAGAGGCTAAAGCTCGGGGTAGTGTTCATGGATGAAAAGTGCGAGAAGGGAAAAGTTTCAGTAAAACTAAAAAATGAGCAGGGCTTATTCCCGCTTTGTTGAAAACTAAAACATCAACAATAACATTTTGGGATTTTTTTTTTTTTTTTTACTTTCGTCCCATTTATTACCATGAATTTGTATTTAGATTCATTTTTTTTACTAGACTTACATTCTTTTTTTTTTTCACGAGAAAATATTTTTCGTGACAAAATAAATATTTTTCATTACCAAAAATAGAATATAAATCTAATAAACACAAAAAGTGGCATGTAAGTAAAAATAATTTAAATAGTTAAATATATTTGAATTAAAATTCTTTTCCTTTTTTTGATATTATTAAAAATAATTTAAATATTTAAATATATTTGAATTAAAATTGTTACCTCTACATTTATACTTTTAATGATAAGATGAATTAATAATTTAAATATATTTTTTATTTTTTCAAATATTTATAAATATTTAAATATATTTGTAATATATATTTAAATATATTTGAATTAAGATTTATTAATATTTATTAATATTTAACTTAAATATTTATAAGTCAAAAAAAAAACTTAAATATTTATAAGTCATTTATGAGCCGAATTAATAATTTAAATATTTAAATATATTTGAAATAAAATTAAATATTTAAATATAATTTAAATACTTATAAGCCGGTTACGTTGAAGAAAAAAAGAAAATTGAAAATTGAAAATAACGCAATGGAACTTGTTTTAAAGTAATAATGCTATGACAGCATGATCTGTTTCTGTCTGATGATTAGAGATGAAAACATATTATGATCCTACATCAAACAAAAAAAAACTTTAGCAAATAGCAAGCAGATTGATACAGAATCAAGATTGATACAAAAAGGCTGTAGCAAATAGCAAGCAAACATCCATCCTCACACTAAACCTTGTTGTACTTGGCGAACGATCCAATAAGCATCTCCACTAAGACCATGCGGAGAGATCGACCTATACTTAGTAAGTATAAAGCATAGAGCATATGCTTCCTATTATGTAAATAATCATACCTATTGATAATCGTAATTGGTTCCTCTCCTTGGATATAGATGGAAAGGCCCTAATTAAAATTGTTAATAGTTGATTCGGTTTAGTTCAATTTTAAACGATTTTTGGACTGACCAAAACGTAGTAGAACCAAATTGATTAGTTATTTAGAAACTCCGACCGAACCAAGCCGACCGGACCATCAGTTCCGTTAAAAATCGATCGGTTCAGTTTTGTCCAGTTCGATTTGGTCGGTTTGGTCCAAATATGCACACCCCGAAGGACTTGTTTGGTAACCAAATTTGGATTTGGAAATCCTCCAAATCCAAATCATGGATTTCAAGATTCAAATCCAACTCCAAATCCAACTCCAACCAAACATAGGATTTAGATTTATGATTAATAATTAAATTATAGTCATGATCAATAATTAAGCTATTAATTAATTATGATTAATTATAGTTATTATTATTTATAAAATTAATAATTAACAATTAGTAATTAACGATTAGTAATTAATAATTGACGATTAGTTATTATTAATTATAAAATTAATAATTAATGATTAGTTAATTTTTAAATAAATAACGATTAATAATTAAAGATTAATAATTAATAATTAACGATTAATAATTAATAACTATAAATTATAATTAACGATTAATAATTAATAATTAACAATTGATAATTTTTTATTAACGATTAATAATTAATAATTATAATTATTGATTAATAATTAGTAATTAATAAATAAAATTGATAATTTTTATTAACGATTAATAATTATAAATTATAATTATTGATTAATAATTAATATTTAACGATTAATTAACTATAAATTAAATAATTTAAAAATAGTAATTATAAATTAATATTATTATGATTAGTAAATTATTAATTAAATTATTATAAAATATGATTCTAATTATGATTAAAATATTATTAATTAAGATTATAATAAAATAGTTAATAACAATTTATTAATTAGTATTATAAAAATACTAATAAATTATTAATATGATTATAACAAAATTAACTAATTAACTAATTTTTTAATTAATAATACTAAACATAGGATATGATTATTAATTAATATTATAATAATACTAATAAATTATTAATGAATATTATAATAATACTAATAAACTATTAATTATGATTATAACGAAATTAACTAATTAACTAATTTTTTAATTAATAATACTATTTTTTATTAATTAATAATACTAATAAAATAGTTATTTTTTTATTAATTAACTAATTTTTAACGAAATTATTAAAGAATAAATATTTTTAACGAAATTATTAAAGATTAACTAATTTTTAACAAAATTATTAAATAATAAATATTTTAACGAATTATTAAAGAATAATTTTTTTCCCTCCAAAATCCATCAAAATCTAAGTTTTGGATTTTGTCATACTTTCCATATCTAAATCCATCTCCAACCAAACATAGGATTCCATGGATTTGTCTCCAAATCTATAAAAATCCAAATCCCACCTCCAAATACGGTTTACCAAACACACCCTAATGGTACATACAAAATGTAAAATTATACATGTACGTGTAGTCATATGTTGTTGCTTCAATACCAACTATCATTTCTATAGGCTTCAATTGTATCATAAGAGAAAGATGCTGGATTGTCAGCTATCATTTGTTGAAATTACAGGGGTAACTACTATGGGTGAGCATTATTCAGTTTTGGACCAAAAATTGAACTTAATCGAACTGAATAAAAGATTCGATTCGGTTTAAAAAAATCTGTTCAAGTTTGAAAATACTAAATTTCAATATTCGATTTTGGTCCATTCATGAATAAAAATTATACAATTATGTAAATTCTCTCAATTTAATGAATATTTTGTGATTAAAAATATTCATATTTTGAAAAGAAAAAAATTATGTATATGTTTCGACGTCCAACTTTGATAATTTAACAACTAGTCCAACTTTGAACACAACTTTTAAATATAACAGATGTGTATAAAAATTATAAATTTTAATATAATTTAACCATGATCCCAACGTTGGACCTAATCCATTAAACAATAGAAATATTCCAACCAAACAAATCGAATAAACCGATTTGATTATTCTTTTTGGTCCAGTTCGGTTTTGATTTTGGCTACTTTCGGTTCGGTTTCGATTTTAGATTTTTAATTTATTCTGTTTTGACTATTTCAAGTCGGTTGAAACCGAATAAACCGAAAGCTCACCCCTAGTAACTACCATCTTGTGTAATGAACAATATAGTGTATTATGTTGTATTAGATAGGGATAGAACAACCAATTATTGCAAAACACAAAAGATATATCATGTCTACTAAAAGTCCAAAGTTGTTTTAGAACAAATTTTTGAGTTATCTTTTTAACAAATTCATGATATAATTCAGTTGATTTACTTTAAGATCTTAAAAGTAAATTCAAAAAGGGAATTAAACAAACAGATATGACTAAAATCTCCAATCCTTGTATACACTTTATAAGCACTAAGATATTTTCATAGTAACTTTTACGTATGCGCAAGGCCGGTCCTGAGCTCATAGGGACCCTGGACGAATTTTCAAAATAGGGCCCCAATAGGAAAAAAAAATAAAAATAAAAAAATAAAAAAATAAAAATATAAGTTACTACAAAGATTTGAACAATGGACCTTAAGTATACAAGTCTAACAAACTAATCACTACACCACAATAACTTTGGGTAAAGAATGGCCCCACGGTACATAAAATTTCTAACTTGGATACAAAATTATTAACGTATTTATGATTAAACTATTTTTTGGGCCCTCATGATCCATGGGCCCTGGGCAGTCTCCCTGGCCGCCCTGGGCCAAGGCCGGCCCTGCGTCTCCCAATACCATAACATAAATTTTGAATCAACCTGAGGAGATCATGATCGAGATCCAGCAAGATTTATATAGAAACATCAAAAAAAAATGTAGCATGTAAATAAAGAAAATATATTTATCTCAATGATTATGCTTTAAAATACGAATAGTTTTTAGATATTTTTAATGATTAATTCATTAATTGAATATATGACATAGCATAAGTTAAAGCATCATTTTATAGAGTAAAATAGAGGTAGAGTAGTCATGATTTTTACAACAATGAATATTAGGATGAGCAAGAAGACGTGGAAGGAATTTGTGTAAGAAACTGATACATTAGGCTTGCCATTCGAAACCTTGGAAGGGATGAGATTCAGTATGTTACATATCCATTTAATCAAAAGCTGCTAACAAGTGAGATGTCGACCTAATAAGACCAATATTTCAAATATTAAGATAAATTTACGACATTGTCTAAACATTGTAAAATACACATCTTTTACAGCATTTATAAAAGTTGTTCAATACCTTTTTGCAATGTTTCATAAACATTGTAAAATGATATTACATACACAACGTTTATATAAAGTGGTAAAATAAAATTATTTTTACAACATCGAACAAATATGGTAAAACATAAAAAATTACAACGGTTGGTAAACGTTGTTGGACATGACATTTTTACAATGTTTTAAATACGTTGTGAAAATTAATAACTTGGACAACATTAAATAAACGTTGTCAAAATTAATAAATGTTACAATGTTAATAAAATATTGTTGAAGATAGTAATACGCAACTTTTGTGAATGACCATTGTAGAAGTCTTAATGTAAGAATATAAAATATTGTTTGCACCTGTATTTTACAATATTTTTATAATAAAGGTTGTGGAAGACCCTACATATTTACAACATCTTCAACAAGTGTTGTAGATGGAACGTTGTAAAAGGGTTTTTTCTTGTAGTGACACTCGAATGACATTCAAGTTAGGTCTAACTTTGAACCAGAGTTCATGAGGAGTTACGTCCGAATTTGCATACGGTACTCTATTTAGAATAAAAGTGGCCGTCAATGCAGCTTCTCTCTAGTAGCATTTAGGAAGACCCGCAGTTAGCAGCAATGAGTTCATCATTTCTGTCAACGTTCTGTTCTTCCTCTCCGCTACTCCGTTAGATTGAGGAAAATATGGAGCAGTAGTCTCGTTTATGATTCCATTTTCTTTGCAGAATGATGTGAATTTATGAGACCGATACTCTCCGCCTCAATCACTCCTTAGCCTCTTGAGTTGTTGTCCAGTTTGTCGTTCAGCCTCGGCCCTGAACTCCTTGAACTTCTCGAACGCTTCGTCTTTAGACTTGAGCAAGTAGACAAACACGTACTTTGAGAAGTCATCGATGAAGGTTATGAAATACTTCATCCCGGCTTTTGTAGAGAATTGCTTGAAGTCACAGATATCGGAGTGCACCAACTCCAGAAGATCTGTGCTTCGATTGACCCGATAAAAGGGTTTCTTTGTGATCTTTGTCTGAGCACATACTTCACACTTCTCTATCTTACCCTGTCACGCCCCAGAACCAGAATACCGGAGAGCGGGGGAGTGACTCAGCCAGCTATATATTACGGGTAGATGAATACCGTATAATACGATCAATGCTGTCTAAAAGACAAGGGGGTACATACTACATGAAAGTCTCGCTAGGGTTACTCAACATCTATTGTCTCAATCATTCAAACAAAAAGCAATAATAGAGAACATGTAAGATAAAGCAGTAAGGCGTCCCAAACACTTAGTCAAAATATTCTTAAGATCTGGCTGTATAAAACATAGCCAGATGGTATAGCAAGGTATAAACAATCGTTATCAGCTGCAGTCTGACTTAGTTACAATTATGTAAAAGTAAGTACAAGACAATCCGACTAACATGTCGGTGCCAAGCGACAAAATATAAAGTAAGTAGCAAAACGAGCAGGAAAGCAAGGAACCCACTCGTGTCCTCCTGCGATCATCCCTCTAGTATTGACCATCTTGGAGGTAGAAGTAAGCTGAGTTCTCGGGAACTGGCTCTGAATCTGGTCATGCAAAACCAGATAGGTTAGGCCTCTAATAGCAAGTACCACAAGGAAGCACGACATGAGAACTAAAACCAGTGGTAAGAGTTTAAGGGTATAATAAATAAATCTCTGCTTGCTACTGGGATTCACACAACATCACGACACTTCAAACCAACTTTCCAACCAAACAAGGACAGAAGTTGACCCGTCATGTCCTGACACTCTGATCATCTCAGTAGTTAACAGAGTAGGTACAGTATACAAACAAATCAATTTAATCGGCTATACAAGAGGATTCATCAGTTCTTACTATGTACAAGCAAGGCTAGTCTACCCAATAATCAATTGCGCCAATCATGAATTAGACGAGTCCCAGCGGGACGCCCGTCATCAGTATACAGTAAATAAATATAAGCAGATACCGCTTCCTGCCCGTGTGACAGATTTGCAGTATCTGTGGAAACCAGCCGACATGTCGGGGCACTAATTGTCCTAAGGATGGCTGCCATGTAAGAACTCAGAAATCCATTCTCTCCATGCAATCGTTATTTTATTTAACTTAGTAGTCCCTATGTTAATTGAAATCCTATGTCGTGGATCATGGTCATTCAGAATGAGTACTTTCGTACAGAGTACGATATGCATAACTCTACAACGATGCCCGTACGGTTAGGTTGTAGGTCTTACATAGCGTAATGCAACAATCAAACCTAGCCACGGAATAATCATTCATTGGCTGTAGAGTACACATGCCGCTTTTGTAGAAAATCAGTTGAAGCCTGCACGTGTCCATATGCCAATGTTCGGGATCGGCTAGTCGATTGCAATGGTTCATAGTTAATATGAACGTGTCTCATTCAATTTCAATAAGACGACTAGCCAGCCTCTTAGTTCCAACTAAGAACGCATGATCAATCATTAGTCAAGGTAACAATTATTATCAATTGTGACAAGGCATGAAAGTCAACTAGTATTCAGTATGGTCGAGTCTATAACTCTCAGGGTTTAGTTCCAGTCATACTGGGTATCTATAAACCAATCGGGACACAGGACACATTCCATACAACAATATGTATTAAAATATTAACCTATCATAATTATATCAAGTTCATGTCAAAAGACGTAAGGATATAATAGGAGAAATGCCATGCCGACATAAAGTAAATAAAGTATAGAGCAATAGGAACACCAAGGTTGGATTACGCCAAGGCTAATCTATACCATGACTAGTCTACGCCAAAGCTTTACGCTAAGGCCACCGGTTTACGCCAAGCTTTACGCTAAGGCAAATACGCGCGTAAAGAAAGTACGCGCAAAGAAGTAACGTTACGCATAAACTCGTACGCGTAAACCAAAATTGTGTAAAAGAATTACGCCAAGCCAAGGAGTACGTGTAAAACAGAGCTACGCGTAAAGAACAGGGTTACGCATAAGACTTGTACGCGTAAAAGAATAGAGTTACGCATGAAACACTATACGCGTAAAGAATAACGTTACGCATAAAACATTGTACGCGTAAAGAGTCGAGTTACACGTAAAACATTGTATGCGTAAAGGGTCAAGTTTACGCACGAATGAATACGCGTAAAGAGTAATACGCCAAGCCAAGTCGACTTGCGTAAAACTGATTCACGCTGACACGAATGATCGTAGGCATAAAGCTTGATACTATGCGAGCATGTAAAAACGTGGACGTAAAGTTGATGCTTACGCGAGCACGTATAACGTGAGCGTAAAACTCCTTCCGAACTCCAAATTCTATGGAACCTTCATTCCAAGCAAAAATAGAACTTCCATGGGTCAGAATGGCGTATAACACGAATCCCAATAGCCTAGAACGATCAAAACTTGAAAACAAAGAAGTTTAATAGATCAAACCCACAAAATTTGAAAATGGCAATTTCTAGATCTACTAAAAACGGAACTTCAAAATGAAAAATGTCAAGTTCTAAATTATCTTAGGATCACGAGAGGAAGATAAATGAACCATAAAAATATTGGTTCTCATGTGGAGCAAGATGCACTTGCCTATGGGTTTGGTAGGTGGAGAGAGTTATGGGGAAGAAGAAGAGTAAATGAGAAAGAAGAAGTAATAAAGAGAGAGAAAGGGGTTAGGGCTTTAATTGAAGATGTGGTAGGTGGGAAGTTGGGTTCGATTCATGATGAACCATCAAAATATGGAAACAAACCGAACCAAGCCGAACCCAAGAGCCGAAAATAAAATACAGAAAAATAATTAGCGTAAAATTAAAGGAATTAAATACAGAACAAATTCATGATAAATATTAAATAAATACATTCAAGCAGTACACGTATTAAAATACGTATTCTGGGAACGGGGAGTGACATCTCTACCCTCCTTAGAAAAATTTTGTCCTCGAAATTTTTAATCCAAGCAGGATAGAAATATCAGGGCTAAACTAATCTAAATACAACAATTTTAGCGAGCAAGCAATCATCTTACAATACCAAATAGCAAGTAATATATCTATGTTTATCAATCTACGACATCAAGCAATTTCTACTCATAGGGTGATAAGCATGAGGAATCAAAACAATCAAGGTACACGGAAAAAATATACCTTGTGAGTCAAATAGATGCGGATATCGTGATCAGATATTATCCTCACGTTTCCACGTTGACTCTCCTAAGGAGTGATGACCCCAAGTAATACGGACAAGGCTAATTGTTCGATTCTTGAGTATCTTCTCCCTTCGGTCCAAAATGGACACAGGCTGTTCCTCGTAAAACAGGTTGGTACCAACAACCAGTTCAGAATGATCGAGGATATGGCTTGGGTCCGATACATACCTACGCAACTGAGATACATGAAATACATCATACACCTCTCGTAACGAAGGTGAAAGGGACAATCGATAAGCAACATCGCCTACCCTATCAAGGATAGCAAATGGGCCCACGTATCGCGGACTCAACTTCTCGCGAATGCCAAATCTAATGACCCCACGAGTAGGTGAGATCCGCAAGAACACGTGGTCTCCAACAAAAAATTCTAGCGGCCTACGATGCTGGTCTGCCCAATGACGATGTCGATCTTGTACAACTCGAAGTCGCTCTCTAATTCCCTTAACCACTTCAACCGTCTGAACAATCATCTCTGGGCCTAACATCTTCCTCTCTCCGATATCATCCCATGCAAGTGGCAACCTACACTTCTTACCGTATAGTGCTTCAAATGGCGCCATCTGGATACTGGCTTGATAACTGTTGTTGTACGAGAATTCGACTAAGTGCAGGTGACTCTTCCAAGACCCTCCAAAATCTAGGGTGCAAGCTCGTAACATATCTTCTAAAGTCTGAATTGTTCTTTCTGACTGCCCGTCCGTCTGTGGGTGGTAAGCCGTGCTAAATCTCAACTTGGTACCCAGACTATGATATAGACTCTTCCAGATATACGATGTAAAACGGGTATCTCTATCTGATACTATACTGACAGGGAGCCCATGCTGCCTGACTATCTGCTGCATATACAACTCTGCCAACTTTTCTGTAGATTGCCCTACTCTAAAAGGAAGAAAATATGCCACCTTTGTAAGCCGATCCACTATCACCCAAATAGCATCCTTACCACTTGGTGATCTCGGTAAACCGGTCACAAAGTCCATTGTGATATGCTCTCATTTCCATTCCGGGATAGGAAGCAGTTGTAATAATCCAGCTGGCCTTTGTTGTTCCGCCTTGACTTGTTGACATATTAAGCAACGGGAAACGATGTAAAACCACTAAATTTCTACTATATTTTAGTACTGATTTTTTTTTGTATTATACGTCGCATAGTCGTATTGTACGTCACGCACAAATTTGCTCTTTGATATTTTCTTGTCGAGTGTAAATTTCGCGCGAGGTACATATTTTTGAAAAAGATTTTATTTATGGAATTTATTAATATAGAAGACATATTTTATTTCAATATAGCATAATTAAATATTTTATTTTTGATAAAGGTATATTTATATGAATATTATTGTGCATACCCATTTTCGTAAATATTTATTAGTTATTTTAAACAATAGTACAATTTTTGAAATTAATTATTTTATTATTTATGAAAATGGTATTCAAGATATTTTATTCATAATACTAGTATAAATTGTAACTTATAAATTAATATTCTATTTGCATGCTAATGCATGAATTTAATATTTAATTTTTGAAAATTATCTCAATTTAGTAAAAGATATATTTTCATATTTGATGTTTAAATAATTATGGTTATTTTCGAAATTAATATTATAGGTATTTTTGGAAAATATATTTTTGAATTATTATGGCGATTTAAATCTTGATTTAATTCTATGGATTTATTTAAATAGTTAAAATAATATCTATATTTTGAAATTTGATTTACCTTATCTAATTTTAAGCTAAATGTTAGAATTTAATTGGATTTAAATCGGATTTGAATTGGATTTGATTTGAATTTAGATTTGATTTCATCGATTTAATTTAATACATGAGTTATCAAATTGGGTTTTAAATATTCCTAGTCTTTATCCAATTGGGAATTCCCACATCCTATAAATAGGCAGGTACTCCTCCATAAATTCCTCACATCCACAAATTTCTCTCCATAATTATCCTGCATTGTGTCGGTGTCCACATCTTATTTCATAGTTTACATCTACATTCTCCTTTTCCGTGTCGGACACACCCCGACACTAATAGATTCTTAAATCTAATCCCTAGTCTAAACCGCATCCCCACTCGCGTTAGCCGCGTCCAGCCCCCTAGTCGATCTCCTGGCCACCCGTTCCTTCCCCCTGCCCATCAAACCGTCGTACACCCCGACTCCTCCAAACCACTATACCGCCATCACCCGGTTAACTGTTCTGGCCATCGCCCCCACCGTATAGCCACAAGCCTTCATAAGCGGCTGCCCCATTGGCTGTAACAACCCAGCAACCCTCACCGGCAGCGCCACCACTATCTACGATCACCACCCCCATCACTGCCCACAACTCCCTCGACTAAACACGAACTACCATCATCCCCTCGCCAGCATCACCATTGAACCACCGCTGGACGACCCCATCACCCAACATCACAGACCCGACCGCCACCCTGGTCGCCGGCCTTCGAACATCCAGTAAAAATCACCAACCACCACCACCCATACCCACCGCCAACAAAACAACCAAATAAATCAACTACGACTCACCTCTGCCGCGCTCGACAACCGTCGGAGTTGACCCAGCCACAGTCTCCACCAGGTAGGCGACCTTCTCTACCCCGTCCGCCATCGACGAAGCTCCCTCTACGGGAAGCAGCGCCCTGGCCGGCGGCCACTCATCGGTGGACCCCAGCCCCGCCGATACTCCGCCGTCCGCCACTGAACCGAAGAACTCCGGTAAGCGAGCCCCTTCCCGATCTCTTCTCCGCCCTCCTCCGCCTGGGTCCTCCCTCCGCCGACACCATCCTCGACACCTGACCTCCACCGCCGAACCGCGTGCCACCTTCGCAGGAGAACCACCTCCATTCCTCACCTCGTCTACCCACACCGGCAACCACCGTGGCCGCACGAGCGCTCCTCCGAAGAGACTCCTCGCCGTGTGCCAAGCCCGACCCGCCGTCGCCCCCATCTCCGCCTCTCCCCTCAAAACCCGTCTCCAACGCCGACCCTCGCCGGAAAAACCCTCCCGATCGACCGCCCCTCCGTGTCCCTTTCCTCCGCTCCGCCCTAGCCTCCATCTCAGGCCCTGACCGCCGCTGGAACCACCATCTCCGTCGAGGCCGGCCCTTCCCGTCTTCCTCTCCACCGCTCTCGATTTTCCTCATTCCTCTCCCTTTCTCTCTCTCCTCCTTTCCCTAAAGGGCTACAGCAACCGTTTGGTTGCTTTCGTTCTTTTGTTTTTTATTATTATTATTATTATTATTATTATTATTATTATTATTATTATATTTATTATTATTATTATTATTATTACTTTTATTTTTATATTATTATTATTTACTGATATATTTGCAGAATAAGTATATAATACTGTTATAGTATTATTATTGTAATGATAATATTAGATTTTGTTCATAATTATTATGTAATAGATATAGTGCTGGGGTTAGCCCAACATGTAATTTCAAACGAACTTCGAAGTTTAGAAATATAGTATTGAATTATTTTATGATATTTTAAATATGACTCTTTATTTTGAAATGTTATTGCTAGCCAATCTCGAAATAAAGTACTGGGCTTAAAAATAAATAAATTATTATTAAATATTTTGGATATTTTAAAATAAGGTTATTAGCATTAAAAAATGGTAGTAATATTTTACCTATGTAAAAATATATTTTTGTCTTAAACATGACTTTCTAGATTTTAATATATTTTTAATAATAACACCTAGCTTCTAGCTAAATATCATATTTCGTCAAACTTAAAGTTTTATTTTGGTGCCTAAAAGCAATTTTTATATCTTTATCTAAAAACTATTTCTACAAATAGAAATACATTTTTAAGTATTATGAAATATTTCTAAAATCGTATATATAATATTTATCCAATTTCCTTCGCCTATCCTTCCTTCCATGACTAAATCCTATTACTCCTATTCCCTCGCCAATTCTAGACTACCCTATGTCGACCTTCACTATTCTGACCGTCCCGAACCTAATGGAGCAGTCAGTGCCATCATCCGAGGCCGTCATGCATAGTTGTAACATCGAAGTCATATCTTGTGCCACCTTTATTGTACCACACCAGGCAGCCCATCAGGCGTCACAACAGGCAAGTATACCTTGCTAATTAACTGTCAAATTATTTATTTTCTGCATTATTTATTTTGTTTCATATTGTTAATTTCCTTTGTTATAAACTGTGCGTCCAAGCCATACTTGGGTGCAAGCGACTTTATTAGTCGTTACTTTATTTTATGCATGTTGACTTAGTGTTAGCGGACTACCTTTTTGTTTGGGGATATCCTTATATCTTCCTTTGGCTGTGACACTCACACTACACGATTTGAGACATGTTGCTAGGGGCACGACTTATTGACTAGCTATCTCTAAAGACGTGTGACGGATAGATGATCGTAAATGCTATGACTAGGGTTTTACAGACTCAAGCAGTTACAAAACTGGGCGGGTCATGGACATGACTTGAACAGTATAGGAAATTTTGGAGGGAGGACAGTCGCTAGTGCGTATGGGAAGCCAAAGAGGTAAACCACAGTCTCCGGATGGAACTGTGGCGATATATTTGCAGATACCTTCTGACGTTTTGGACGTTAAGGCCGGATACAGATGAGTGGATGCCAGTTACGTACACATAGCCTAAAATCCCACCAATGCGCATGAAAGTTGTCCTCTAAATTGCACATTAGGTGGTTAGAATATCCTTTGCATATTTATGTCTAGTTTATATATTATTTTATTCTGACAGTTCATATTAGCTTGTTCTTTCTGTATCTTGCTACGTCCGTCTGAGGACCTGGTTTTTCCCCAGGTGTGTGTGTTCATGTTTTTCGCAGGTATTCTAGCCAAGGCCGTGATTCTCTCCATTCCTTCGAAGAAAATTGCGCTTGGTTCGTCTTGCCATTTTTATCGTTCGGTTTCTTGTACATTTCTTTTATTGAGATAGTTGGTAGTGGACTTTGTCTCCGCCCAACGATTGTATCATAAATATTTAAGTTGATTTTTTATTATTATTGTGGATGAGATTTAGTTTGTCTTGGAATACTACATTTTACAGCTTATGTATACATACAAGGCCCAGTACTTCGTATGTATACAGCTGGCATGTTTACGTACTTAGTCCTTCGTATTTTGGGATTGGGGCGTTACAAACGAATCTAGCTATCTTTCTGTTCATTCTGTTCCACCAGAAGTGCTGCTTGATATCTTGGTACATCTTGGTCCCTCCAGGGTGTATAGAATACTGAGAACTGTGGGCTTCTGTCATAACCTCCTGCCTGATATCTCCACTAGGCATACATAGACGTGATCCAAATCTAAGTGTACCATCTTCATGAATTTTTATCTCCTTCCTGAGTCCCGACTCACATTCTGTCCTAAGCTTCTGAATCCTTGGGTCCTGTGCCTGAGCTACCTTGATCCTGTCTACCAAGTCGGATTGGACTCGTAGACTTGCCACAACTCAAGAGAATAATCAGAATAAGCGATTGTATTGATTACATTTGACTGGTTTACAAGCTAAATTTTGAACATCCCTTCAGTTTGAAAAGCTTTTTCGAAGTATGTTCCCTTCTTGGACATTACCATCTGGCCAGCATTGATGTCCATCCTTAAGCCTGCGTTGCTAAGCAAGCTTCCAGAGATCAGGTTCTTTGCAATCACCGAAACGTGCTTCACACCTTGAAGCTTCAGAATGTTCCCGGATGTGAGTTTCAGCTCCACAGTTTCGACCTCTAGAACTTCAGCTTGGGTTTGGTTCGCCATGATAACTTTCTCAGAAGTTGGCTGGTATGTGACAAACCATTTTTTGTCAGAGCAGACATGGCAGGTCGCACCAGTGTCTATCCACCAGTCAGAGTCAGCCCCCACAGTTGTGACCTGAGCAATCATAGCAACAATGTTAGAAACCATAGAAACCTTGCTAGGCTCACCTTGCTCAGCTTGTTTGGGCTTAGATTTGCATTCACTCTTATAGTGGCCCTTCTTGCCACAGTTGAAGCAAGTCACGTGGGACTTGGACTTCTGTTGCTCGAACAAAGGACCCTTCACTTTCAGATTAGTAGAGTCCTTCTTCTTGTGATGAGAAGCCACCTGCTTCCCTTCGAACTCTCTTGTCTGCACCAAGTTGGCCTTAGCCAGTTGTTTGGACAGAGAGTCCATCTTCTATTGAGATCGCATTTCATCCTCAACGTGGATCTCTTGTAGAAGATCTTCCAAGCTAATGTCCAGCTTCTTTCGATGCATTCTAGAATAGAAGTTGCTCCAACCAGCAGGAAGTTTCGAGACTATCCCTCCAACGATAAACTTGTCGACGAGGGGCATCTTCTCGTCATCTAACTTATGGCGCAACTTCAGGAATTCCTTTACTTGAGTAGCATCACCATCTCGTCTTCGAAGAGCCACTTGTGGTACTTCTCGACGATAAAGATTTCGGACCTGTTCTCATCATCTTCATATAGCTTACCCAAAGAATCCCAGATCTCTTTGGCCTTCACCTTCTTAGAATATGACTCTGCCAGAGAGTCTTCCATAGAATTAAGAATCAGCAATTTACAGATGCTATTTTCTCTCTTCTATTTACTCTGCTTGACGAGTACAGCAGCAATAGCATCGGCAGTTCCTCCTTCTGGAATCGTCGGTTCATCCTCAATCAACACATGGTCTACGTCCACGAGTTGAAGATTAAGGGTGACCTTTCCTCTTTCAGATTTGGAAATGTTCTCCGTCGAATTTCTCCAACTTGTTAAAGCTGGTATCGATGAGAGAAGCACGAGAGTTCTCCATCTACAAGGATCTTGCTTTGAGATTGTTAGTCCCGGGGCTTGATCAAAGATGGTAGACTCGATGTCGAGATCAGAGGTTCAACAAACGTTCACCTTCTGATTATTCTCGAGATCCAAGAGGAACACTATAATATGAATCTGATTACAAAAGTAACAATAATCAGAAAGTAAATCTCACGTTCTTTCTCGCAATCGTAGTTGCTGACGGACAGAACTGAGTTCAGAAAATAAATCTCACGTTCTTCCTTGCAATCGCAGTTGCAGACGGACAGAACTGAGCTATAACTCAGATGAAGGAGAAGAAAGAAGAAAGAAGAAGAGGAAAGGTTCTTGCTGGAGTGATTAAGATCACCGTTGCTCAAAGCAAGATTTGCCCCAACACGATCTGCTTCTAGGAACCAGCAAGTTCACGAAGAACTTCTGGAACGCTCGTAAGTCAATATTTGAGACTTGAAGGGGCTTCCTGGACTTTACAGACTCCCTTAACTCTCTTCTTGGCGCATCTTTCAAAGGAGGCCAAGGGGCTCTATTTATAGAGTGGAGTGAGACTTCACCTCTTCTCCTATTCGATATGGGACAAAAATTCCAATACTCAAAAATAGAGTTTGATATTTTAGATCATCCCACAATCAGCATAGAAGTGTGACAGTCCACGCCTACCCCCCGAACACTCCCGTGCATGCACGAGATATCCTGGAGTCCGTGTTCGAATCCGAGTCCGTACAACAAAAATCAACTTACTTCTTTGTTGGAATTAATCCTTTTTTCTTCTAGGAAAATACTCCCACATGGCACAAACTTGTGCCCTACTACACCTCATGTGCACACCTCAACACAAGCAATACATTATATTGAGATACTCACCATTTGGTGTAGCCGATGTGGGACTATCTTTTCTAGTCCAAAGGCAAAAACACCAACACGAAATACGGAAATAGTTTACCCAAATCAAGAAGCTGCAGGATGTCACGACCCGCACCCGCCGTGAGGGTACGAATACGTAACAGCGCCCAGCCTACGCCGCAGTGTCGGCGGTAGAACGCTGTTCTAGGTCATGAACTATAACTAGCTAACATGTAATACTCTCCAAAAGGAGTCCAACACAGAGGTACAACTCAATCACAAACTAAGGTAGAATGTAGCACGAATGGAAATAGATAAGAACTCCTCAACTGAGGCACAACAGAAGAATAACAATCTCAACATCTACCAGTCCAATATCTCTAAGAATATACAACTCTGGAAATAAAACAACAGCTATACATGAAAAGAGAACAGGCTAAGCTATCTACACTAAGCAAGGGTGCCATCCTCAGTAGCTGCCTGAACCTCCCCAGGGGTCCAGGTCGCGAGTGTCATCTAGGCAAGCTCCAAAGTAAGGGGTGCAGGGTTCCTCATCATCATCTGTAAAATTTTCAACAGGTCCAGTCAGGACGGGAGCGAGCACAGTACATCTCAACATATCATAGCAGGTTAGAAAACATATAACATGCAGTAAAGTAAGATACGAGTACTGAAGAAATGCGGTATATAAACAGGGAGAGAACTATAATGTAAATATCTACTATACATAGAGAACTAGCAGTGACTAGTGAATCAGAGTACGAGATAGCACATGTGAACAGGACAGATTTGCACAGGATGTCGAGGTGCACAGGAATCTACACTACAAGGAATTGTTCACACGACTACTAGCACTCCCCCGTATCCCCAATCAATACACAAGGATCTAAACAGGTTATGTTATTGCACAGGATATCACATGGGGGCCCATATAGGGTGCACATGATAGTATACGTGGGGCTCCGTGAACATGAGAGTACAAGATTCACAGGAGTGCACATGTAATGAAAGCACAGGAGTACATGATGTAAGTGAAACGCACAAGCACAATGTACCCGATGCTCCCGAGGGGGATAACATCGCATGTAGAGATCCATATAGTACCAATCCGTGTGACCAACGTGACAGTACAAGTAAAGTAATCTACTGCAGGTAATAATTCTAAGCAGGATATGAAATGATCAGAGAATGTACTCGCCTGGTATCTGAATAGCCGTGAAAATATACTGTCCGAGATGAGGTACCTGGCTCCTAGTTAGAGCAACACAAGTCAAGATGTATACAGAGGGGGTTATATGAAATGTACAATGCATCTGCATGTTGTCTAGGTCAACTAGACTAATAGTCAACTCTCGGTCAACTCTGGTCAACTGCACTAGTCAAACTAGGTCAACTAGGCCACTCCTAGCCCAAACAAGTCTAACAAGTCTCACTAGACCTAACCAAGCCTAGGCTAGCACTCACATACCATCACAATGCTATACAAGCTATCAAACCTTCAATTCACATATTCATGCATGCTAATTATATAGGCAAAATGCATATATCTATAATACATTATATTTATCACACAAGGTTAAAAATTAAATATTATATATGTATACATATATTTATAGAGATATAGAGAGGGGGTTGAAGGCATACATTGGGGTTTCCTTGAGTGTTGCCTATAGCATTCTACATATCCTTCATATATGCAACTTGCATACATCAAATAGGGTGTATGCATATCATAAAGGAAGATCAACTAACCCATGTAAGCCTATATACATGCATTCATTCATACCTATCATTCATGCATATATACATTACAAAATATATATATACATAACAAATTTGCATTCATGCCTACATACATATTCACATACATTCATATAGCCTAATGTAAAGCATGGCTAAACAACCAATTTCAGTTCACTGTGTGTTCCCAAAATGACAAAGTGCAAGGTAGAGGGAAGGGTTTTGGGATTCAATCTAAGGGCTCTCATCCCATCTAGCATATTCAATGGTCAAAATCAAGGTCCCCCTTTAATCAAGTTGCAACCTAGTCATTCTAACTAGTCATGACTAACCATGACCAACTCAATTTCTAACTTAGTCTAACCATGACTAACTAGGACTAACCTAGGTTAGGTCAATTCTAGGTTGGGGCTACTAACAATCACATGGCAATCAATTAAATAATATTAAATCACACCATTTAATATAGTATATATTAATTCCAAATAATTATAATAATTTCAAATAAATTCAAGATAACCAATATCCTCAAGCTAAATGTAATAAACAAAATCTCTACCCACATGGTTAGGCTCTAGGGCAGGCAGTCACTACGGCTTCACTAGCTGCACACCAAATCACAAGTCATGATTTAAATAGTTTTTTTAAAAAAAAATATTAAAAATCACCAAAATTTATATTAAAATTTTAAATACCATAATTAAATAAATTAAATACAAAATTTCAAAATTATCCTCATCTGGAAAACTGGGTGTTACAATCCTACCCACCTTATAAAAATTTCGTCCTCGAAATTAAGATGGTAGCAGTCCTTCTAGGTCAAACAACCCACAATCAAAGTCTCAAACATACCGTCAGATAATCATATGCGTCTGTCCAAAATCATGATACTCAGAATCTTCGTCATGCTAGCGAGCAAGGCTACGATAATCACAGAGTCCTCGACTAAGGCACATACCTCTAGAATCATGGTATTTAAAATTTTCGCATTGCCGCATGCTTGGCAGCGAAAACCTTAAATTCCCACACCCGAGAAATACGTCCTAAATCTGACTATATGTCCTCACTATGCCAGCTAACACGACTATCGAAGATTCTAGATTCCATAACTGGGTGACCTAGCCCATATGATTCATCTCAAAAGAAAATCAAACATAACACAAGGACAACAGGACAAAATTGATAAATCAAAAAGGAACAGAGGGAATCAAGATTTCAAGGCAGTTATAAGAGACAATTGCAGAATTTGATTCAAAAGAACGAAACCTGTAACTAGATCTCCAACGACCTGAGCATCCTCGACTGTCCTGGCGAAAGCTCGCCCTTGCTGGCCTCCTCCGGCCTGCTGCTGATGCTGCATGTACCTCTGCTGCTGAGTCGGTAAGGGTAATCCCGTCTGCTGGCCTACCGGAGTCCTTGCTCCTGCTCCCTGAGTTGTCCGTTTAGGAAACTTGGGACACTCTCTTAACGGGTGATATGATGCTCCGCAAAGTTGGCACTTGCCTATCCTCATTCGGCATTCGCCCAAATCGTGCCCTGGTTCCCTACAGGAAGGGCAACTGGTAATCTGCTGCGTCTGTAACGGTGGTCCCCTCGGCTGCTCTGTCGGAGCCCTAGCTCCCGCTCCTGGTGCTGCTCCCTGAACTACTCTGCCTACGTACTGGGAACACTCCCTCATCTGATGGTATACTGAACCACATACTAGGCACTTGCCCAATCACTTCCTGCACTCACCCCACCCATGCCCCGGCTTCTTGCAGTAGGGGCAACTGATTGCCTTCGGGTCCTGACCCCGATACTGATGCTGCACGTGCTGAACTCCCACTGGTGTCTGCGTCTGCTGAATCTGCACATGGGGCCTCTTGGCCTGGCCTCCGCAAGCAATACATTATATTGAGATACTCACCATTTGGTGTAGCCGATGTGGGACTATCTTTTCTAGTCCAAAGGCAAAAACACCAACACGAAATACGGAAATAGTTTACCCAAATCAAGAAGCTGCAGGATGACTGAGCAAAAGCGCACAAAACTAAATCGCCAATAATCATAAAAGAACCAAATACAAACACAAGCAATTTTTATGTGGAAAAAACTACGGGACCATCGGAGTCCAACCCTTAAAAGCATCCACTAATAGAATAAGAAATATACTGACTCCTTACAAGCTTCTCACGAAGAATGAAGACGACGAGAAAGAATCACCCGAAAATGATCTTCTCTTTGAAGTAGTCATCAATCCCTCTTTCTCCAGGGCCGACCCTAGCCCAGGGCGACTGCCCAGGGCCCCATGGAGTTTGAAGGCCCAAAAAATTAATTTAAATATATATATTAGTAATCTTGTATCTAAAATAGAACTAATATATCACATGACCCTCTTTTATCACAAAACAATTGTGGTATAGTGGTTAGTATGTTAAACTTGCACACTAGAGGTCATAGGTATAATACTTGTTTGTAGCATTTTTTAAATTTTACTTTTATTTCAATTTTTTATATTATATATGGGCCACATTTTGAAAGTTTTCTTATGGCTCTCATGAAATCAGGGTTGGCCCTGTCTTTCTCTCTCCTAAAAGTTGTAATATCTTTCGATATTCATCAAGTTGCATCAACCTTTTATAAACCCTTGCATGGATTAGGGTTACCATGTATTGAATATCTATATATGGAAGACCAATATATATAGAAAGTCCAATATGTTCAATCATATATATGGTAGAAGTCAAAGATATAAAAATCCAATCATATATAGGCTTACCATATCTGGAAGTCTAATTATATGGAAAGTCCAATATATGAAAGATCAAATCATATATATATATATATATATATATATATATATATATATATATATATATATATATATATATATATATATATATATATATATATATATATATATATGATCAAAGTCAAGGATATGAAAATTTATTCATATATATGCTTACCATATATGCTCCAGTATATGGCAATCGACGCACTCTCTGAGCTTTCCCGACACACGGATGATGCTCGTCGCACTTCCTGATATTCTTCGTGTAGTGTTCCGCTCTACGAAGACACTATATAGACAGAGAAATCGGCTCGAGAGGAAGCCTTTGCGAAGAGCTCCCTTGTTGGAACAGAAGAAGATTAATCTAGGTAAGTGGCCAAAGACTTCACTTTCTGATTCTTTCACACCTAATAAAGAATCCATAAGATTGAATAAATGTTTGTTGTTAAGAATAAGTTCGTAATCATTGACAATGATAGTACAAAGACCATATCTGCTGCAATAAGAGAATTTACATGCTTGCATAATGCAAGAACCCAAGTCAAGATAAGAAGATTTGCATGCTAAGTAGACTGTCACTACAATTGAACAAACCATTGCCATGCTTAAGAAGTAATAAGAGAATACGTGTAAGTCCCTTGTTGTATGCTATCAAGAGTAGAACTATATGCTTAGTTACATGAGATAGAAGAATTGTTGCCATGCTTGCGTAAGTAAGATTGATTACATGTTCACTTTATTGTATGTTGCAATGATAAAATTGAATGGAAGCACTTGTAAAAGTTTGTAGTCCTTTCTTGCTCATATGGCCAAGCCACTTGTGCCACAAATCCATAGATGCACCTTCCACTGTTCCATGTTCATTATTTTCCAAATGTAATTGAGTCTTGTAGAGAGTGCAAACACTTCTTTTCTTTTGCCAGCACAAGTGCCCCTTTGGTAAGCTTCCAACATCATATACCAAAGTTGATTGTGTATCCTTCTTAATCAAGCATGTTGGTCAAGAGAAGATTAGGACAAAGATCGAGCATAAATCTAACATCTTTTAGAATAATCTTTGTTGCAAGGTAATTAGTAATAACACAAATATTTCCAATGCCAAAAATTTGAGAAGAGTTTTTTTTACCATTTTTACCGTTCCAATATTACCTTCACGAAGCGAAGTGAAGTAGTCATTTCGGATAGTAGCATGGTTGTCACGCCCCAGAACCAGAATACTGGAGAGCGGGGGACAGACACAGCCAGCTACGTATATTGAAGTGTAACCCACCTCGATATACGGTCACGGTTGTCTAGATGCACGAGGGTTTAACTACAAGCCAACAGTCTCTTATGGTCAAGTACAAGCCTAGTGTCTCAATCTCAAGCAAGCAAGTAAATGTAACAAGATGGTAGATCATTAGACATACAAAGTAAGGCGTTCCAAATATTACATATTCAGATGATCATGAAGCTAGTCCTACAAAATGCGAAGACTAGCAAGAGTTAAAGTCATACATGATCAACCCTAGGATTTGTCAATCATGTTACAGCCCTTAGGCAGACAGAAAAATAAATTCAACATGAGCTAACACTTGCTCGGCAGCTAAACGCCTCCAAAGAATAATTTATAATAGAGTGGAAGAGCAAAATAAAGCCCACTCATTGCTAGGGTTTCGTCTAGTGTTCACCATCTGGCTGAAAGGTAGGAAGATCCTCGGGAGCTACTCTGAAATCTGTTCATACAAAACCAGCTGGGTCAGAACCCAGAAGAGCAAGTGCCACAAGGGAGGCTTCACTTAAGAACTAAAACCAGCATATTAGCACATAAATGCATCAATGATAACGAAAGACATGAGTTAGAGAAACAAGGCGATAAACGATAAGATAACTAAAGGACTATTCCGGTAACCAGGTTACAACCCGTAAACCAAACAAGGACCAGGGTTGTAACCCTTCACTTGAACAGAACTTAGTCTCTAACCAATTATCGATACAGTAAAGCATAAACAAGCATGTCTTGAGATAGCCATGTACTGGATCTAGGCAAGACTAGACAAGATAGGACCCAACCAACATCCAGGGCCAAGCAAAGAGTATGGCTTGATACTTTAACTAACTAGGGTTATCACAAGCCTAATTACTAGCAAGATGCAACGAGATGTTCCAGCAGTCACAAGCCCTGCAGCTATCCAGGTTATCCAGGCGAGGTTCATGTAAGAGTTATCAAGAATTATTAGGTGACTTGAAGTGCAACACATGACAGTGTACTTAGTACTTGTTTCAAGAAGTGCCCCACATGACAGTGGGCTGGAAATGTGCCCTACTTGTCGGCAGGCTACAAGTCCATCGGGTGAGGTCGGGATAACGGGATCGCCTGTAACTGAAAACATCTCTCTATATGAACTACTTTGATCAATCTAGTTAACCTAGTCAGATTCAATATGAGTCCCTGATCGTGGTAACCAGGGATGCAAGTCCTAGACATGATGCGAGACTAGACTGGTAGCTTATACGAGCACATTCGAGAACGATCACCCATGGTGTCAAGACAAGAGTTACTTAGCAAGTCAAGATAGCCGTTGCAACAGCATATCAAGATTATCATGTTAGGTTATTCATCAAGATTACTTATCAAGAGTGAGCCTCAGCGGGCCACGATCAAGTCTATTCATGTTATGTTACTTTTCAAGAGTACAACGGGTCACTATCTAAAATGATCATATCATGTAAAGTCACATTGTCACGTCGTATTTATGCAAGTACACCACGGCAGGCCACTATCAAGGAGTTGTTAGAGAGTGTACGTGCCATACCAAGGTCGTGTTTAAAGCTCAGAATACATGTGCAACATGGAAAATAATATTATAGGACTAGTCAAGTAAAGAGTACAAACAAAGTCATAATTCACACTAAGGACCATGGGGACAAATACGGATATTTGCAAGAGATCGCACAAAGGGGGTCAATGGAGTATTATGAAGAGCATACACCCAAAATGCATATGCTGAGAGTGGCATGCGCCCAAGGCTATGCGCCTAAGGGCATGCGTCCATATGTATGCGCCCACATGAGTGAGACAGGGTGCATAGTCTATGCGCCCACATGAGTGAGGCAGGGTGCATAGTCTATGCGCCCACATGCATGTGCCCATATGAGTGAGGCAGGGTACATGGAAAGCTAAGTTATGAGCCATCTATACTGGCTAAGTGGGCGCATAATAAGGGCTTTGTGCCCACAGCAAAGGGACATCATGACCTAACACATATCTAAGTTATGTGCATAAGCAAATAAAGCTATGGGCGCATAATAAGCCATGCGTCCACACTGAGGAAGGCAGAGAGCTTGGACGCATATAAAGAGCTATGCGCCCAAGGCTGAAGTTACTGTGGGCGCGTAAAATGCCATATGCCCATATACTGTTTTTCTTCTCCAACTCGAGAAGAAGAACCATGGAACCCATAAATTTTCAAAGTCCATAAATCATTCAAAATAAATCGAAATCCAGGTTTTCAAAAGTCTAGCTTGAGGAAAATCAAATTTTCTACAACAGGAAACAATCAAAACATGAAAATAATAAAGTTTGATAGATCAAAATTAAAGAAAATCGAGAAAGCTACAAACTTAGATCTACAAGGATCTATTCATCTAAACCAAGAACTCCAAGTTCTAAGGAGGCTTAGAATCAAGAGGGGAAGACAATAGAACAATAAAATCTAAGATCCATCATGAAGCAAGATTACACTTGCCTTTGGTGGGTGGAGAGGTTTAATGGAGGAAGAGGAGTAAATGAAGAAGTAATGATGAGAGAGAGTGGAAAATTGATATTTATAGCAACCCTTTCCATCTCCAACCAAAACCAAAATAAACCAAGCTAAGCTAAACCAAGTTAAACCAAGACCAAACAAAGCCAAGCCGAAATACAGGTCAAGAATCCGTACATGTATACTAAAAATATGTATAACAGAAAATGTGAGTGACAAATCTACCCACCTTAAAAGAATTTTGTCCTCAAAATTTAAATCAAGAGGCTAGAGATGTCGGGACAAGCTATACTAATCATGAACATTCTATGACTAGCAGTCAATCAAGCAATCATTCACGCAAGCAATAAATTAAAAGCATAAGGCATACGGAAGACATTATACCTCATGAGTCAAATAGGTGTGGATATCGCGATCGAATATCATCCTCACGTTCCCACATTGACTCACCCAAAGAGTGATGACCCCAAGCAACATGGACTAAACTAATAGTCTTGTTCTTGAGTATCTTCTCTCTCCGGTCCAATATGGATACGGATCTTTTCTCATACGAAAGGTTGGTACCAACAACCAATTATGAATGATCAAAGAAATGACTCGGATCTGGGATATACTGTCGCAATTGGGATATATGGAAGACATCATGCACCTCACGTAACGACGGCGGAAGAGCAGAATGATAGGACACATTACCTACTCGCTCTAGAATGTCGAACGGCCCTATATATCTAGGACAAAGCTTTTTCTGTACGCCAAAATGAATGACGCTATGGGTAGGCGAGATCCTAAGGAATACGTGGTCGCCGACTGAAAACTTAAGGGGATGCCGATGAGAATCGGCCCAATGGCGCTGGTGATCTTGTACAACTCGAAGATGATCTCTAACTTGTCTGACCACCTCAATAGTCTGTATAATCATCTCTGGACCAAGCATCTGTCTCTCGCCGACATCATTCCAGGCTAAAGTTGATCTGCACTTTCTGCCATACAGGGCGTCAAAAGGTGTTATCTGGATACTGGTCTGGAAACTGTTATTATAGAAGAACTCCACAAGATGCAGGTGATCTTTCCACGAACCACCAAAATTAAGCGTACATGATCACAACATATCTTCAAGAGTCTGGATCGTGCGCTCCGACTGACCATCTGTCTACGGATGATAAGCTGAACTGAACTTGAGATGAGTCCCCAAACTCTTTTGAAGACTCCGCCAAAAGTGTGATGTAAATTTGGAATCTCTGTCGAATATGATACTAACTGGCACTCCATGAAATCTGACTATCTGCCTGAGGCACATCTCTACAAGCTGATCCATCGACTGACCAATTCTGAAAGGGAGAAAATGAGCTACCTTGGTGAGTCTGTCAACTATAACCCAGATAGCATCTCTCTCAGCTGGAGATTTAGGTAACCCAGTTACAAAGTCCATGGTTATATACTCCCACTTCTATTCTGGGATCGATAAAGGTTGAAGAAGTCCAGCTGGTCTCTGTTCAGCCTTAACTTGTTGGCAAACTAAACAACGAAAGATAAATCGGACTATCTCTCTCTTCATGTCATTCCACCAAAAATGCTCACGGATATCACGATATATCTTCATACCGTCGGAATGAATTGAATACTGAGAATTGTGAGCCTCTGCCATGATCTTCTGTCTGATATCACCACTGGATACACAAAGACGCCTTCCATGTCGAAGTATACCATCTTCGTGAATACATAACTCTGGTCTCCTCCTGCTACACATTCTGCCCTAAGCCGTTGAAGCTTAGAATCCATTTACTGAGCTAACTTAATTCTATCTACTATCCTAGACTGAACTTGCATGCTGGCCATCAATGCCACATTGGTAGGAAGAACAACTTCAATATCCATCTTCTGGAGATCTGCTAACAACTCCGGCTGTGCTGTTAGAAAATAAACTTTGGCTCTTCTGTTCAATGCATCTGCAACAACGTTGACCTTCCCAAGATGATACTGCAAGTTGATGTCATAATCCACAAGTAGCTCTAGCCATCTCCTCTGACGCATGTTAAGATCCTTCTGGGTAAACACATACTTAAGACTCTTGTGGTCGGTGAAAATCTTTACCCGATCTCCATACAGGTAATGCCTCCATAGCTTAAGTGCGAAAACTACCGCTGCTAACTCCAAGTCATAGGTTGTGTAATTCCTTTCATGATCATGAAGTTGACATGATGCATAAGCTACTACCTTACCATACTGCATTAAGATGCATCCCAATCCTCTGTCGGAAGTGTCACAATAAACTAAAAATCCTCCAGTCCCATCTGGAAGCGTGAGAATGGGGGCCGTCATCAGTCCTAGCTTCAACTTCTCAAATGAACTCTGACACTTTGTTGTCCAAGCAAACTGTACATCCTTACGGGCCAACTGCGTCAAAGGCGTTAAAATCCGAGCAAAGTCTGATATGAATCGCCGGTAATAGCCGGCCAATCCTAGGAAACTTCGAACTTCTGCGACGGTTCTGGGTACTGGCCATGTCTCTATAGCCACTATCTTCTACGGCTCAACTTCCACTTCATCTCTGGTGATGATTGACCTAAGTACAATATGCGGTCAAGCCAAAACTCGTACTTGCTGAACTTTGCGTACAACTGGTGTTCTCTGAGAATCTGAAGGACTACACGAAGATGCTGCTCATGCTCTGTCTTATTCTTGCTATAGACTAAGATGTCATCTATAAATACTATCACAAACTGGTCCAAATAGGACATGAAGATACGATTCATGAGGTCCATGAATACGGCTGGCGCATTGGTTGCTCCAAAGGACATAACAAGGAACTTCCAATGTCCATATCTAGATCTGAATGCTGTCTTTGGGATGTCTTGCTCTCTGACTCTGATCTGATGGTATCCTGACCGTAAGTCAATCTTCGAGAATACCGTCGCTCCTCTGAGTTGATCAAATAAATCATCTATCCTTGGTAGGGGATATCTGTTCTTGATTATTACAGAGTTCAAGGTACGATAATCAACGCATAATCTTGACGTACCATCCTTCTTTTTCACAAGAAGTATCGGGACTCCCCAAGGTGATCCACTAGCACGAATGAATCCCTTGGTTCTGAGTTCTTCAATCATCTTGTAGAAGATCTCTAACTCTGAAGGTGCCATCCTGTAGACTCCTCCTGACACTGGTGCCGTCCCTGGAAGCAAATCAATGGTGAACTCTTTCTCTCTCTGGGGACATGCCTGGAAGTTCTTCGGGAAATACATCAGAAAACTCTTCTACTACTCTGGAAAACTGAACTGCTATCGCTACTTGCCATCCGCAAGACTGGTGGAGAAGGTTCTACTTCGTCTCTGGAAAATAAAAACTCTGGTTTGCCGGAAATACCAAAAATAATTTTGCCAATATGGTAGTCTATTCTTGCGTATTGATCCTTCAACCAATCCATTTCTAGGACCACATCATAGTCGACCATCAAAAATTCTATCAACCTAGCGGGAAACTCTCTACCACTAACTACGATTCGATATGAGGAATAGACTCTATCTACTCCCACAAGACCGTTACCAGTAAGTATATTGAGTCTTACTGATAATGACTCGAGTTCCAATCCTATCTGTGTTACGAATCGTACAGACATAAATGAATGCGATGCACCTGAATCAAATAATACTGATGCTGGAAAAGAGTTGACGAGAATGGTACCTGCCACCACCTCACCTGAAGCTAACTCTTCCTCCATGGTCAGAACCATAGCCTGACCTTGCCCTCTGGGTGCTGGTCCCCCTGCTGGAAACCTCTCTGCCGGTTCTGTATCTGATCTTGGGTCGGGGCATACTGCTGGGGTCTATGTTGCTAGAATACCTGTGCCTGAGGCAACAATGGCCTCTGAGACTGGTACTGTTGCTGTACTGGGGCTGGTGCCCTAATCGATGGACTGGTTAGGTTTGATGACGATGAGCTGGCTCTATTGGGACAGGGCCCTATCATGTGGTCCGGTGTCCTACAAGCCAAGCACAATCCCTGTGCTCTACGACACTCAGAAACTATGTGCCCTGGCTTCCCATAATGAGTGTAGCCTATTGTGGAAGACTGCTTCTGCCGCTGAGGGTACGTCGGTGTCGAGTGCTGAACCGACGAAACTGAATGCGCCCTCCGGAAAACTCCAATCGACAAAGTCCTAGCTGCCGGGGCTGGTACTGAGGACAGACTCATCTTTCCATGGGACCTCTTCCTGCTTCCGGTTCTATCTACTATCCTCTGAGAGGTATACTCATGCCTCATGGCTGCTCTCAAGACAGCATCAAAAGTCTGATGCTCGAACTGCTCCACAGCTAGAATAATCTCTAGGTAGAGTCCCTGCTAAAAGCGTTGTGCTCGATTCAACTCGGTTGCCACCAAGGTGGGAGCAAACCGACTCAGTCTTGAAAACTCGGCCGTATATCCATCGACCGTCCTACTCATCTACTTTAAATTAGTGAATCTCGTCTGCAGATCATATCGAGCCACTGCATCAAAGTACTTGGTCTGGAACTTGTCGCTGAATATCGCCCATGGGACAGGCGTCGCCAATCCAACTGCTAACATCGCCCACCAGGTGCGAGCTAAGTCCAATAACTGTAGGCGCACTACGACCACCTTCTCTTCCTCTGGAGTCTTGGCTGCTTCCAAGATAATCTTAATGTCCTGGAGCCACGCATTAGCTGCAATCGCGTCCTCGCTACCGTCAAAGAAGGGAGGGTTCAAGCGCTTGAAGCTGTTGGCCGCGTTATTCCTTTGGTAACCCATTCTGCCCATGGCATCTTGTACTGTCTGGTGCAGGGCATTGTCCATGCAAGCAATTCCCTGATAAGTCCAATCAAGACCCTGTTGTCGGACTCTGCAGGCTGGACTGGCTAGACTGGGGGCTCTGGGTCATCAGGGTACATGGCTCGGGATGCTGCTCCCGATTACTGGGCTTGGTCTTCTTGTTGCTGCTGGTTCACTGGAGATGCTCTGTCTTGCTGATCGGTAGGACCAGGAGTAATGCCACTGAAGAAATGACATGGGAAATAATAAGGAAGGACCATGATAGATCAAGGACATAAGCATGTAATCAGGTCAAGATTTCAGAAAGATTAGAAGACACGAGTAGAGATCAAGGGTGAGTGCTGATTGAGACATCTATTCAGTGAAACCCTCACACATCTTGATTTACAAGACCTGCATGGGCCACCACTTAAATCGTGTTACGCCCCAGAACCAGAATACTGGAGAGCGGCGGACAGACACAACCAGCTACGTACATTAAAGTGTAACCAACCTCGATATACGATTATGGTTGGATGCATAAGGGTTTAACTACAAGCCAACAGTCTCTTATGGTCAAGTACAAGTCTAGTGTCTCAATCTCAAGCAAGCAAGTAAATGTAACAAGATATAGATCATCAGACATACAAAGTAAGGCATCCCAATTATTATATATTCAGATGATCATGAAGCTAGTCATACAAAATACGAAAACTAGCAAGAGTTAAAGTCATACATGATCAACCCTAGGATTTGTCAATTATGTTACAGCCCTTAGGTAGACAGGAAAGTAAATTCAACACGAGCTAACACTTGCTCGACGGCTAAATGCCTCAAAAGAATAATTTACAATAGAGTGGAAGAGAAAAATAAAACCCACTCGTTGCCAGGGTTTTGTCTAGTGTTTACCATCTGGCTAGAAGGCTGGGAGATCCTCGGGAGCTACTCCGAAATCTGGCAATACAAAACCAGCTGGGTCAGAACCCAGAAGAGCAAGTGCCATAAGGGAGGCTTCACTTAAGAACTAAAACCAGTATATTAGCACATAAATGCATCAATGATAACGAAAGACATGAGTTAGAGAAACAAGGCAATAAATGATAAGATAACTAAAGGACCATTCCGGTAGCCAGGTTACAACCCGTAAACTAAACAAGGATCGGGGTTGTAATCCTTTATTTGAACAGAACTTAGTCTCTAACCAATTATCAATACAGTAAAGCATAAACAAGCATGTCTTGAGATAGACATGTACTGGATCTAGGCAAGACTAGACAAAATAGGACCCAACCAACATCCAGGGCCAAGAAAAGAGTATGGCTTGATACTTTAACTAACTAGGGTTATCACAAGCCTAATTACTAGCAAGATGTAATAAGATGTTCCAGCAGTTACAAGCCCTGCAGCTATCCAGGTTATCCAGACGAGGTTCATGTAAGAGTTATCAAGAATTATTAGGTGACTTGGAGTGCAACACATGACAGTGTGCTTAGTACTTGTTTCAAGAAGTACCCCACATGATAGTGGGCTAGAAATGTGTCCTACTCGTCGGCAGGCTACAAGTCCATCAGGTGTGGCCGGGATAACGGGATCGCCTGTAACTGAAAACATCTCTCTATATGAACTACTTTGATCAATCTAGTTATTATCCTAGTCAGATTCAATATGAATCCCTGACCGTGATAACTAGTGATGCAAGTCCTAGACATGATGCGAGATGAGACTGGTAGCTTATACGAGCACATTCGAGAACGATCATCCACGGTGTCAAGACAAGAACTTAGCAAGTCAAGATAGCTGTTGCAACAACATATCAAGATTATCATGTTAGGTTACTCATCAAGATTACTTATCAAAAGTGCGCCTCAGCGGGCCACTATCAAGTCTATTCATGTCATGTTACTTGTCAAGAGTGCACCACAATGGGTCACTATCTAAGATGATCATATCATATAAAGTCATATTGTCACGTCGTGTTTATGTAAGTGTACCACGGCGGGCCACTATCAAGGAGTTGTTAGAGAGTTAACTTGAGTAAAATTAAATTCTCTACAATAGGGAACAATCAAAACATGAAAATAATAAAGTTTGATAGATCAAAATCCAAAAAAATCGAAAAAAGCGACAAACTTAGATCTACAAGGATCCCTTCATCTAAACCAAGAACTCCAAGTTCTAAGGAGGCTTAGAATCATGACGGGAAGACAATAGAACAACAAAATCTAAGATCCATCATGAAGCAAGATTACACTTGCCGTTGGTGGGTGGAGAGGTTTAATGTAGAAAGAGGAGTAAATGAAGAAGTAATGCGGAGAGAGAAAAAAATTGATATTTATAGCAACCCTTTCCATCTCCAACCAAAACCAAAATAAACCAAGCCAAGCTAAACCAAGTTAAACCAAGACCAACCAATTCAAGCACTACCAGAATCTGTCGAATTAGCGACGTTTCCAAACGTCGCTAAACACAGTAAAAACGTCGCTTATTTATTTTAGCGACGTTTCTAGCGACGTTATATAAACGACGGAAAAAAGTATGTCGCTAATCGAAAAAATATCGCAAAATGTCGCTATGGCGACGTTAATTAGCGACGTTGTTAACGTCGCTGGTTAGCGACGTTAATTGTGACGTTTGTGTGTGGTCGCTAATTAGCAACGCTATTTGCGACGTTAGTGTGTGGTCGCCGTTTAGCGACTCTTTAGCGACGTTTTGGCGACGATATGGTGACATCAGATTCGGTGCCACGTCAGCAATTTGGCGACGTCATTAGCGACGTTTAGTTGACACGTCAGTAATTTAGTGACGTTTTTAGCGACGTTAATAAATGTCGCTAAAGAGTAGCGATGTTTATTAACGTCGCTAAAAACGTCGCTAAGTTAAAAAAATACAGAATCCAGAATGTAAATGGAGCTGGAGCTTGAGCCAAAATACAGAATCCAATCCCTGGGTCCGTCGGCCCCCTCGGTAGAATACTCAACACCGGCATGCACAATACAATCCAGAATAGGCAAAATATAAAGAACAAATAATATCATAAACGAATAGTATAAGGTACAAATACAAAGAACAAAGTCCAATATCCTCAAATACGTACAAAGTAAAAATATAAAGTCCTCAGTCCAAAAATACAAAAACAAAACTACTGATCGCCTTGAGCTAAAGCTGGAGGAAGAGCGCCACCAGATGATTGTCGTCGCAACGCCAAGATCATCTTATACTCCTCCGGTGACAACAGGTTGACGAGTATGTCCTCCCGTGTACCGTCGGATGTAGACGATGCTCCTGGCGTACCAACAGACGGTCGCTCCATAGCCGTCTCGTGGAACTATTGCATCTGCTCGACCAACCGCTGCGTAGTCTCCTGCATAGCGTGGGTCATCTGTCGCAGCGCCTCAGTCATCTCCTTAAGTCTCTCAAAATGTGAGATGAGTGCAGAATCATCCGTATACAGCTACGGATGCGACTGCGATGCCACCATCCTCTGCAGCATCTCATCACACAGAGCTGCGATCTGTGCATCGACACTCTACTGGTGGAGGAGCGACTCCTCGGTCTGTGCGGGGCCGGGCACACTAGTGGCGGTAGTAGAGTTCTGTGACGCAATGAAGGCACCATAGGAACCCGTACCATAGTACATAACCCTATGCATGCCACCAACGGCCCTCATCCACAGCTTATCATCTGACTGAGCTGCGGCGGCCCGGAGGCTGCTGGGAAGTGCTAGCACAAGCTCCCTCTGACCTTGTCGGTCCGGCCCCCCTAAGCCTTATTAAGCAAAACTTATAAAACTCGGCCTAGAAATAACATCTATATGAATTCTTTACGTAACTAAAAATTAATATTAATGAACTAGCATTAAGTAAAACTTCAAAAACTCAGCCTAGAAATAACATCTATATGAATTCTCTATGTAACTAAAAATTAATATTAATGAACTAGCATTAAGTAAAACTTACGTAGGTGTCCCGGGCCTTATCGTCAACGAGCCGCTCCCCCTTCGTGTGCGTGGCGAGGAACAAGGTCACCATATTCGGGTCCTCTCCCGATTCAACCTGTTACAAAATTATTATATGATTTGTCAGTTAAGTTGAAAGAAATATATTACTATAAAGTATTAATTATGAGTATACGGTGAGATATGTACCATATGAGTGAAGAAATCCATGATGGACCGTGACCCACCACACCACTGCGACCCCGTCTGTCGTGCTCTTTTAGACTTCGTGGACTTCTCCTTATAGGTTCCCTCCTCGAATCTTTTCTTCATTGCCGCCCAGTCGGCGGCAGAGATCCAACCCTGAATAGGCTCTCACCGGCATTCACGATCCTTTTGGTTGAGTATCACATTCCTAATGAGCTTGATGACGATGTTGGAAAAAATAGACTCGACAGCAACGGCGCGGTGGGGAGGGAATAAGTAAGTCCACTGAAAAATTATAGTAGTACGTAAGTTATAACATAACATACTAAATGTTAAAAGAAAATAAACTTTTACGTACCGAGAAGTGCTCAAACCAGAAGGCCTTCCTGTCGGTCGGAACATCCCTCCAGTTGATCCAGGGCCCCCCGTAGTTCTGCCGCAGGAATGTACCCAGCGACCGGTATACGGAGGAGGGATAATACCTGTAAAATAAAAATTAAAATTTATTAAATAAGTTTATAATAAATTTAAACCATTTAAATGCAACAATTTTACTTACCATTTGGTTCGAGTACAGGCCCAAATCTCCAACCTCAGATCCCCCTCCGGGCGATACGGAGGATCTGTCTCAAATGGGAGCTGCAGCCTGCCCCTGCCCCATCCCCTGCCCCTGCCCGTAGCCTGCCCCTCGGCCTCGCCCTCGGCGTGGGCCTCTCCATCGCTCTCTCCATCGCCCTCGTCCTCGCCCTCGGCGTGGGCCTCGGCCTCGGCCTGCTCCTCAGTAGTGGGGTCGGCCTCTGAAATACTCGATGGTACTGGCTGCGTAGAAGAAGAAGGCCCTAGCCTGGAACTGCTAGAGCCGGGTATGGAGCCACTGTCGGCGACTAGACCGCTAGTATATACTAGAGTGCGGGAGGATGAGGAGGAGTCCGTAGGAGGAGTGGTAGATGGAGACTGTCGGCCTCGTCGACTCCCACCAGCACCGGAACCAAAAGATCCACGTTTAACCATATCTGAAAAAATACAGAAGTAAACCATACTACATCTGGAAAAAATAAAAGTAAACCATACTACATCTAAAAAAATAAACGTAAACCATATTACATATAAAAATTAAACATATTCAATCCTCTTCTGAAAATTCAACTTATTCCTCTTCCTCTTCCTCTTCACTGCTATCAACTTTTTCTTCCTCTTCTGATACTTCTACCTCTTCCAATTGATGAAACATGTCATGAGGAACTTCCGTTGAGTCTACATCGACAATATTTGTAATAAGAGATAGTTCGTCTTCCTGATAAGCTATCTCGTCGACATCGAAGGTATTCCGAGCTTTAGTCTTACAGACTGCCCACCAATCTGATCTTCCGGCTCCTCGTTTTGGATAGCTGATAAAGTAAACTAGCTGAGCCTGACTTACTAGAACAAACGGCTCATAAGCTTGATATCGATGGTGATAATTTATGTCAACAAGACCATGTTTGTCAACTCTCCAACCTCGACCTTGGATCGGATCGAACCAGTCACATCTGAACAAGACAATCTTATAAGGTTCTATAGCATAATTGTATGTCAGTTCTACAATCTTCCGTAAGTCATTGCCTGGGTCGACGTCTTTGTAGTTTAAAGATTTTATGCACAAACAGCTATTCTTCGTAGAAACCAAATCCAAGAAGTTGTCTCTTATTCGAGCATTTGTTGACTTGAACCTGAAGCCATTTATGCAGTAACTTGGCCAGGTCTTCACTTGATAAATTGGTCCCTTGGCTAGAGTTTTAATATACTCATTCTCAAGGATTGCATCCGGACGATCAACCTAAATACCAAATAAATGATGCTAACTTAATTATTCTGTGCAAGTATATACGTACAGAAAAAGTAAATTGTGAAGATATCCGTACATATGCTCTCAACCAAAAAGGAAAATGAAGTCTCATTTGCTGTTCTACTTCCTCCTCGGTTGCGTACGGATTGTTGGACGTTACCTCATACTTAAACATGCTGAAAAGCAACGAAGCATAGGTATATTAGTTATATTGAGAAGCAACGAAGCACGCGAAATAATTTTACTTACCCCTCTAGCTTGTCCACTTCTTTCTCGTCGCAGTTGAGCAATACATATAATATTGCAGCGCTAACCTCGTCGTCATTTAGATATCTTTTTTTTATTTTACCATATGGTTTTTCGTAGGCAGTAAATACTTTCAGCTTTGCCTCATTACCAACTTCATAGCCGTCGTCATTTCTGGGAGCTTTTGTTCTGTTTGTAGCAATATGAGGCTGAAAATACATAGAACAGAAGTTTAAAATCTCCTCAAGGACATATGCTTCACAAATAGAACCCTCCACCCGTACCTTATTTTTTACCTTCCTCTTGAGGTGGTTCAACTGTCGCTCGAACGGGTACATCCAACGATAACCGACAGGTCCAGCAACAAGAGCCTCATGGATAAGATGAATCGACAAATGCTCCATTGAGTCAAAGAATGCAGGAGGAAAAACTCTCTCAAGTTTGTAAATTGTTACCACAATGTCCTTCTCTTGCTTCTCTAAACGATCGACGAGCAACTTGCAAGAATAAAGATCTCTAAAGAATATGCTAAGCTCTGTTAATGGATCCCAGACTACCGGCGGTAATAATTTCCGAAATGCAACAGGATTTAACCTCTCCATGAATACATGGCAATTGTGCCTCTTCATTCCGGTCACTTTACACTCCTTTATGTCGACACATCTTCTTAGATTGGAGACGTATCCGTCTAAAAAATTTAAGTCCTGGATCCATCTACAAAGTCTCACTTTGTCCTCTTTGTCCAGCGAGTATATTGCCTTAGGCCGCAAAAGCTTGCCCTTCCTGTTGTCTATCATGTACAATGTAGGGCGTCTGTATATTTTGGCTAAGTCCAATCTAGCCTTCTGATTATCTTTTGTCTTTTCCTTGACGTCCATTACAGTATTAATTATGTTATCAAACATGTTCTTCTCGATATGCATGATTCCAAGGTTATGTCTAATCAGATTTGTGCTCCAATATGGCAGATCCCAGAATATACTCCTTTTGGTCCAGTTATGATCTTCGCCAAATCTCTCGCAACGACTGCTCGTTGTAGGATCTTCAATAGCACTTGGGATTTCTTTTACTTGCTCCCATGTGTCCTCTCCGGACCACATTGGCGGTGGATCGCCCTTCTCCATAGCTCCGACAGGAAAGTAGTTCTGTTCCTACGGTACGGATGGTCTTTCGCCAAGAACTGCCGGTGACAATCAAAGAAGCATGGCTTTCCTCTGTGCCTCAAACGAAAAGTCTTAGAGCGGTCCATGCAATACGGACATGAAAGCCGACCATGAGTGCTCCATCCAGATAACATTCCATAAGCCGAAAAGTCATTGATTGTCCATATTAGTGCTGCCAGCATCTGAAAATTCTATTTTTTCGAAGCATTATATGTGTACGCCCCTATTTTTCATAGCTGCTTCAGCTCATCTATCAACGGCTGTAAGTACACGTCAATGTTCCTCTTCGGGTTGTTCGGACCGGGGATGATAATAGTTAAGAATATGTAAGGTGTCTTCATGCACATCCAAGGCGGTAGGTTGTACGGAGTGAGGATTGTTTACCATTGATTATAAAAGAACCGAACAGTTTTATGGGAGGACTGGACTTTTACTTCACAATACAAACTCGCTTGTACAAAAGAGAGCCTAGGAATAAAACCTAGGAAAAGCAATCTAAAGTACAATTGTTTATTTTTAATTCTGGAGGGTGACGGTAGAGGCTCGGGAGAGTGACGATAACTCTGTATTACTCCTTGGACGATCGAACGCAGCTTCGGCTCTGGGGAAGAAATGCTCTTTGTGTGTGCAGGGGTTGCTAGTCTCTCTGCTCGGGCTCTGTGTGACTGCTTCTCTATCCAGTCTTTTGTAAGGGAATGGCATCCTGCTATTTATAGGGCTTGGTGATAAGTAAGGTGTGCATTAATTGCTCCTTGAAAAGTGGGCGGTTAAGGATTTGGTGAAGATTAGCCTTGATCTTGTTTGTTGAAAATCAATCTGGGCTGTTAATGTTGATTGCAACAAATCTGGGCAGTTAATGTTGATTGTAACAAATCTGGATAGTTTGTTGGAAATCGATCTGGGCAGTTAATGTTGATTGCACCAAATCTGCTTTGTGATGATTTGTTGATATCAACAAATCCAAGTGAATAAAGCTTGGTCAATCTCTTACCATGTGTCCCAACTGCCTGTTATGTCGATTTTCATAAATTTGAGATGTTGAGATTTGATCAACTCCTGCCATGTGTCCCAACTGCTGCGAGCCGCATGGAGGACTGTCATAGTTGAGCCGCATGAGTACGGTCTCGTGTCAGAGCCGCATAAGGGTGGCCTTATCTGAACCGCATGGAAGTCCTTTAATCTGAACCGCATGGAGGTCCTTACAATTGAGCCGTATAGACGTCTTTTAAACTGAACTGCATGGAGGTCATTATAACCGAGCCGCATGGACGTCCTTTAATCTGAACCGCATGGAGGTCATTATAATCGAGCCACATGGATGTCCTTTAATCTGAGCCGCATGGGAGTCCTTTAATCTGAGCCGCATGGGAGTCCTTTAATCTGAGCCGTATGTGGGTACTTGCAACTGAGCCGCATGGAAGTTTTTGCAACTGAGCCACATGTGGGTCCTTACAACTGAGCCGCATGGAAGTCTTTACAACTGAGCCGTATGGAGGTCCTTACAACTGAGCCGCATGGACGTCCTTACAACTGAGCCGCATAAAGAGCTTTGGAAATGGGTGGATCATACCAGCTATAAAGATTTTCCTCATCTCTCTAGGAGCACGTTAAGAGTCATCATTTCACCTTTATGTCAGAGCCGTCAATCTGTTGTGTCAGGGCTGCTGCATTGCGTCAGAGCATTAAATGAGCCAGCTGCACATAATAATGATGGCCAGCTGTGGACGCTTGCTTTTGAACTACCCACAGCTACGTGGCTTTTCCGAGCCGCATAGAGCTCTCGGAGACTTCTGAGCCGCATGAAGCTCTAAGGGACTTATGAGTCGCATGAAGCTCTAACAGATTTGTGAGCCGCTTGAAGCTTTAAGTGATTTTTTGAGCCGCATGAGACTCCCACTGCTTTGAGCCGCATGAATTTTACTTGTTTTTTTCCATGCTTCTACAAGACCCCCTTCAAAGTTTTCAATTGGCAAAAATTGAAATACTTTGAATAAGAAGCATGGCTATGTCCGCATAAGATCTTCGCGCCGCATAGACTCCTCTGGCCGCATAGAATGTTCTAGCCCATGGACATTCTGGCCGCATAGAATGTTCTGGCCGCATGGACGTTCTGGCCGCATAGAATGTTCTGGCCGCATAGACTACTCTGTGCCACGTAGGCATCTTATTTATTTGCCTATGATTCGCTTTGATTTAAAGCTGTCTTTTGGGATAGGATCCCAAGAGTCAGTTTTAAATATTTAGATTTGCCTTAATGATTAGGATTTAATCTTTTCGCATGCAGGGTTAGAAATCCAAGAGTCGGCTTTGTTATCTAGGCGGCGCGTCATGCGAAGCGTCCCTCGATCCGCACGCTCCCATCAGCCTATAAATATGGGTTCTTTGGGAGAGAGACTCTTTACTTTCTTTTCTCTTCAACTTTTCCTGCCCTAGTTGCCGTCGTCTTCTCTCTCGATCACCGATCAACAATGGCCCCCAAAGTTTCCTTTAGTGCTACGGCGAAGGGTAAGAGAGCGGCTTCTTCATCGACTGAGGCATCCACCGTTCATCCTGATGTCCACCCCGCCATTGATGGTAAGGATTATGTGGAAGACCGTATGCTTCAAATCCTAACAAAATAGCTCTGTTGTATGTTTTATGCACAAGCCTTTTCTCCTTCGTCTTTATTGAACTGCCCAAGTTCAGTACGATGAAGCCGCATATGTTGTATGGGCCGCATGAACTTCTCATGTCCGAGCTGTATGGGGTATGCCCCATGTTTGAGCCGCATGAGAAATGATTGAGTCGTATAAGCACCTTTAAAACTGAACCGCATGAAGTCCCGCTGAACAGAACCGCATGAGCTTCTGATGAACTGGGCCGCATAAGCACCTTTAAAACTGAACTGCATGAAGTCCCGCTGAACAGAACCGCATGAGCTCCTGATGAACTGGGCTGCATAAGCACCTTTAAAACTGAACCGCATGAAGTCCCATTGAACAAGACCGCATGAACTTCTGATGAACTGGGCCGCATAAGCTCCAACAGATCAGAGCCGCATAAGCTTATCTAAACTGGGCCGCATAAGCCCCATTGAACAGAACCGCATGATTTCTTTTAGAACTGAGCCGCATAAAGTCCCATTTAAGACCTGGACCGTATAAGCTCATCTGAACTTGACCGCGTGAGACCCTGCTAAACAAAGCTGCATGAAGTCCCTTGAATAGAACCGCATATGAACCCATCAAAGTAGAGCCGCATGAACTCTGTTAAAACTTAGCCGCATAAGGACCCCTCAAAACAGAGCCGCATGAACTCCGTTAAAACTGAGCCGCATAAGGACCCGTCCAAACAGAGCCGCATAAACTTTGTTAAAACAGAGCCGCATAAGGATCCCTCAAAACAGAGCCGCATGAACTCCGTTAAAACTGAGCCGTATAAGGACCCGTCCAAACAGAGCCGCATAAACTCTGTTAAAACTGAGCCGCATAAGGACCCGTCTAAACAGAGCCGTATGAACTCTTTTTAAATGTTTTCTGGTCCTCTCCTGACTTTGTTTCCTTTGTCCTTCTTTCAGTGAACTTGCCAGTTAATGCTGTGGGAGAACCTCTGGTGGGTCGCGCCCAATCTGCTGTGGGCTATAGGTATGACCACATAGTCGAGTATGTGGTGAACCAGTTTCTAAAAGATGAACCTTTGGAGAGGTTGGATGACATAAAAAAGCAGTCCTTCTTCTTTATTTCGGGGATGATGAACTCAGGGCTGTTGGGGGGCAAACACTTGAAGCCTGTATTCCTCTTCGGGGACGCCCTGACTGTGAAAAACTCCCAAGTTCTGGATGTATTTGAGAGCTGGAATTTTACCTCTGACGGGATGGCGATCCATATTCCTCTGATGGAGCGTCACTTCCCACTGTCATGGTTCAACATGTTGTCCATGACCAGGAAGATGTAGGATTCCTTGACTCCGACCCGGAGCGGGATAATTGTGGGTGAAATTTACTACAACAATAACATACGGTCAGCGTACGCGGGCAGGGTACCAGTCAGTCGATATGTGATGGGGTTGGCCCCGGGCAGTTTCTTGAATGTGCAGGATCCCAATTTCACGTTCTCTGAAGCTGACACTTTCATAAACCAACTTACTCGGAAAGGGTCCTATCCTGTTGGCCGATTGTCGCTGCCGAGTTGGATACACCCTCTCCCTTCGTGGACCAACCTGTCTACGTGGATCGCGCGGAAGTATGAGACTCTCCTGCGCGAGATTGGACTATACCATGCCATTCGGGACACCAGCTATGGCTTGCCCATAAACAAAAAATTGTTCATGGCTTTGCTAGAAATGTACAACTGCCGCACGGGGACTTTCTTCACACCCGTGGGGAAGATGGGGCTTGCTCTACACGAGATGCACGCAGTCTCCAAGCTACCTTGGGAGACAAAGTTTTTGAAGTGTATACTCCGACGAACGAAGAGTTCGAGGATCTAGAGCGACGGTTCCCAGGCTTCGTAGCTGTCTGCCAGGAACTACTGTGTCATCACAGTACATGCCACCAGATATCCATCAAGAAGGACGGCAGCTCGGAGGGGAACCTTCCCCATACTTCGTCCTGGCTCACCTACCTTTTTATGCTAGGTGCCTCAGGCTGGGTTTCTCCCCGCAGTCCTCAAACCCACGAGGAAATACAGAGCCAAATGTCGACGGCCAAGAGATCGAGGGCCACAGGAGACAGATTTGGGAGTAAAACTGACTCCTTTAGCTATTTTTACCAGGATACCCAGCCGATGTCTTAGAAGGCACTCCTGGCGGGATTCCTGATGGTATGGCTGCAAAATTACGTGGTCTCAGGAGGGGCTGGTTCCATTGAGAGACTCAGCCATAATTTCATCCTCCCTGCTATAAAGCTGGTCTTCGGAGTCAGGCTAGCTCTACTCTCGGCCATGGTGTGCAGTATACACTGTGGCCTTCGCACTTTTACATCCAAGGTCATCGCCCGGGATGCGACAAAGGACTTTGAACGTGTTGAACTGCCATACCACTATCTGATGGGGTGGTTGCTGATGCATTGCCGGTCTTTAATGAGACTTGGCCCCGAAGATAGCGTAACTGCAAATGACGCCTTCATCTTTCAATATCGCCGTATGCCTTGGGATTGTGAGACTATACGCGCTTGTAGGATGGCGCTGTCAAGAGTGGACAGATACAATTTTTTTGTATCTGTTCCTCGATTTACTGCTGAGGAAATAAGGGCTGTACATCTGGATGGTATTGGGCCTCCCCACTTCTTAGATGGCAAAATGCTCATTTGGTTGCACAACATTCGTCCTTCCCACCTGGTATACCGCAACGCTGTCTACTTGGAGCCTTACTTGCCCAGTAGGTTCGCCCTACAGTTTGGGTATAGCCAGCTTTTCCTGGACAGTCCCACCTCTTGTCTGGGTTTTGAAGGCAGCGTCCTTGATGGCATCAGGGCCTAGCATTATTATCATACGGTTCACACCCGTACTAGCTTCTCTGTTCCTGATACTGGGGATTCAGGAGAGATCTTGTATCTGGCGGCTCTCTACCACGTCATGGCGAACAAGCCTCATGTTGGCTTTGACCCGAGTACCAGCTTCATTGTTGGTACCGGCTTGGAGGAGAAACCCAAGGGGTCTAAGGCGAGGAAGAGGAGGGAGAACATGGTCGATGTGCCGTACTCGGAGTCCAGTGACGCGGACGAAGAGGATGACGAATATGCTCCCGATAACACTCTCCCTCCTACAGATGAGGTGGTGGTAGATCAACCGCATGTTAAGCCGAGCCCTTCCCGAAAGCGAAGCAGGCCTGAGTCTGCTGGTGGTGGCAGAACCTACTCCATGAAACGGGCTGCGATTAAGCCTCGCCGGCTGCTCATTAAGGAGAGGCGAGGATATGGGCACCATTTCGGAGGTGAATTGAATTATAACCCTCTCTTTCTTTGGCTTTTTCTGAACTATGTTCTAATCATTTTTTTCTCTATAGGCGTCCGAAGAGTCAGACTCTCGAGCGCCAGCCGCTGTTTCTGAAGTCGACCCAGCCCTGACCACTTTGATTAGTGACATGTGTGCCGAGATTATTTCTGTCGGGGTTCTCTCGGCGGCGGCTGAGGGGTCTCACGTTGCTGAGGTCTCGACCCAGGGCGACGTGGGCTCCGCTAAACTCATCCCCGAGACTGCTAAACTTCAGCAGGGTAACGTTGATCCAGTTGTATCTCCTCCTGGGGTGGCTGGGGCAGAGGAACCAGCTGAATTTGGCTCGAGTGTTGCCGGCGAAGAGGTTACGATGGCTGTAAGCGAACCTTAGCCTCCACAATTCTCTCCTGGTAAGATAAGCCAAGTCTTGACTAGTGAGGAGGCTCATTCGCTCTATCATCACATCCTCTGGATTAAGCTGATTGATGGTTGATCTGGACATACAGGTCCTCCTCCTTCACTACCAATGACGGACATTGTCAGGGTAGAGCTCGTCAGAGAAAATCTGGTGGAAGAGAGCGTGCCTCCTCCCCCTCCGACTTATATTGAGGGACCTTCCACTGAATCAAGTTCGGGAGGACAAGCGACAGAACAGCTGGAGCAGGAAGAACTGGTCCCTGCACCCTCATCTGTTCATGTGGCTCCAGAGGTCAACCTCTCTGCCCTACCGAGCCTCCGGATTCTTCGGGCTGCAGAAGAAGAATTGGCCGCTATTCAAGCATACTTTCGCTCGGATTTTGTTTCCCTCGTGGCAGGGGCATCAAGTTCCGTTGCATCTTCTTTGACTCTACCAGCCACTCTTCCTTTGACGCCGTCTTCTTCGGAAGTTCTGGATGAATCGTCAAGGGATGTGCTTGACAGTTTCTACCGTCACCGGAGGCGAGGAGTCGAAGCTGCTGTGGAGAGGGGGATCTCTTTTGCCCTGGCCCGTGAATGCGCACGTGGCCAGATTGAAATTCTTAGAACCCTTCCCGGTGGGGCGGGGATAGTGGAGCTGCTGGAACCCAAATTGCTCGAAGCTGATCAGCTGGTAGCTCAGTATCAGGGACTGCGGCAAATTGATCTATCTTCAGTAATAGATCAGGAGCATGCCTTCCTTATCACTGTCGTGGAGAAGGTACGGACCGCACGAGATACGTCTAAGTCGGTTATCATAAAGGACCTCGACAATCTGTCTATTCAGTACGATCAGCTGAGCCACATGAGCGAGGATTGCATTGCTCGGGAGGCGGCCGCCTCTCACGGAATAATCGATACAAGGAAGGAGATCCTCGAGCTCTAGAGGAAGCTAGCTTTCTTGGAATCTGAGCTCGAGGCCTCCCGCACGGGTAAAGAGCTAATCGTCCAGGAGGCCGAAAAGGTCACCCGAGGTTCTGCTGGCCTGGAGCGTGCTCTGAAGAGACTCGAAGATGGCTGGCAGGCCCATACGCATCTGGAGGATGCAGAGCGGCTGACTCAGGAGGCTGAGCGCCGGGCTAAGCTGCGATTTGAGCGGTCGATCGCCGTGCTGAGGGATCGACTCAGAGAATTATGTATAGCCGAACCCTAGTCGGCCTTTTTTCTTTATCTCTTTGTCATTTTCCTTCGTTTTGATAGGGACATGGTCCCCGAATATGTAGTACTTTCGCTTTTCAATAAATAACTATGTTTTCATCATCCATCATCTATTGTGCTTGTACTGTATCTTTGGTATTTGTGATGTTTATCCCACTGGAGGATTATTTGTGGACCTATTACCTTTGGCATACCTTGGTTTTAGGTACGGATAATAAGTTTGATTAGGGATACCTAGAACGATTCCACGGTAAGGTAACCATGGAAGTTCTTGGTATCGAGCGAAAGAGTGCCATGGGGCAGCTGGGCCCCAAAGGTATGATGAGAAAGGAGCTGCATGTACTAGAGGACTTAGTACAAGAGTTGTGGTCACAGAGGACATTTGTGGTCGACAGAGGACATTTGTGGTCAACTGAGGACATTTGTGGTCAACAGAGGACATTTGTGGACCTATTATCCTTGGCGTACCCTAGTTTTGGGTACAGATAATAAGTCGAGAGAGAACCAACATACTTACTCAGAGGTAATAAGGACGTGGTAAATATGAGGGTTTCTTCGATGGAATCTTCCTACTCAGAGGTAATGAGGACGTGGCAGGAGTGGACACCATGAAGGGTACATAGAACAACTCAGAGGTAATGTAGACGTGGAGGTTCTACGTGAGGGGTGCTTTATTTTTTGATAGAAGTAAAACAACTCAGAGGTGACATCGACGTGGTTGTTTCGAAAAATTTGTGGATCTGTTACCTTTGTTATGCACTGAAAGTGCGGGTAATAGATCATAAGGAAGATGCTCTTTTAGGAAGAAAGTTCAGAGGTATGATCATACATGACTTACTACCCAAAAGATGCGATATAGATTCATCTGGAGTGACCAGAGCGTAAGTTTAGCGGTACCTGCGGGTACATAACTCAACAATCTGGGAGATTTGGAGTCAGAATGTAAGTTCAGCGGTACCAGAGGGTACATAACTCAACAATCGGGGAAATTTGGAGTTAGAATGTAAGTTCAGCGGTACCAGAGGGCACATAACTCAACAATCTGGGAGATTTGGAGTCAGAATGTAAGTTCAGCGGTACCAGAGGGTACATAACTCAACAATCTGGGAGATTTGGAGGATGTCGTTTCAGACATAATACTTCTTCAGGAACTTGCCGTTGATGGACAACATGAGCAAGTCTCTATTTTGTTTTACGAGGCGGTAAGCACCATTGGAGAATACAGCCTCGATGACAAATGGGCCTTCCCACTTTGGCTGGAATTTGTCGGCGGTTTTGTGAGTCATAACCATTGGCCTCCGAACTGCCAGAACGAGATCGCCTACTTGGAATGTTCTGATTTTAACCTTCTTGTTAAAAGCTCCCAAAATACGTGCTTGGTATAGCTCGATTCGTTGTTGAGCTAACAGACGCTTCTCATCTAGAGCCTTAAACTCTTGTAACCGGCGATGGTGATTATCATCCGTTGTCAATCGATAGGTAAGGGCAACACAGAGTTAGGAGATTTGAGTCTCCAGTGGGAGAACTACCTCACTTCCATACACCAGAGAGAATGGTGTGTTCCCAGTGGTCGTCCGGACTGTAGTACGGTATGCCCATAAGCATTCGCCAAGCTTCTCATTCCAGTCGTGTTTGTTGGAAGACACGAACTTCTTGAGCAGTTTGATTATAATTTTATTGAATGCTTCTACCAACCCATTCGTTGTCGGATTGTACGGCGTTGAAGCAATATTCTGGATTCGGTATTTGTCGCAGAACCGATAGAAGGCGTGGCTTGCGAACTACGGACCGTTGTCGTGGATGATCCTTCGGGGCAGTCCAAAGAGACAGATAACGTGATGCTTGAGGAAGCTGATCACATTTGAAGTCTTCACTTCTGCCAGCGGAATAGCCTTCGCCTATTTGGAGAAGTAATCTGTGATTGCGAGTATGAAGTGATGTCCTCGGGACGAAGACGGAGTGATTGGACCAATGATGTCCATTTCTCATGCTTCGAATGGCCAGGATGCCACTGTCGGATGTAGAAACTTGGATGGCTGGTGGATGAAATCTGCATGGAATTGATAGGCTTTGTACTTTTTTGTATAGTCTATCGCATCTGCAACCATCGTGGGCCAGTAATAGCACATTCGGCAAAGGCGATCTTGCAATTTTGGGCCAGGCTGATGGGCCCCACAGATGCCGTCATGAGCTTTATGTACAGCTTCTTTGGCTTCTGTATTTGACAGACACCGAAGCAGACCATCGTATATTCGTCGATACAACATTTTCGTCTCTGTATCATAGAAGAATATGAGGGAACGTCTTCTGATAGAAGTGGCTTCCTTTGGATTCTCGGGCAAGATGCCATAGACTACGAAGTCAATGAATGGATGTCTCCAGTCTGGTGCTTCGTCGACTATCAGAGCGGAGTAACTCTCAACATATTGAACATTGTTCTTGGGACAGACCAATTCATGGCCTATTACGTCCACCAAATGATGAGTATATTTTGGGACCGCTAGGGAAGCGACAAGACCTGCTAGGGCATCGGTTTTGATATTTTGGAGTCTGGGAACATGTTCTATAAAGAACCATTCAAATGACGAAATGATGTTAATCGCTATTTGGTGATAGGGGATCATATCTTCATGGCGAACTTCATATGAACCCCGGATTTGATTGAGGATTAACTGCGAATCGCCGTATACCTCAAGATACTCTACCCCCAGCTCCTTTGTAAGTCGAAGACCAATGACCAAAGCGTTGTACTCGGCCACGTTGTTTGAACAGGGCTCCGTGAGGAAGTAAGCCCGATTGATCACCAGTCCGGAGGGAGAAATCAGCACCACTCCGACTCCAGCGATGATGTTACCCTTAGGCCCAGTTCTAGAAGCGCCGTCGAAGAACATTCACCATACGGCATCATGAGAGGCCACATTTGAATTGGCGACCTCATTTGGAATCTCTTCGTCTATTCTGGTTGACTCCGAACCCGGATAAGCTGCTAAAAAGTCTGCCAGATCTTGACCTTTAACAGCCTTCTGCAGGACGAAGATCATGTGGTAGGGAGACAATAATATCGCCCAGGTAGCAAGGCGAGAGCTGAGTGCACCTGGCTTGGTCATAAGGACCCTGAGGGGTTAACTCTTGATACGACATGGATGGTTTGTCCCATAACGTAATGTCGTATCTTCTGAATGGCGAACACCAGGGCAATGTACTCCTTCTCCACGGCAGTGTATCGATGCTCAGGCCCTATCATCATTCGGCTGAGGTAATATATAGCTTGCTCATGGCCTGCATCATTGTTTTGTGCTAGTAGAGCACCGAAAGAATGCTCCATAGCTCGTACATAGAGCAAGAATGGCTTTCCAGCAACTAGGGCCACCAGGACTGGAGGGTTCGACAGGTATTCTTTGATGTTGTCGAAGGCGCGCTGGCACTCTTCATCCCATACGAAGGAGACGCCTTTCTTCATGAGGTACGTGAAGGGTTGACATCGTCCGGAGAGGTTAGAGATAAACCTCCTGATATAAGCTAGCCTCCCTTGAAGGCCTCGGAGTTCACGGAGATTTCTTGGAGGACCCATCTCCATAATTGCCTTCGTCTTCTCAGGGTCGACATGGATACCTGGGAGGTAACGATGAAACCCAAGAACTTCTCTCTGGATACGCCTAAGAAGGACTTCGTGGGATTCATCTTTAAATTATGCGCCCGCATCAGGTCGAATACTGTCTTTAGATCATGCAGATGATCTTCTTTAGAGCGGCTCTTGACGGCGATGTCGTCGACATAATACTCCACTGTCTTGCGTAAATGATCTCTGAAGATGATGCTCATGGCTCGTTGATAGGTGGCACCAGCATTCTTTAACCAAATGGCATGACTGTGTAGCAGTATGTGCCAATCGGTGTTCGGAATGATGTATGCTTTTTGTCGTCAGAGAACATCTTGATTTGATTGTACCCTGAGAAGACATCCATGAATGACATGCGCTCGAAGCCGTAGGTGTTGTCAATCATTATATCTGTAATAGGGAGGAAAAACTCATCCTTAGGACACGCCTCGTTCAGATTCCGGAAGTCAATACAGATTCGGATCTTTCTATTCTTTTTGAGGACTGGTACTATGTTGGCTACCCAGTCTGAATGTTGTTTCTCGCAAATGAATCTGCTGGCTATCAGTTTGTTAACCTCGGCCTCGATGGAGTTCATGATGTCTGGGCGAAACCGTCGTCGTTGCTGCTTGACCGGCTTTACGTCTGGACGAATGTTGATTTTGTGAAGTGCAACCTCGGGGTTTAGCCCTAGTATATCTTCATAGCTCCAGGCGAATACGTCGATATATTCTCTGACGAGTTGCAGTAGTGATTCTCGCTCTTCGTTTGTCAGACTTTTGCTAACGAAGATTGGTTTTGGAGAGGACTCATCGTCGAGGTCAACTTGCCCGACCTCATCTTCAGTGGGAGGCTCTCTTTGTTCGAACCGCTTCTCCCATTGTGCGTCAAGCTGTTGGGCCCACGACTCTAACTCAAGAATTTTAGGAATGTCTTTATCTTCTTCATAGGCATCGGCGAATGCCATATTGACAGACAAGACTTGCCTGAATACGTCCCCGATGCTGACATCCGAATCAGAAGTTGGTGATCCGGTTGAGTGTGAATGCCAGTCGCATTCCTTATCTAACCTTTCAGGGGTCGTTGCAGGTGTAACATAACCTAGCCCACATCTGGTCTTATTGTAGTAATCCCGTGGTTTTCCAGCCGGGACCGGCAACTGTAAGGGTAGCCGCCGTCCAGTGTCGTAGTTCAAGCCTGGCATAGTTTTCAGATCATACCCCTATTTTTGCATGAGGTACTTGGATCGAGAAATATATAGATAAAAGGGCAGTCTCTCGGTGTCGGGTTCGAGATCAACTTCTTCTATCCTGAAGGGCTGTGGATCATTCTTCCGGCCGAAGATGATTGGATGATCCTCTCCCACAACTATGCGGTAAGCATCTTCTACTAGAGTAAATTGATTTGCGATGTAGACATTTGTCACCTGTGTGTGTAATTGGGTGCCTATACCGTGTTCCATGGCATATATTGTACAAAGCTTATTAAGCTTGAGGTAGTTCAAAGATAGCCCTTTATTGATGAAGTAAGGTATCTTTTTCAGTAGAATTACATCATCTGCGGATGGAACATCAGTATGAGCAGCCATATACTTGACCAGCTCTGACTCTTCTTCGGCTACCCCCTGTGTCAATGAAGACTGGAAGGATGACTTGGGCAGCTTAATCATCAGGGGCTCCACTGGTGGAGCAGAACGTGGAGTCATTGGCGTACTAGCGACCCCCAGTTTGGTGCTCGGTGCTGGACGGGGAGTGGTTGGCTGGCTAACAGTCCCCGGCTTAGCATTCGGCTGCCAATTCATTCTGGGAAGACGAATCGTCATCGGCTTGACAGAGGAATTGAGCTCCTCTGTCTGTTGCTGGCTAGCTCTAGGCAGCCTGATTGTCAGTGGCTCTGTTGTGGGCCTTAGCACTTGGCCAGACCTTGGCAGTCGGATTATCATCTGCTCCTCATACGCAGAGAGGCTGATTGCATCCTTACGCAGAGTGGCTGTAAGGGGTGCGGTTCTGCCAGGTTTGCGGGCTTGGAGGTGGATCGTCAGAGGTTCTTTCGATCCAGTTGCCGCCTCAGTTTGAGCTTGAGTATCTCCTTCGACAAGGTGCCTTTTCGACTTCTCATACAAGCATGAGTCTGAGTTGTAGGATTCGACCCCTTTAAAGGGATCGATGTCGGCAAATTCTGTCCTCACGAAGCCGTGCTTGTCGACGTACTTGAAACACTGGTACAGTGTGGAAGGCACGATCATGTAATCGTGTATCCAAGGACGCCCCAGGAGAATATTGTAGGAAGTGTCCGCATCTATGACATAACAGGTCACTTCTGATTGAAGATCGCCGATTTGACATTTCAGACGAATCTTCCCGATCGGATAGCTTCTGCCTGAATTAAAACCGCTGATGGCAGTACTTGTCGACATCAGGCGATGCATTGGGATACGCAGGTGGTGCAGCAAGCTCTTCGGGATGATGCTTATGGAAGAACCGGGATCAATATGCATCCGATCCACCTTGATATCGCCAACGTATCCAGTATAATACAGAGGGCGATCGTGCAGGTTGGTCTTGATAAGTATATCCTATGGAGTGAAGACAATGTTGGGTATTGCACCTGTGCAAGAGCTGTCTTGAAGATCTGCAGGCGAGTTCTCCCAGTGAGATTGGACTGAGCCAGATATGCGTCGGCATTCTGGAGTGCCACGCTCAATACAATACGAACATCTTTGGAGAGTCTCAGGAGCTCGTATAGTGACAATTTGGCCGGTGTGTTGGCCAATTGTGTCAAGATGTCAAAGTTGTAGGGCCTCTCCAACCCATGAGGCGCCTCTTTTCGGAGTGGTTTGTCAAAGCGAGTCTCTTTCGGCCTAGACTTGTCGGTCGTCGGAGGCTGAGAAGGTTTTGGAGCATCATCAGTAGCCGGCTGATGATCTTCAGCCGAGTTACTCGGTGTAGGTTGGGATTATACACCCGATCGGGTGACGACGGCTGTAGCTTCTTCGACTTCTGCCGAGATTGTGCGGCAGGATTTAACTTTCCCACTCTTCTTCTTGCTGGTGGAGGGCGGTGCGAACTGAGTCACTTCAGGTACCAGGTCCGGATGGACCCACATAACCTCCCCTCGTGATGTGGTGAGAGGTACTAGACCAGGGACCTGGTCTCGGGGAGGTGGACGGTTAGCGACCTCCATTTTTGCCCTGGGGATGGGTACTACTCCATCTTGAGTCTTTGTTGGAGGGAAGCTGCCGAACTATACTGACACCATGTTGGCTGCCACGGTCACCTCTTTGAAATTAATGGCCAGGGCCTTAGAATCGATGAGATGCTGGATGTATCGCTTTAGTTGGAAGCAGTCTTGCATAGCATATTGGACATAGCGATGGTAGTGACAGTACTTAGGGCTCTCCATTTCTGCCAGCCGAGGTTCCCGTCTTGGTGGGGGGGAGCTGAATTCTACCCCCTTGTATGAGCATGTCCAAGATGGGTTTGACATGGCTGTCCTCGAAGGAAAATGTCATCTAAGGCTACTGCTTTTCTGTCGGCTTTGGTTCAGGCTTCTGGGCTGTGTCGGCCACCATAGCCTGTTTGCCCTTGTTGTCTCGGTTGTTGGAGGAATTACCGCCGTTGTTGTTGTTGGTATTAGGGTTTTTACCCTTGTCTTCTCCTTCCGAGATGTGCAATCCCAAATGGCGAGCTTTCTTCAACTTGTCTTCTGCGCTAGTGGCACTGATGATGAAAGTCTTCCAGTCCTTGAATTGACTCTCGCCCATCCAGAGGCTGATTGTGGGAAGCAGCCTCTTTTGGCAGATTTCAATCAAGAAGGAATCTGGATTGCCTGAGGGCAATTTTATCGCGGTTTGGCGAAACCGCTCAATGTAGTTCCTCGTCAGCTCCTTCTCCCCTTGAACAACGTCCATGAGGGTGGACATTGTCACATCTTGTCCTACCTCGTAGAAACTTTCAAGGAATATGTTTTTGAAGCCAGCGAAGGAATGGATGCAGTTGTCTGGCAAGTTGCGGTACCAGTCGAAGGCAACCCTTTCCAATGCTCCAATGAACAACCGCGTAAGGATGGCATCCTCATGAGGCAGATGGTCGGTTGTGACTTCGAAGTAGGTGATGTACCTGCTTGCAGATGTCTTTCCATCATATGGATTGATGTTAAATGGTTTATATCTTGGTGGGAAGGGAACATCTTTCCATGCAGTAGGATACGGTTATCGTATCCTGAGGTCCTGGCAGGTTTCTCGGGCGTGGAACATGGCCCGGAGCTCCTGGACCTCTCGTCTTGCCTCCCTGGCTTCGTCTGCAACGGTGGGAGCCGATATTGTAGGAAGGTTGTTACCCGGGGTTGAGTTTGAGTCCGTATTGGCCGCGGGACCCAAGCTTGTCTGGCCAGGCGTCCTTCCTTGCAGAGTTGGTAGGGCCGCTTTGATCTCGTCCATGGATTTGATCAAGGTATGGAGTATGGCCTCCAGGGTGTCGATGCGTTGGCGATCACTGGGACCGTCTTGGTCATTGTTTGTCATGAACACCATCCTCACATGATGAGAGATGGAAGAAACGATGGAGGACGTGCCCTCTGAATCATACGCTTGCACTAAGAAATCGTCAGGGTATATGGGAATGTTCTCCTCTGGTTCGGACTCAGAAGGAGTGGTACCCCCAGCTTCAGAGCTTGCCTCATCTTGAAAGTTGTGGACGTCGTCAGAACCTGCTGCATCTGTTGGGGGAACCGTTTCTCCTGGATTATCTTCTTAGAATACCGGATTGTCGTAGATGTTTGGAGGAGTGCTACCCCCGGCTCCAGTGCCTCCCAAAGATGTGGACGACGAATCTCCAAGTGTGGCAGATTTTGTCTCTGAGCAGGTACCTTGATAAACTCCTCCTGTAACGGTCGTGGACAACCGCTTAGAAGAAAGTTTCTTGGTTTCGCTGGTTGAGATTTTTGGGCTGGAGACATTTGTTTTCTTCCCTCTCCCGCTGCCAGGGATCTTCAGAGCAGAATTGTAGGAGGCGATGAGAAGCGCCTCGTCTTCTGAGCTTGGGTGTTGCAATCGTTGGAAGACGGACCGCCGGTCTTCTTGTACTGCCGTATTGTTGCAGCAGCAGTTGACAATGACTTGGGTGCAGTGATGTCCATGGAAGGATTTCTGCACACCGAAGCTTCTTCTCTTTCTTTGCGCTTGTGAAGGATCACGTCACGCAAGTCAGGTACGTCCCGAGCAACTTTTACACCCATTTTGTGGGCCCGGGAATCCCGAGCATCTGAGTGTGCTGGCACCATGTTTGCTTCCTGATTGTTGGGAGACTCTTGGGAACCACTCTGTCCGTTTGCCGCCGGGGGCTGGACTCGAGTGGTTCGGTACAACTTTCCATCGGAGGCCCGCATAACAGTGAGCGGAGCGCTCGGATGGTCAGAGGTTGGGACAGCTAACTGAGCTCGCCTAACCTGCGCTGTCCTAGACTTCTTCACTCTAACACCCGAGGGTGCATAGTAAGAAGAGTCCAAATGGTGCCGTACAGAGTCTGGCACATTTTCTTAGGAGCATCTGGAGTCAGGACCGCATGAGAGGCGGTCAAAGACTGAACCCGAGCCGCATGGAGCATTCATGCGACTGGCATTTGTGGCCGTATAGGAATTCATGTGGCTGGATCTGTTGGCCACATCAGCATTCGTGCGGCTGGATCTGTTGACCACATCAGCATTCATGCGGCTGGATCTGTTGGTCACATCAACATTCATATGGTTGGATCTGTTAACCATATCAGCATTCATGCGGCTGGATCCGTTGGCCACATCAGCATTCATACGGCTGGATTTAGTGGCCGCATGAGTCTTCATGCGGCTGGATTTGTTGGCCGCATGAGCTTTCTTCATGCGGCTGGCACCCTTATACGGCTTTTTCCTGGACCGCATAGAGTCCCCATTTGCTTCCTTAAGTCCAGCATCGTAGTGCTTTCCTCTGCCAGACTTAAGAACAACAGGGTCCTCTGTGGCCTGAAGTGGGGCCGCATGCGAATCTCCGCCGTCCTGGACAGCAGAGAACGCTTCATCCAGAGCTTGGGGAGGAGTAAATGATTTGGGCCTCCACTCCCTGCGAACCTTCTTCGTGCGGGTTCGCTTCTAGACCGGGCCAGCTCTCCCGTCGGAGAGCATTTCTTCAAACGCCTGCTGGTCGAAGCGGACGACCAACATCTGTTGCGTGGAGCCGAGCTTGGCGGCGTCCGATTGCATCACCAACTTCTCAGCCGTAGAGAAGTTAGTCCCCAGCAGAGTCGCCATCGTGTTTGCCATTGATTATAAAAGAACCGAACAGTTTTATGGGAGGACTGGACTTTTACTTCACAATACAAACTCGCTTGTACAAAAGAGAGCCTAGGAATAAAACCTAGAAAAAGCAATCTAAAGTACAATTATTTATTTTTGATTCTGGGGGGTAACGGTAGAGGCTCGGAAGAGTGACGGCAACTCTGCTTTACTCCTTGGACGATCGAACGCAGCTTCGGCTCCGGGGAAGAAATGCTCTTTGTGTGTGCAGGGGTTGCCAGTCTCTCTGCTCGGGCTCTGTGTGACTGCTCCTCTGTCCAGTCTTTTGCAAGGGAATGGCACCCTGCTATTTATAGGGCTTGGTGATAAGTAAGGTGTGCATTAATCGCTCCTTAAAAAGTGGGCGGTTAAGGATTTGGTGAAGATTAGCCTTGATCTTGTTTGTTGAAATCAATCTGGGCTGTTAATGTTGATTGCAACAAATTTGGCCAGTTAATGTTGATTGTAACAAATCTGGATAGTTTGTTGGAAATCGATCTGGGCAGTTAATGTTGATTGCACCAAATCTGCTTTGTGATAATTTGTTGATATCAGCAAACCCAAGTGAATAAATCTTGGTCAATCTCTTGCCACGTGTCCCAACTGCATGTTATGTCGATTGCCATAAATCTGAGTTATTGAGATTTGATCAACTCCTGCCACGTGTCCCAACTACTGCGAGCCGCATGGAGGACTGTCATAGTTGAGCCGTATGAGTGCGGCCTCGTGTTAGAGCCGCATAAGGGTAGCCTTATCTGAACCGTATGGAAGTCCTTTAATCTGAACCGCATGGAGTTTCTTACAATTGAGCCGCATAGACGTCTTTTAATCTGAACCGCATGGAGGTCATTATAACCGAGCCGCATGGACGTCCTTTAATCTGAACCACATGGAGGTCATTATAACCGAGCCGCATGGATGTCCTTTAATCTGAGCCGCATGGGAGTCCTTTAATCTGAGCCGCATGGGAGTCCTTTAATCTGAGCCACATGTGGGTCCTTACAACTGAGCCGTATAGAAGTCTTTGCAACTGAGCCGCATGTGGGTCCTTGTAACTGAGCCGCATGGAAGTCTTTGCAACTGAGCCGCATGGAGGTCCTTACAACTGAGCCGCATAAAGAGCTTTGGAAATGGGTGGATCGTGCCAGCTATAAAGATTTTTCTCGTCTCTCTAGGAGCAAGTTAAGAGTCATCATTTCACCTTTATGTCAGAGCCGTCAATCTGTTGTGTCAGGGCTGCTGCATTGCGTCAGAGCATTAAATGAGCCAGCTGCATATAATAATGATGGCCAGCTGTGGATGCTTGCTTTTGAACTACCCACGGCCATGTGGCTTTTTCGAGCCGCATAGAGCTCTCGGTGACTTCTGAGCCGCATGAAGCTCTAAGGGACTTATAAGCCGCATGAAGCTCTAACGGATTTGTGAGCCGCATGAAGCTCTAAATGATTTTCTGAGCCGCATGAGACTCCCACTGCTTTGAGCCGCATGAATTTTACTTGTTCTTTTCCATGCTTCTACAAGGATTACCGGCCAGCATGAACATTGGGAGTCTGAAAGACCAAATGGGGTGAAACCATCAGAGCAGAGCCCCAACCTTACATTACGCGCATCAGAAGCGAAATTAGGATATGCTCGATCGAAGTGCTTCTATGCTTCTCCATCAGATGGGTGATCCAACACTCCTTCGGTCTGTTGTCGCTTGTGCCAACTCATATTTTTGGCAGTCTCTTTTACAATGAACAACCTCTGCAACCACGGCATCAACGGCAAGTAGTGCATTGAAGCAGTCGGTCTTTTAGACTTGCCTGCAGTAGTTGGCTTGTAGCGATCAGCACCACAGAATTCGCACATTTCTGCATCCTTGTGATCTTTGTAGTAAAGCATGCATCCGTTCTGACAGTAATCGATCTTGTCGTATCCCATCCAGAGGGATATCACCATCCTCTTAGAGCGGTAGAAGTCTTTCGGTAACTTGGCACCCTTCGGCAAGATATATGTAGTCAACTCGAGCACTCTATTGTAGCATTCTTGCGACATGTTAAAGTCAGACTTTATGCTCAACAGCCGAGTGATCACCTCTAACGGTGAATGGTCCTCACAACTAGGGTACAAAGGAGTCCTTGCATTCTCCAGCAACTCCATGAACTTCGCGGCATCGGCATTCGGTGCCTCCTCAGCTACGTCACGATTGTATGGATCGAAACTAGGTCCCGCAGCGTCGAAGACCATGATTACGTACTCGTTGTCGACACCAGTTCGGTTGTGGACATTCATATAAGGCTCTACATAAGACTCAACATAAGGCTCCATATAAGGCTCCACATAAGGCTCCGCTTGGAATGCTAAAGGTACAAGCTCTCCGTGTGCGGTCCATTGGTAGTAATTCGAAAGGAAACCCTTTGTGCATAAGTGATACGTCACATCCAATTCTGGTTGAAACTTCATGTCCCGACATTTTGCACACGGACACTTAATGTCCATGCCGTCCATGGATTGAGGAAACGTCTTCGCGAATTGGAGAAATTATTTTACTCCGACAATGTATTCATCTCGCACACCGCACCTGTCATCTCGAATGCGGTTGTATATGTAACACCCAGTTTTCTAAAATTGGGGTATTTTTAAAAAAATATTATTTTTATTATTTATTAATGGTATTTTAGTCATGATATGATTTTTGTGAATTTTAGTTAGGTTAAAACTATTTTCTAAGTCATGACTTATGACTTTGTGATTTTACTAGTATAACCCTAGTGTAAACCCTAGAGATTTCATAACCTAGAGACTACCATGACCATGTAAGCCTAACCATGTGATTAGGATATCAAATTACCACTTTTTAGTCAAAAGGGTATTTTGGTAATTTATTAGAATTTATTTGGATTCATGTAGTTTATTATTATTTAATTAGTTGTTAAGTGTCATGTTAGCTCCTAACCTAGTTTAGCACTAATCTAGAGGTTAGCAACTAACCTAGAAGACTAATGTTAGATGTTAGCTTATGTGTAAATATCTTAGGTTGGAAATATCTAAGATATTACTTTCTTAGATATTTAGAAAACCTAGAAATATCTATCTACTTAGTCAAAGCCTTAGGAGCTAAGTTAGCAAGGTGGAAATGAGCCCTAAATATCTACCCATGGCAGCCCAACCCTACCCCCATCCTATATAATCACATCCCTTTATCATTCATGCAATTTTTCATTACACTTAAAAACCTAGTTTTCCCTACAATTTCACACCCTCACCATTTAATCATTTTGACTCCAAATTGAGCCTAGTTTCTTGCATTAGACTCCCCTACACTAGAGGATACCAATTGTGGCTTGCTAGCAAGGAATTGTGGAGCTTTGGACGTTGGGAGTCGAATGAGGATTTCATTCAAATAGGCCTATTATTGAGGATTTTGCACTCATAGGTAAATATCCCCAAACCTTGTTAAGATTGTGTTTTCTCTTCATGGTTGCATGCATATAGGTATACCCTAACTGAGGGTCAAGTTTGGTAGGAAATAGGCTTGGTTTGGTATCCGTATCGGACACGTGTCTGTGTCTTAATTGCAGTGTTTGGTGAAATATCACTATGGTTTAAAAGTTGTTGTTTTCTAAAACAAAATATATTTTTGGGTAGCTCTAGACATGTAGGACACAACCCTAGTTGACTGAGCACGTTATCGTGTCGTGTCCATGTCCAAAATAGACACAAACACGTTGTGCACACACTGTGCACTGTCCCTGAAACCCGACACTATTTTCTCTACGAATTGGACACGTGGACACGTGCCACTTGGCACAGAGGTGGGGGCACCCTCTGACAAGCCCCCCCTCGAGTTTCGTGACACTTCGTGTCGTGTCGAGTGAGAAATTCGACATACACTGACCGTGTACTACACTGCACACAGTGTAAAACACACACTGATACGGCCTTCGTGTCGTGTCTAGACACGACGTGGACACAAAGTATCAGGACTAAACCCTAGCCCTAGACCTAGGCTATACCCTGACACGAGCACGACACGTATTGATGCGTGTGTCGTGTCCACGAGGCTCTGTCCTCGCTGCACGAGACTGCGCCACGCCCGTGTTCAGTCCCCTGCTGTTCGGGACTCACATAGGACACGACACGACACATGGAGGGGTGACACTTGGTGGACACGAGGGGGCAATGTCTGCGAATATGCCCCCCAAGTTTTGTGTCTTCTAGTACAGTGTCGGACACGAATTCGTGTGTGCATTGAATTTGTACTGACAGCACACACGTAGAAAATTGAGCTCTGATACGGGCTCGGACACGACACTGTATGACACTTGGACACGTATCAGGCAGTGGGACACCTAGACCTACCCTAGGCGAACCTACACACGTGTGCACGAGACACATGGACACGTATGTCATGTCCTACACGCGTGTGCACCTTAGCAGGACACTGTGCACTGTCAATTTACCCGATTTGGGTTTTAGACTCCTGGACACGCCGTGTCGTATCGTGGTGGACTCCCATGGACACACACGACACGTACACATGTGGGGACACGATTACCAACCACTGTATGGGCATCTTAGTTAGGTTTTGGGCTTTGAAATCGGGTTTCCCCCCCAGTATTCTCACTGTTTTCAGTATTCCCAATTCAGTGTATTTTTTAGGTTTTATATTTGAATTTCAATTCAATTTTTGAGTATATATATATATGTATTTGTGTATTTATACATTGTATATGTGAGTGTATGTGTATATGAGTGTGTGTGTCTATGTATAGTGTATGTGAGTGCCTATATATGTAGATATGGGTATGTATATAAATAGGGATATATATGTGTATGTGTGTGTTGTGTTGGTTCTCAGTTTTCTGAGAACAGAAACCCCCCTGCTGTCTACACACACACACACCACTGCCTTCCCATGACCCCCCTTCACACATACACCCTCTCACTCTCCTTTCACTCTCTTTCTCTACCTATATATGTATATATGTTATGTATGTGTATATATATATATGTTATGTATATATAGTGGTATATTTTTTTATATATATATATATGTTATGTATGTGTGTATATATATATATGTTATGTATATATAGTGGTATATATATATATATATATATATATATATATATATAGATATATATATATATATATATATATATATATATATATATATATATATATAAGGGTATTATATATATGTGAATGGGTATATATTTATATATAGATTATGGTATTATATATATATAGTTGACTATATATTAGATATGTAAACATATATGTTATAGACTTGATGTCTTAGCCTATGGCCTATGTATATAGGTAATGTATATATGTGTTAGTGTCCTAGATTCACTAGCCTATGGTTAGTAGCAAGTTAGGATTGACCAATAGGTCTAGTAGACCTAGTTTAACTAGCAAGTTGACCATTGTTGACCATTGTTGACCAAAGTCAACTATAGGTCAACCTTGACCTAGAATGGACTTGGATGAGTATAGAAGGGACTAGTTGACTAAGATTGAGTAAACCCTAGACTATTAGCTAGCTATTTGAGTTTGACCTATATGTGAGTGCCCTAAGTATATAAGGGTATTTGTGTGACTTGGGTTATATGGATAGTTACATGTCAATTAAGATATGTATGGGGTTAAGTTAGATACCTAGAGTCGAGTCATGACTTGAGATTGGAATATGGGATTAGCTTGATTATAGGATTAAGGTTGGTATTATATATATATGTATTACATGTGATATACTTTGTATAGGTAAATAGTATCTTAGGTATTCTAAGACATGTTAGCCTATGGTTGGTTTTGAGTTAGCCTTATAGGGTTTGACTGGATGTTGACCATTAGTCAAGATTGACCTAATTACCTTGTTGACTAGTATATGATTAACCAAAACCTTAGTTAGTCTGAGATTGACCTAGCTTGACCATATTGACTAGTAATTGACTATTATGACCATTGTTGACTAAACCCTAGATAACTTAACTAGTTTGGCTAGAATATTTGACCAAGAGTTGACTTTAACCTAGATTAGACTTGTTTAACTTTGTTTGACCTTGTATGACTTAGTTTAACTTTTTGTGACCTAGTATGACTTAATTTGACTTAGTTTGACTGTAGTGTTGACCAAGTTTGACTTTGACCTAGATTGGCTTAGAATTCATATAGATTGCATCGTAGATGTCATTTACCTTCATTTTGGACATGTCATAACTGTATTGCTCTATTTTAGGACATTGTGACCCTGGTACAGACATCTGATATTACATTACTCTTTTCAGAGTATCAGGCGAGTACATTCTCTAATAGTTCTCTCATTTATTTGTCGATTACTGTATTTCAGTTCTAGTTAGTTCTATGTGATTCTCTGTATCAACACGTATGGATATTTCTGGATTCATGTATCGATACATACTTTACTTACTGGCCTCTATTACTGGAGTCATTGGTATCATTCCGGAATCATTTCTGGAATCATCACGTATTAGCCAGACTCATCTCGATTCTTTTTGTCGATTTTGGATTCACTTGCTGGACGGGAAAATATTGAGTAAGACATGTAGACATATCCCAAATTTGGAATCTCCAACTGGAATCTACTAGAAGCATAGCCATCTCTTGCCTGATCCGTAAGAGATGTGCCTGATACCTACAGCCGTTTACATGTCGACCTCGGTATTTTAAAACACACTGTTAGATCATAGTTGGACTCATCCTGGTTTCATTGATCACTGTTGGACTCATCTTGTACTGGAAATCATCTGGTAACGGATTATATGGACTGGACTCACACTGGGATTACATTAGACTTATATCGTACTGTCTGGACTCGTACATATTATTCTAGTTCAGTTAGCTTTATTTACGGTCTTCATTGCCATGATTCTTCTCTTGTTTTAGTTACCTTTCTTTTCTTGTATCTTACTGTGTCTCTATGCCATCATTACCTGTATAAAACTGCCATGCTTATCAATAAAACTGTCTATAACTGCTTTATAGTTCTTTATCATTTATTTGGGTTTTTTTAGATGAGTTGTACTCGTTCCCGTCCTGATTGGACCTGTTGAAAATATTACAGATGATAATCCTGAGGACACCTGCCCTACTTCCCATGGACCTGGCGAGGGATTAGCTACCTTTGGTTCCGACTCTCAGGAGTGATTCAGGAGATTAGCTAGTATACTACTTTAGCTTTCATGTTTTGACTTGTTGTATTAAAGTTAAGATATTGAGTTTGTATTAAGTTGGTTTGAGATGATGTTGTATTATTTTAGTAGTTAGTTGTTGTTGTCTTTAATTCCTTAGGTATAACTTCTGTGTTTACTTATCGTGTTTTAGACTGTGATTGAGTATATCCTATCCTTTACTTGTCCTCCATTCGGAGCTGATATCTGGACAAGTACATTTTATTCACTGCATAAGATTAGTTAGCAACCTAGGACAGTTTACTACCGCCGACACTGCGGCGTAGGCTGGACGTACCCACTTCTCGTGCCCCTATACCAAGTGCGGGTCGTGACAGTATATCCACAAACGGTCTAGCAGATACATGGATATAGCCATTTCTAGATATCTACAAATATGAATAAACTTTAAAACTGAAACGAATATACTACATACTACATACATACATATATACTACGAGCCCCCTTGGGGCCCCACCCCGAGCAGTAGACCCCCCAACCCTACGAGCAGCAAGAAGGTCCTAAGTCGACGTACGGCCGTGACTCGGGACCATTCCTATAGTATCGGGATCAAGGAAAATAGACGATGACATTAACCAACCAACAAAACTACTTGTTACAAATATCGGCACTATCGGTGGTTTCGAATCGGAGTATCAGATTTTTCGGTGTTGAAAAATAAATAATTATTACTAAATTATCAAATTTTTTGGCACTATCAGTGCCCCTGACCCAGTCCCCCGTACCCCTCCCCCCTACACCACCCCTAACCCTAACCCGAACCCTATCCCTAACCCCTCCCCCACCAGCCCCCCCTCCCCTCCCCAGCCGCCCCTCACCCCCCTGCTCCCCTCCCCCACCAACCACCCCTAACCCTAACCCGAACCCTAACCATAACCCTCCCCTCCCCCCAGCCCCCCCTCCTCACCCCCAGCCGCCCTCACCCCCCCCCGGTCCCACCCCCCCACACCCACCCACCCCTAATCCGAACCCCAGCCCTCCCCTCCCCCCCAGCCCCCTCCTCACCCCCAGCCGCCCTCACCCCCCCTGCCACCCGCCACTCACCACCCAACCACCCGCATCCCCCCTGCCCCTCACCCCCCCATCGAACCATTCCTCACCCCCCCCAACCACCCGCACCCCTGCCCCTCCCTCCGAGCCACCCGCACCCCCCAACCACCAACAACCAAAATAGAAAGAGAGAGAGGGGAGTCACGTACCGAAAAGGAAGGAGAGTCGCCGGAGAGAGTGAAAGCGCCGAAGGGGGGAAGGAGAGAGAGTAAGAGAGTAAAATGGAAGAAAATGAATCGGAGGTAATATAATTAGAATTTAGCGACGTTCATCCTAACGTCGCTAATTTAGTCGCTATTAGCGACGTCATAGCGACGTTTCGTGACGACTAGCTCATGTAACTAATATACGTCATTGTCACGTCGCTATGTTCGTCGCTAGTAGCGACTGTTAGCGACGTTTCACTTAAACGTCGCTAATGTGCAAAATTTAGCGACGTTATACAAACATCGCTAAATTTACGTCGCTAATGGAGCAGATTTTAGTAGTGAAGCTATGCTAGACAAGTCGAAATACGGGTCGAGAATCCGTACACGTATACTAAAAATACATATAACAGAAAATGGGAGTGACAATGGTAGGATGCACCATAATCAATCACCCATTCTGAGTCTTGGCAACGAAATTTGCACATTCTTCTTCACATGCCGAGAAAAATACAATTTCATTATCACCGATGTTGTGCTTTCATTCATTTCTTGATTTTCATTGGTCCTTCCTTCCTTTGTTCTCGCTTGTGCTTACGACATTCTTGTTTTATGTGTCCACTCTTACCACAGTTATAGCAACTAATGTCCTTTATAGCATTTGAGTTTTCTCTTGACTTGTCTCGGTACTAAGGATGTCGGCTTTTACTTATCCCCCTATTCTCGATAACAAGGGCATGAGAATAGGAGTATCCGGATGACTTTCTTTGAATTTTTTCATTCAAAAAGATGCTTGTAACTTGGTTCATGGATACAATTTTGTCAGGTGTAGAGTTGCTAAGAGACACCACCAGAGTCTCCCAACTATCCGACAATAAGCTAGGCGAAAGAAGGGCTTGAAGCTCGTCATCCAACACCATCTTCATGAATAGAAGCTTATTCAAAATACTTTGAATTTCATTTAGATGTTCAAATATGGAGTCACCTTCCTTGAACTTGATATTGACAATCTTCTAAATCAGAAAAGCTTTGTTGTCAGTGGTCTTCCTCTCGTAGAGATCTTCAAGTTTTTTCCACAAGCTGTTTGTCGAAGTCTTATTTGACACATGGTGGAATACGATGTCATCCACCCATTGTCGAATGGTGTCAATGGTCTTTCGGTCGAGCTTCTTACAATCTTCCATAATCATGGTCTCCAGCTTGTAGGATTCACCTTCAACCGATGCGTAGAGGTCCTTACAATAAAGAATGTCCATCATCTTGCCTTCTATGATATTCAATTATGGCCATTCAAGCTGATCATTCGAATGTCGTCGATGAGAATCTTCATCTCAATACAAGAAGTTTAGCAACTTGTGCTGTGATATCACTGTTGGAAAAAACAAAACCTTTTGTCTTTGTGAAGAGATGAGAATAAAATAAAAAATGGAAGAGAAGAAAAAAAAGATTGCACACACAAGATTTACCAAGGTTCAACAGATCAATTGAGCATACGTCCTCACCCGTCCTTCTTCACCATTTCACTATAATCAAATGAAAGATCACAAAGTGCTCTTCTCTCAAGCTGGTACAACTTAACTTGAGAATCACTTTCTCTCACAAACTCACTTGAGGTGGATTACAAGTGTGAGTATTACAACAGCTTTAGTTGTATATTGTTCTTCTTTCAATCTTCATAATATCCCTACTATTTATAGGGAGAATGTGCCTCTTAGGTACCCCACTTTCTATGCATGGAGAAGTCTGAAGGGCAAGTTCCATCTCCCAAGATCATTCCTTCCATCTCTCAATGCTTGAAAAAAGGCAAAACATCAATGTTGCATGCATGTTGAATACAGGGCCGGCCCTGAGTTCATGGGTGCCCTAGACAAACTTTTAAAATGAGGCCCATATATAATATATAAAAAATTAAAATAAAAGTAAATTCTAAGAAAATGCTACAACCAATAATTTAACCTAGAACCTCTAATGTGCAAGTTTAACATACTAACCAATACACCACAATTATTTTATGATAAAAGAGGATCATGTTACATATTAGTTCTATTTTAGATACAAGATTACTAATATATATATTTAAATTAATTTTTTGGAGCCCCCGTATTTAGAGCTGTCAAGTGGGCCGGGCCGGCACGAATTTGAGTGGGTCGGGCCTCTTGAGCCCATGAACTGTAGCGGGCCGGGCCGGGCCGGGCTTGGATAAAAATTTTAAGCCCGGCCCGGCACATGACCCACGGCACGGTGGGCTTTCGGGTCGTGCCGGGCCAGACCGGGCCGGGCCGGGTCGTACTGGAGGCCATCACTTAATTCAATTCAGTTTAGTATATACATATATCATTCATGGGTCTACATAATTTTGTATAAATGGCTGTACATGGTTGGCCATATATAAGTGACCAAGTGAAGTGAGACATGCACGGTGAAGATTATAGCTGATGGCAACCAACTACGACTTTGACTAAGCTGATGTATGGATGCATTCATGTATGTTGTTGCAGCAACTTGCAACTAATATATATTGAATTGAATTTCAATTCAGTTCAGTTCAGTTCAGTTCAAACATCCATTTCAATTTAATTCACTACTACACTGTATAATCATAATAATAACAGAGGCCACCACCACTTGTACTTGTTGCTTGAGGCAGTGGTACAAAATATATTTGGAGGGCAGAGTGTTTGTCGTGTACATATTTTTCTTTTCTTTTCCTTGTGAAAGTGACAATACTGCTGTTAGCTGGTAGGATTTGAGACAAATCAAAGAGATTGTATAGGGGATGTTGTAACCGGGTCGGGCTTCGGGCCGGGCCAGGCTTGGGCTTCGGGTCGGGCCTATATTATGGGCCAATATACATGGCCCGGCACGACTCAACATACGGGACCGGACCGGCCCGGGCCCACGATTAATCGGGCCGGGCCGGCACATGGGCCAAATTTTCGTGCCGGGCTCGTGCCGGGCTGGGCCGGCCCGACCCAATTGACAAGTCTACCCGTATTCCACGGGCCCTGGACGATCGCCCTGGCCGTCTTGGGCCAGAGCCGGCCCTGGTTGAATGCATGCAGAATGTGAATAGGTAGACTACTTCAGATAGTCATAACTTCTTCAATACACATTCAAATGCCATGATTCAAAGTCAGAATTAAAAAGAAAACTTTTCTCTACAAATTTCGTATTAAAGATCGAGCCAAATAATGAATGCAACACATCCAAATCAGCCTCCCAAAAACTGAATCTTGTTACAAAAATTGCACCCAGGAAAATGACTAAGTACATCGTCGAACCCAACCTTGAATGACCGATTTCCATGAATTAAATTCATATTAATTCATCCTGGGGATGAACCCATTCCCATCAGTTCTACTTCTAACAGTTGATTGCTAGTGATGTTTCACTGATAAGACTGAACTTTAGAAGAGTAGGTAATGTCAAGCGTGATAATATAGCTATAGGCACCAAGTAGATAGTCTTGAAAGAATCTACTAGACAGAAAGACACTATAAATTAGGATTTAGATCTCGAAAATGACCTGCTTTAGGATCTGGATTTCTAAATCACTGTTTATTTGCCTATGTGAACAGTGATTTGGAGACCCAAATTCTAACGCCGGTCATTTTCGAGACCCAAATTCTAATATCCACTATTATATGAGTCCATATTACTAAATAACCCATTATTATGTTCTAATGATGTAAGACTACAAACAGATAGTCCATTTAACACTATTCATAGTTGGCTATACTATCATGCGCCAAAGGATATGGCTTTTCTAAGATAATCTGATAACTGAGTTTGCATTCATACTCTAAAGCCCTGTTAGCAATCACCTGAATAAAAATCGTATTATACGCAATTTTTTTCCTATTTTTCAGAAACATAACGAAGTTTTAAAACGTGTTCCATATAAATTATTGAAAAATTTGGCACAAAAAACGTGGTGGAAATCTGTTTAATTAACCAAATTTGACAACATATTTAAGAATGTAAAGTTTCTAACCTAAATATGTCTATTTTTCGAATATTTGACCGAAATTTTTAACTTATTTTATTTGCAATGAGCCGATTTATATGCGTACTTTTGCCGTCCCGAATGTTTTCCGTTTGCCGAATTGCTAACATAGCTCTAAAGTTGATGATATTACCGGAGTATAAATAAGTTCCGAGTTATACCTATGGATTTGAGAGACTGTTATCACCGAGTTTGCTTATTAGAAGTTAATTGAAGTGGCCTCTTCTTGATTAAACTGGAACATAAATAAGTTCAAGGTTACAAAACAGGGGCCTAGCTGATTCCCTAAATTTGGGAATAGCAGCCTTGTCCGTTGTTACTAAAGTACATGGGCAGTTTGACAAGTCAAGTTAGTTCAAGAAAGAACTAGTATTACACCAAACCTGATGGAGCTTTGCTTGGCATACCCCAAAGATCATTGAACTTGATGAATACCTCATTGAAGACAGGGAAAAGAGGAGGATCAATCAATAGGTATGTAACAATATGCACAATCCAAGCCGCTGACACAATCAACCTGGAAAAAAATAGTGAATGATCACATGTTTAGCTCATCCTTAATTAAAGATATAGCATCTGGTAATGGGATCCTTCTATATTTAAAGAAAAGATAATAACAAATTCATCAAAGATGTGGAGCTAGGATCCCAAAACCTAATTAGTTTTCCAGGTCTAATTTGCTTCCAGTAAACTACTAGATGTGGAGCTAGGATCTGCAAGGCTATACCTCAATGCCGAGTTTACTTCGAAAAAACTGCTGGTATCGGTGCTACGCTCCATGGGGCTAGGCTCTGCGTGGCTAAATTCTGTGGGGCTGCTCCATTTTGCGGAGTTGTTCCATTTCGCAAAGCTAAGTTTTGCGAGACTAAGTTTTACAGGACTAAGCCATAGCGCCAAGTTTGCTTCTAGCAAACTTCTAAGCCGTTGGGTTATACTCACTACTAAAATCGGCTCAATTAGCGATATATATTTAGCGACGTTCGATTAACGTCGCTAATTTTTGTTTATTAGCGACGTTTTGTCTAAACGTCGCTAATAGTTGCTTCTAGTGACGACCTAAGCGACATAACAACGACGTATATTAATCACATGATCTAGTCGTCGCGAAACGTCGCTCTGACGTCACTAATAGAGACTGTTAGCGACGTTAATATTAGCGTCGCTAAATTCTAATTATATCCCCCCTACCGATTCTTTTTCCCCTATTTTACTCTCTCACTCTCTCTCGTCCCCCCCTCTGGCGCTCTCACTCTCTCCGGTGACTCTCACTCTCTCTGGCGACTCTCTTCCCTCTCCGGTACGTGACTCTCCCCCTCCCTCTCTCTCTGTCTCTCTCTCCGACTGTTTTAGTTGTTGGTGGTTAGGGGGTGCGGGTGGCTCGGGGGGAGGTGCAGGGGGGATGCGGGTGGTTGGGGGTGAGTGGGGGGTGGCTGGGGGTGGAGAAGGGGGACGAGGGCGGCTAGGGGAGGGGAGCTAGGGTTAGGGTTCGGGTTAGGGTTCATTTCCTCCCGTTTTACTCTCTCACTCTCTCTCCTTCCCCCTCCGGTGCTCTCACTCTCTCCGGCGCTCTCACTCTCTCCGGCGACTCTCACTCTCTCCGGCGACTCTCCTCCCTCTCAGGTACGTGGTACTTTTCCCCTTCCTTTCTCTCTCTCTCTTTCTTTCTCTTCGGCTGTTTTGGTTGTTGGTGGTTGGGGGGTGCACGTGGCTCGGGAGGAGGGACAGGAGGATGCGGGTGGTTCGGGGGTGAGTGGGGGGTAGCTGGAGGGTGGGGCAGGGGGGACAAGGGCGGCTGGGGGAGGGGAGCTAGGGGTAGGGTTTGGGTCAGGGGTGGGTGTAATGCATGTGGTTCGTATTACGTATCTTGGTATACGTATACGTATTTTAGCTCGTATTGTATGTCTTCCTGCTTGATTTATTCTAGCATTTCATTTGATTGGTTTATTCTTGGGTTGGTTCGGCTTGGCTTGGTTTGCTTTGGTTCATCATGAACCAAAGGTGAACCCTCCTACCTACCACCACCCTCCTTATTTATAACCCCTTCCCTTTCTCTCTCCTCTTTACTTCCTTCATTCTTTATTTACTCTCTCCACCACCAACCAAGAGAACCTTAGCCTAGGCAAGTGCAACTTGCTTCATGAAGGAACCCACCATTTTTATTGTTCTAAACTCTTCTATGCAACTTTCTAATCCACCTTAGTTCTTGTCATTTTACATTTTCTTGTATATTTTCTTGTTGATCTAGGTTTTAGCCATTTTTAGATTTTTATGGTTTTGATCTATCAAACCTTCTTGTTTTCAAGTTTTGATGGTTCCATGTTGTAGGAAATTTGATTCTACCCAATTTAGACTATTAGAAGTCCTGATTTCGACTTATTTTGAGTGATTTATGGTCTTTTTGGTTCATAGGTTTTCATGGCCATTAGAGGCTGATTGGAGAAGATGAGCTGTGCTATTTTCCTGGCACATGCTATTTGCTAGCAAAAAGTTGTTGCTATGCTGTTTGCTGGCGCATGTTGTTTGCTGGCAAAATACTGTTGCCATGCTGTTTGCTGGCGCATGCTGTTTTGCTGGCGCATGCTGTTTCCTGGCGCATGCTGTTTTCCTGGTGCATGCTATTTTTTGGCGTATGCTGTTTTGTTGGCGCATGCTATTTTGCTGGCGCATGTTGTTTCCTGGTGCATGCTGTTTTGCTGGCACATGCTGTTTGCTGGCGCATGCGGTTTTGCTGGCGCATGTTGTTTGCTGGTACATGCTGTCCCTGGCACCCCTTTTATCTTTTGTACCACTTGTTTTGCCATGACAAATCTTATTACCTTATCCATGTTGTTTCTCTTGATCCTTAGTGTAATGTGGGATTGTGACATGAACACAACATGATACATAAACCTGACACGATACATGGGCACAACATGATAATGCATGATAGTGGTCCGCCGTGGCGCACTCCTGACAAAAAAACTTGACATGCTGTTGCGACGGCTAACATGACATGACATGACAAGTATGAATAACCTGGACACCGTGGGCGATTGAGCTTGTACAATTAAACCAGTCTGGTCTTGCATCATGTTTAGGATGGGTCTCCTGAGTACCACGATCAGGGGTACCCACTGAAAGGGACTAAGGTTAATAACTAGAATAATACAGTAGTCATGAAGAGATTTCCCAGCTACAGGCAATCCCGTTACCTGGGCGCTCTTGGGATCTGTAGCCTGCCGTCGAGTAGGGCACATTTCCAGCACACTGTCATGTGTTGCACCCTCTAAGTCACCTAAGGGTACATGCGTTTCCTGGACGATGTACCCACTTGAATTCAACCCCTAATATTCGACCTGGATAACCTGGATGGTCTGCAGGGCTTGTGGCTGTGGAATAATCTCATTGCATCTTGCTAGTAACTAGGCATGTGATAACCCTAGTTAGTTAAAGTATCAAGTCGTACTTATTGCTTGGCCGTGATTGTTGAATGGGGAATAATCAGTCTAGTCTTGTCTTGATCCTGTATAAGATTATTACATGTCCTGCTTTTCTTATATTATCTTGCTGATAAATGGGAGAAACCAAGTTCGGTTCAGATGAAGGGTTACAATCCCGGTCCTTGTTTAGTTTAAGGGTTGTAACCCGGCTATCTGAATGATTCCATGGTTATCTTACCGTATATCCTCGGGATGCTATATCTTTCCAGTTTTACTATATTTTATCTTCTGTGCTATTGCTGGTTTTAGTTCCTAAGTGAAGCTTCCTTTGTGGCACTTGCTCTTTCTGGGATCTGACCCAGCTGGTTTTGTATGGCCAGATTTCGGAGCAACTCCAGAGGATCTACCGACCTTCCAGCCCGATGGTGACCACCAGGCGTAACCAGGGCAACGAGTGGGTTATTTTTGGCTCTCCCACTTTATTGTAAAAAAATATTCTTTTGAGGCGTTTAGCCGACGAGCACCTGTTTAGCTCGATTGCACCTTCTATTATTGTCCGCCTACGGGCTGTAACATGATTGACAGATCCTAGGGTTGATCATGTATGACTAAACTCTTGCTAGTCCTCACGTTTTGTAACGACTAGCTTCATGATTAGCTGAATATATAATGTTTGGGACGCCTTACTATTGTATATTTGGTGATCTTATATCTTGTAACATTTACTTACTTGCTTGTGATTGAGACACTAGGCTTATTCATGACCTTAAGAGACTGTTGGCTTGTAGTTAAACCCTCATGTATCTAGACAACCGTGACTGTATAGCGAGATGGGTTGCACTTCAATATACGTCGCTGGCTATGTCTGCCCCCGCTCTCCAGTATTCTGGTTCTGGGGCGTGACATGGTTTAAGTGGTGGCCCATGCAGGTCTTGTTCATCAAGATATGTGAGGGTTTACCGAATAGATGTCTCAATCAGCACTCGCCCTTGATCTCTGTTCGTATCCTCTGAATCCCTGGATTCTTGACCTGATCACATGATTATAATCGTTGAATTGTCTTGGTCCTTCCTTATTATTTCCTATGTCGTCTTCTTCAGCGACATTGTACCTGGCCATGCCGATCAGCAAGGCAGAGCACTTCCTGTAGACCCGCAGTAACCCGGAGATCAAGCCCAGCATTTGGGAGTGGCCTCCAGAGTCGTGCCTTCTGGCAGAGAGCCACCAGTTCAGCCCGTTCAGCCTGCAGAGCCTAATGATGACACTTTGGTAGGTCTTGTCAGGACCTTGATAGCTTCCCAAGATCGTCGAGGAGATGCCTTGTACCAGGCACTGACGGATGCTCTGACCAGAGGAGATCCTCAGGGTAATAGTACGGCCAACAGCTTCAAGCGCTTGAACCCTCCATTCTTCGACGGCAGTAAAGATGCTATCGCCGCAGATGCTTGGCTTCAGGACACAGAGGTGATTCTAGAGGCAGCCAGGACCCCAGAGAACGAGAAGGTGGTCGTAGTGCGCCTGCAGTTGTTAGATCTTGCCCGCAGCTGGTGGACGGCGCAGGCCGTTGGATTAACAACACCCATTGCTTGGGCAGTATTCAGAGAGAGATTCCAGACCAAGTATTTTGATGCTGTAGCTCGGTACGATCTGCAGACGAGGTTCACCAATCTGAAGCAGATGGGCAGGACGGTCGACTGATATGCGGTCGAGTTTTCGAGACTCGGTAGGTTTGCTCCCACCTTGGTGGCAACCGAGTATGATAGAGCCCAGCGATTCCAGCAGGGGCTCTATCTCGAGATCTTATTGGCAGTTGAGCAGTTTGAGCATCAGATCTTTGATGCAGTATTGAGAGCAGCTATGAGGCATGAGTATACCTTCCAGAGGATTGTGGATAGGGCCGGAGGTCGGAAGAGATCCCACGGCCAGATGAATCAGTCTTCAGCCCCAGCCCCGGCAGCCAAGGCTTTGACTATTAGAGCTCCGAGGCGAGCAGCCTCAGTAACGTCGGTTCAGCATTCAGCCCCGACGTACCTTCAGCAGCAGAAGCAGAAGCCCTCTTCTGCAGTGGGATATTCGTATTACGGAAAGCCAGGACATATAGTAGCAGAATGTCGCAGGGCACATGGATTGTGTCTGGCTTGTGGTACAGCAGACCATAGGGTTGGATCCTGTCCGAATAGGGGTGGTTCATCATCGTCCAACCTTTCCAGCTCTTCAGTGAGAGGACCAACACCAGTCCAGCAGCAGCAGTATCAGCCTCCGAGGCCCTTACCGCCTCAGTCACAAGCATTCCAGCAACAACACCCCTAGCAGTATACACAAGCCCAAGCCCAGATCTAGAACAGGCAGCGAGGATTTTCGCAGAGGGGACCAGCACCCCGAGGGCATGGTCAGGCTATGGTAATGACCGTAGAGGAAGGATTGGCACCAGAAGAGGTAGTGACAGGTACTATTCTCGTCAACTCCTTTCCAGCTCCAGCTTTATTTGATTCTGGTGCATCGCATTCTTTTATGTCTGCACGATTCGTGACACGGATAGGATTAGAGCCCGAGTCATTATCCGTAAGGCTTAATATACTTACTGGTAACGGACTCGTGGGAGTAGATAGAGTATTTTCCTCGTGTCGGATCGTAGTTAGCGGTAGAAAATTTTTTGCTAGATTAATAGAATTCCCGATGGCCGATTATGATGTGGTCTTAGGGATGGATTGGTTGAGGAACCAGTATGCTAGAATAGATTGCCATATTGGCAGGGTTGTTTTTAGCATTCCAGGCGAGCCAGAGTTTTCCTTTTCCCGAGGCGAAGTTGAGCCTTCTCCTCCAGTATTGCGGATGGCAGTAGCAGCAGTACAGTTACCTCGGATAGTTGAAGAGTTTCCAGATGTTTTCCCAGAAGAGCTTCCAGGTATGCCGCCAGAGCGGGAGATCGAGTTCACCATTGACTTGATCCCCGGGACAGCCCCAGTGTCGGAGAGAGTCTACAGAATGGCGCCGTCAGAGTTGGAGATATTGTACAAGATGATTGAAGAACTTAGGACCAAGGGATTCATTCGTACAAGTGGATCGCCTTGGGGAGCCCCGATGCTTCTTGTGAAAAAGAAGGATGGTACGTCCAGGTTATGTGTTGATTATCGTACCTTGAACTCAGTGACAATCAAGAACAGATACCCTCTCCCGAGGATAGATAACTTATTTGATCAACTCAAGGGGGCAGCAGTATTCTCGAAGATCGACTTGCGGTCAGGATATCATCAGATTAGAGTCAGAGAGCAGGACATCCCGAAGACAGCTTTCAGATCCAGATATGGGCATTGGGAGTTCCTTGTGATGCCATTTGGAGCGACCAATGTGCCGACTGTATTCATGGACCTCATGAATCGTATCTTTATGCCTTATTTGGATCAGTTTGTGATAGTGTTCCTAGATGACATCCTGGTCTACAGCAAGAGTAAAGCAGAGCATGAGCAGCATCTCAGAGTTGTCCTCCAGATTCTTCGTGAGCACCAATTGTATGCCAAGTTCAGTAAATGCGAGTTCTGGCTCGATCGCATTTCGTACTTGGGTCATATCATCACCAGAGGAGGGGTAGAAGTGGATCCCCAGAAGATCGTGGCCATTGAGACATGGCCAGTGCCCAGCACAGTTGCATAAGTTCGTAGTTTTCTTGGTTTGGCCGGCTACTACCGACGATTTGTTTCGGACTTTGCTCGAATTTCAGCACCCTTGACCCAGTTGACCCGCAAGGATGTGCAGTTCGCTTGGACAGCAGAGTGTCAGAGTTCTTTTGAGCAGTTGAAGCGAAGCTTGATGACGGCTCCCATTCTCACACTTCCAGATGGAACCGGAGGATTCTCGGTATATTGTGATGCTTCAGGCAGAGGTTTGGGATGTGTTCTGATGCAGCATAGGAAGGTAATAGCTTATGCGTCACGTCAACTTCGTGAACATGAGAGAAATTATCCCACCCATGACTTGGAGCTGGCCGCAGTAGTGTTTGCACTTAAGTTGTGGAGGCATTACTTGTATGGAGATAGGGTAGAGATTTTCACCGACCACAAGAGCCTGAAGTATGTTTTCACCCAGAAGGATCTTAACATGCGTCAGAGGAGATAGCTGGAGCTTCTTGTGGATTATAATGTCAACCTGCAGTATCATCCTGGAAAGGCCAACGTTGTCGCAGATGCATTGAGCAGGAGAGCCAGAGTCTATTTCCTAACAGCACAACCAGAGCTGTTAGCAGATCTTCAGAAGATGGGCATAGAAATTATTCTTCCTTCCAGTGTGGCATTGATGGCCAGTATACAAGTTCAGTCCACTATAGTCGAGAGGATCTGGATGGCACAGTCAGCAGATCCCAAGCTTCAGCGACTCAGAGCAGAGTGTGAGGCAGGACGGCGACCAGAGTTATGCATCCATGAGGACGGTATACTTCGACATGGTAAGCGTCTTTGTGTACCCAGTGAAGATATCAAGCAGGAGATCATGGTAGAAGCTCACAGTTCTCAGTATTCGATTCATCCCGGCAGTATGAAGATGTACCGTGACATTCGTCGACACTTTTGGTAGAACGGCATGAAGAGGGAGATAGCCCGATTTATCTCTCGGTGTTTGGTCTGCCAACAGGTTAAGGCTGAACATCAGAGGCCAACTGGACTTCTTCAGCCCTTGTCAATTCTAGAATAGAAGTGGGAGCATGTAACCATGGATTTCGTGACTAGATTGCCTAGATCCCCAGCTGGTCGAGATGCTATTTGGGTTATAGTTGACTGGCTCACGAAGGTAGCTCACTTTCTTCCGTTTAGAATTGGTCAGTCGACAGCTCAGCTGGCAGAGATGTACCTCAGGCAGATAGTCAGGATGCATGGGGTACCAGTCAGTATCACCTCAGATCGGGATTCAAGATTTATGTCTCACTTTTGGCGTAGCTTGCAAGAGAGTTTGGGAACTCATCTCCAGTTCAGCTCAGCATATCATCCGCAGACAGATGGTCAGTCAGAACGCACGATCCAGACTCTTGAAGATATGTTGAGATCTTGCACACTTGACTTCGGTGGTTCGTAGAAAGATCACCTGCACCTGGTGGAATTCTCGTATAATAACAGTTTCCAGGCCAGTATCCAGATAGCACCGTTCGAGGCACTGTACGGTAGAAAGTACAGATCCTCGCTAGCCTGGGATGATGTTGGAGAAAGACAGATGCTCGGCCTGGAAATGATTGCCTAGACAGTTGAAGTGGTCAGAAGAGTCAGGGATCACCTTCGAGTTGCCCAAGATCGCCAGCGCCATTGGGCCGATTCTCATCGGCGTCCCCTCGAATTCTCTGTCGGCGACCATATATTCCTTAGGATCTCGCCTACTCGTGGCGTCATTCGTTTCGGCGTACGGAAAAAGCTTAGTCCTAGGTATATAAGGCCGTTCGATATTCTGGAACGAGTAGGTGATGTGTCCTATCGTCTCGCTCTTCCGCCGTCGCTAAGCGAGGTGCATCACGTGTTCCATGTATCCCAACTACGACGGTATATCCCGAACCCAAGCCACATCCTGGATTATTCGGAATTGGTTGTTGGTACCAACCTTTCGTATGAGGAGAGGCCCGTGTCTATATTGGACCGGAGAGAGAAGATACTCAAGAACAAGACTATCAAGTTAGTCCGGGTTGCTTGGGGTCATCACTCTTTGGGTGAGTCAACGTGGGAGCGTGAGGGTGATATCCGATCGCGATATCCTGACCTATTTGACTCGTGAGGTATAATGTCTTTCTTATGCCTCGTGACTTCGATTCCTTGCTTGCATGATTGATTGCTTGATAGATTGCCTAGTATAACTTGCTTGTGATTAGTATAGCTTGTCCTTGCCCCTCTAGCCTCTTAATTAAATTTCGAGGACAAAATTCTTTTAAGGTGGGTAGAGTTGTAATGTCTGTGGTTCGTATTACGTATCTTGGTATACGCATACGTATTTTAGCTCGTATTGTATGTCTTCCTGCTTAATTTATTCTAGCATTTCATTTGATTGGTTTATTCTTGGGTTGGTTCGGCTTGGCTTGGTTTGCTTTGGTTCATCATGAACCAAAGGTGAACCCTCCTACCTACCACCACCCTCCTTATTTATAACCCCTTCCCTTTCTCTCTCCTCTTTACTTCCTTCTTTCTTTATTTACTCTCTCCAACACCAACCAAGAGAACCCTAGCCTAGGCAAGTGCAACTTGCTTCATGAAGGAACCCACCATTTTTATTGTTCTAAACTCTTCTATGCAACTTTCTAATCCACCTTAGTTCTTGTCATTTTATATTTTCTTGTATATTTTCTTGTAGATCTAGGTTTTAGCCATTTTTGGATTTTTATGGTTTTGATCTATCAAACCTTCTTGTTTTCAAGTTTTGATGGTTCCATGTTGTAGAAAATTTGATTCTACCCAATTTAGACTATTAGAAGTCCTGATTTCGACTTATTTTGAGTGATTTATGGTCTTTTTGGTTCATGGGTTTTCATGGCCATTAGAGGCTGATTGGAGAAGATGAGCAGTGCTGTTTTTCTGGCACATGCTGTTTGCTGGCAAAAAGCTGTTGCCATGCTGTTTGCTGGCGCATGCTGTCCTGGCGCATGCTGTTTGCCGGCAAAACACTGTTGCCATGCTGTTTGCTGGCGCATGCTGTTTTGCTGGCGCATGCTATTTCCTGGCGCATGCTGTTTTCCTGGTGCATGCTGTTTCCTGGTGCATGCTATTTTCTGGCGCATGCTGTTTTGCTGGCGCATGCTGTTTTGCTGGCGCATGCTGTTTCCTGGCGTATGCTGTTTTGCTGGCATATGTTGTTTGCTGGCGCATGCGGTTTTGCTGGCGCATGCTGTTTGCTGGTGCATGCTGTCCCTGGCACCCCTTTTATCTCTTGTACCATTTGTTTTGCCATGACAAATCTTGTTACCTTATCCATGTTGTTTCTCTTGATCCTTAGTGTAATGTGGGATAATTGTGACATGAACACGACATGATACATAAACCTGACACGATACATGGGCACAACATGATAATGCATGATAGTGGTCCGCCGTGGCGCACTCCTGACAAGAAAACCTGACATATTGTTGCGATGGCTAACATGACATGACATGACAAGTATTGTCACGACCTGCACCCGCTTTTCGGATACGAGACGTGTCCAAGCTAGCCTACGTCGCAGAGTCGGCGGTAGAACGCTGTCAAGCCCGCAAGAAATAAATGCTCAAAAATCACATTTAATGCTCATTCACATTTCTAATTTATTACAACATTTACAATATTTATAATTAAAGAAAAATACAAAGTTTTACAGTTAATGAAATTGAGTACAACTGCTATCTATTTCTAGGTTGTCTTCAGCATACCCAAGTTCTCCCAGTGCTAAGAGTGATCGCGGCTAAACCTGAAAAATGTTGGTTATCCAGTCAGGATTGGAACAAGTACACAAATCGACGGCAATGCAAAACACAATAGAATTAACAAGACATGAAAATAGCATATGAGATATGAAAGCTGTAAGAAAACTGATGACATAGCACGATAGAGAAATAAACAAGGAAAAACTAATAAAAGACATCTAAGTGGTGTGAAATATCCGTTTCGACATGTGAACGGCTAGGGGATAAATCCGGCTCACTGCACATGTCGTGTGCAGCTGCTATCATGCAATAATAGACATTTTGGAGATATTTTTGGGTAGTCCACATGTTTACTAAGATATTTCCCCTCCCGACTACTCCGTGTGACGAACGTGTCAACAAACAGCAAGATATATGTATAGACATGAAATGAAAAGACTACTATGAATCGGAAAGCAATCAGAAAGTGCACTTGCCTGAGGTCCTTAGCTGGAGAAACCAATAATACCATACCACTCAATGAGCCACAATCAGTCAACACATGTAGAAGTCTCCGGATGCTGAAATAAATAGTACCAACGTTCTCAGAATAGTCAAATTAGCTAGGATTGCCCGTCCTTAAGTCCAATTCTGGACACAGGGGCAAAATGGTAATTTCGACAAAAATGATGTCCGCCGTTGGACCCGCTTTGCACCGAAAAGCGTGCCAGAGTCAAAGGTCTCTATAGTCGTCAAACCATATGTCAACAGGTCCAGTTAGCCTAGGGTCGGTATGAAGTTGTCAAAATTTACGCAAAGTAAGAACGTATGACTAGTCACAATTATGATTTAATCTAATATAAGTTTTATTTAGAAAAAAATATTTAACTCTCAATTATTTATAACTTACCTAAAAATCTACTCATTTATAATCTCTTATTAAAATATACTTTATATAGATTATATTTCAAACTGTAAATAGGAAGCCCATTTAGCATATAAAGTCTTATTGGAAAATAATTTATATAGCAGAAGGTCCATTAATATTACCTCTAGTTTATATAAAATCTGAAATATTTTTATATATATAATCCTCTAAAATTACTTGTAGGTTATACGGAATTATAAAAAAAACTTTATAACTAAATGCTTTAATAAATAATTATAGAGCCCAGTCCAAAACTGTTTTCTCTAAATAAAGCCCAGTCATATATGTGAAAGTAACTATATTAGTATCCATAATACTGTTGCTTTATACAAGTCCTAAATGTATAGAAATATTTCTTAGTGATAAAAATCCATGGTATTTTAATTAAACCCTTCAATGGCTATTAAAGCCCATCCTATATTGGTCATAGCAAAAAGACAGCAGGTTCGGTTGCTTCTAATGAAAGAAGAGGAAAAGACATAGAAGATATTTATAAGGAGTGAGGAAGAGAGAGAAAAAGGGTTCTTACAATCTATTTCTCAAGCAATTTGTGTTCCCCCCATTCTTGCTCGAGCGAGAGGGGAGGTGAGAAGTTCACCAGGAGAGGGGTCTCTCCGTGCTCGTCGGGCGGCGCACGAAGCGGAGGAGAAGGCTCGTCGCGAAGCGTGGGCGAATCCTAGCCTGGCGCGGCAGAGGAGGCACGCGGTGGCACGGGAGTGGGGTCGTCTGAACGGAAGTTGAGGGGGAACGGTGGCAGGCGGATCTGGCGAGGGGCCGCGACCTCCGGTGTGGGGAACGAGAGCGGGATCTACTTCAGACGCGGGAGGTGGCGCTGGTCCGCGGCTCCGACCGGGGTGGCCGGATTGGCGCGGTGCGACCCAGTACTGGCAGATCAGCCGGGTCGGTGCCGGAGAACACACAAGCCCGCCGTCCCAGGGACGGTCGGGGGCGAGTCCGCGAGGCCCGGTGTGGGACGCGGCTGTCCGATCGGCGCATGGCTGAACTGCCCGAAGTTGAGGCGGACCCAAAGGCGGCGTCAGGTACGCGGCTCCTGTCGCTGGGATCGAGCGCAACCGGAGTGGAGCACGGAGAGGGCGGTTCAGCAGCTAAGCGCGAGCGGTTCGAACATGCGGTGCCAGAGTAGTCTGGTGGACGGTGGCGGATGCTGGCCGCCGGGAGGGGATCGGCCGATGCACAGGCGGCGCTGCCATTGCTAGGTTAGGTTTCCTTTTTCTTCTTTCGGTGTGGCACTGTGACCGGGCGGCGTTGGATGTTCTGTGTATAGGCAACGTGTCCCAGGTTGGACACGGAGGGATATATGTTGCGGATGTAATGGATACAGAGGAAATATATATGTTGGACACGGACACGTTGACACATCTAAGGTTATTGTGGTGATGGCGATGATGTTGATATGGTGGTTGTTCTGTGGAGTCGAGAGGGGCTGGCCGTGGTGGCTGGAAAGAACTCAATGGTGGTGGTCGGCCAAGGAGTTCTCAGCGTTGTCGGCAGAGGCGAGCGGATGGGTTCCAGTATCGTGGTGGACACGGACACGATGGTTATGGTGATGGTCGATAAATTGTTGGGATTGGATGGGCTGTGGTGAGGCTGTCATCGAATAGAGATTATGATTGATTTCTGTGGAAAGGAAACAAAAGGGAAGCCTTCCTTTATATAGGGTGAGGAGGTTTCCTAGATAGGAAGGGATTATGAATCCAATATTGTTCGCATCTTTCATAACTTAAATTATTATATCAAATATAACCAAATCAATAATGATCCAAAATAATATCCAATGCTTATCCTCAAATAGATTTAAAATATTGATATAGATAAATCTGATCTTAAATTAAATTAATAGTTTTAAATTAATATTCAATAATCTATAAAATAGATTTTCATAGATACAATCTTTGCTAAAATAATGTAGCAATAGATTTATTAAATCTAAAATAGATATTGAATAACAATGATAGTTTATTGATTAATATCGCTAAAACAGTATTAAATAATATTATTCCTAAAACTAGTTTGAAAATTAAAATTAACAAACCTTTTTCTAAATCGAAAATAGTTGCAATTTTTCTTCATAGACAAATTTATTTTCTCAAGCAAAAAAAGAATAGGAATTTTGAAAGTTCGGAAACGAAGGTTACAAGTATGAATAACCTGGACACCGTGGGCGATTGTGCTTGTACAATTAAATCAGTCTGGTCTTGCATCATCTTTAGGATGGGTCTCCTGAGTACCACGGTCAGGGGTACCCACTGAAAGGGACTAAGGTTAATAACTAGAATAACACAGTAGTCATGAAGAGATTTTCCAGCTACAGGCAATCCCGTTACCTGGGTGCTCTTGGGATCTGTAGCCTGCCGTCGAGTAGGGCACATTTCCAGCACACTGTCATGTGTTGCACCCTCTAAGTCACCTAAGGGTATATGCGTTTCCTGGACGATGTACCCACTTAAATTTAACCCCTAATATTCGACCTGGATAACCTGGATGGTCTGCAGGGCTTGTGGCTGTGGAATAATCTCATTGCATCTTGCTAGTAACTAGGCCGGTGATAACCCTAGTTAGTTAAAGTATCAAACCGTACTTATTGCTTGACCGTGATTGTTGAATGGGAAATAATCAGTCTAGTCTTGTCTTGATCCTGTATAAGATTATTACATGTCCTGCTTTTCTTATATTATCTTGCTGATAAATGGGAGAAACCAAGTTCGGTTCAGATGAAGGGTTACAATCTCGGTCCTTGTTTGGTTTAAGGGTTGTAACCTGGCTATCTGAATGGTTCCATGGTTATCTTACCGTATATCCTCGGGATGCTATATCTTTCCAGTTTTACTATATTTTATCTTCTGTGCTATTGTTGGGTTTAGTTCCTAAGTGAAGCTTCCTTTGTGGCACTTGCTCTTTCTGGGATCTGACCCAGCTGGTTTTGTATGGCCAGATTTCGGAACAACTCCAGAGGATCTACCGACCTTCCAGCCCGATGGTGACCACCAGGCGTAACCAGGACAACGAGTGGGTTATTTTTGGCTCTCCCACTGTATTGTAAAAAAATATTCTTTTGAGGCGTTTAGCCGACGAGCACCTGTTTAGCTCGATTGCACCTTCTCTTATTGTCTGCCTACGGGCTGTAACATGATTGACAGATCCTAGGGTTGATCATGTATGACTAAACTCTTGCTAGTCCTCACGTTTTGTAACGACTAGCTTCATGATCAGCTGAATATATAATATTTGGGACGCCTTACTATTATATATTTGGTGATCTTATATCTTGTAACATTTACTTACTTGCTTGTGATTGAGACACTAGGCTTGTTCATGACCTTAAGAGACTGTTGGCTTGTAGTTAAACCCTCATGTATCTAGACAGCCGTGATCGTATAACGAGATGGGTTGCACTTCAATATATGTAGCTGGCTATGTCTGCCCCCGCTCTCCATTATTCTGGTTCTGGGGCGTGACAGTGGGTATGTGTGGGCGGCTGGGGGAGGAGAGCAGGGGGTAGGGGCGGCTGGAGGAGGGGAGCAGGGGTGAGGGGAGGGTTAGGGTTCAGGTTAGGGGTGGTGTAAGAGGGGCTTGGTCAGGGGCACCGATAGTGCCGAAAAATCTGATAATTTAATAATAATTATTTGTTTTTCGACACCGAAAAATGTGATACTCCGATTCGAACACACCGATAGTGCCGATATTTGTAACAAGTAGTTTTGTTGGTTGGTTAATTGGTAACACGGTGATCAGGACATATAGTCCCTGCAGCCATTCGACTGACGAGACAGAAACTATGGTACGACATGGTGATCAGGACATAGTCCCTGCAGCCATTCGACTAGCGAGGCAGAAACTATGTAGCCGTAGATAAAGTTGACTGTCCTCCGACCCTCATCCCTCGACAATGATGATATGACAACCTATCACTATATCTTATATAGTAGTAGATGATGTCTTAGTATTACATTATGTGAGTTCATCTTGATTCTGTTACATTCTTCATATACTAGATACGATAAGAACATATACTACACCATATGTACAGAACATAGATGATTCACACTAATGTATGCTAGAATGAATTTTGGGTTGTGTTCTGAGCCATCGTTCTCACACTTGGCAAAAAATTGAATTTTCTGTACTTTATCTGCTTTCAAAAATGTACTCAAATTACATGATGGTTCCTTTAGTTAGCTTGCTTATGTTACAATTATATTATTTGTGAATATCGATCTTACCAGATGGCACCCATAACCCGAGGAGCAGCACGTCGTTTGAGGGAAACAGTGAATACTGAGGTGGCTCCTCCTACTGTTAAGGAGGAAATGGAACCGGTAGCTAGTGAGACCAGGAGTTCTATTCATCCAGCACCGATAACTAGTGAGACCGGGAGTTCTATTCATGCAGCACTTGCAACAGACTACATCTCTCCTGCCGCCGTCGATCCCACTTATTCGAGGTGGTTGCGTGATCGTATCACTGAGCGTTTGCGTGAGCTGCGTGGTTCTCATTAGCTATTAGTACTTATTTGTATTGGACTATTTGTATTAGATTGTTTTTGTATTAGACTATTTGTATTGGACTATATATATGAATTAGTACTGTGTCATTCTCTGGATTATATTGGACTACGACATGGTGATCAGGACATAGTCCCTGTAGCCATTCGACTGACGAGGCAAAAACTATGTAGCCGTAGATGAAGTTGACTGTCCTCCGACCCTCATCCCTCGACAATAATGATATGACAACCTATCACTATATCTTATATAGTAGTAGATGATATTTTAGTATTATATTATGTGAGTTCATCTTGATTCTGTTATATTCTTCAGATACTAGATACTAGATTCGATAAGAACGTATACTACACCATATGTACAGAACATAGATGATTCACACTAATATATGCTAGAATAAATTTTGGGTTGTGTTCTGAGCCATCCGTTCTCACACCTAAAACACATATGAATTAGAACTGTGTGTCAATCTTTGTTTTTGTATTTTCGGCGAACCCTGGGATTGGATTCTGTATTTTGTATTTTGGATTCTGTATTTTGGCTCCAGCTCCAGCTCCATTTGCATTAATCTATGGTACGACATGGTGATCAGGACATAGTCCCTGCAGCCATTCGACTGGCGAGACAGAAACTATGTAGCCGTAGATAAAGTTGACTGTCCTCCGACCCTCATCCCTCGGCAATGATGATATGACAACCTATCACTATATCTTATATAGTAGTAGATGATGTCTTAGTATTACATTATGTGAGTTCATCTTGATTCTGTTACATTCTTCAGATACTAGATACGATAAGAACATATACTACACCATATGTACATAACATAATGATCCACATTAATGTATGCTAGAATGAATTTTGGATTGTGTTCTGAGCCATCCGTTCTCACACTTAAGTAGACATGAATTAGTACTGTGAGAGCGCCGGAGAGAGTGAGAGCGCCGGAGGGGGGAGGAGAGAGAGTGAGAGAGTAAAATGGGGGAAAATAAATTGGTGGGGGAATATAATTAGAATTTAGCGACGTTCATACTAACGTCACTAAATTAGTCGCTATTAGCGACGTCATAGCGACGTTTCACGACGACTAGCTCATGTAACTATGTAGTCGTAGATGAAGTTGACTGTCCTTCGACCCTCATCCCTCGGCAATAATGATACGACAACCTATCACTATATCTTATATAGTAGTAGATGATATTTTAGTATTACATTATGTGAGTTCATCTTGATTTTGTTACATTCTTCAGATATTAGATACTAGATTCGATAAGAACGTATACTACACCATATGTACAGAATATAGATGATTCACACTAATGTATGCTAGAATGAATTTTGGGTTGTGTTCTGAGCCATCCGTTCTCACACTTAAAACACATATGAATTAGGACTGTGTGTCAATCTTTGTTTTTGTATTTTCGGCGAACCCAGGGATTGAATTCTGTATTTTGGATTTTGGATTCTGTATTTTGGCTCCAGCTCCAGCTCCATTTGCATAAATCTACAGTACGACATGGTGATCAGGACATAGTCCCTGCAGCCATTCGACTGGCGAGGCAGAAACTATGTAGCCGTAGATAAAGTTGACTATCCTTCGACCCTCATCCCTCGGCAATGATGATACGACAACCTATTACTATATCTTATATAGTAGTAGATGATGTTTTAGTATTACATTATGTGAGTTCATCTTGATTCTGTTATATCCTTCAGATACTAGATTCGATAAAAACATATACTACACCATATGTACATAATATAGATGATTCACAGTAATGTATGCTAGAATGAATTTTGGGTTGTGTTCTGAGCCATCCGTTCTCACACTTGGAGAAAAATCAAATTTTTTGTATTTTATCTGCTTTCGAAAATGTACTCAAACGAGATGGCACCCATTCTCACAAATGGCACCTAAGACCCGAGGATCTCGCTTGAGGGAGGCACAGATGGCTGTAAAAGAGGAGGTGGCTCCAGCTCTAGAGGGCAGTTCCACCGAGAGAAGTTTATCGAAATTGTAATCGGAGTAATAAAACGACATTGGAAATGACGTGTCGTAGTGGTCGGACGGAAGGGGGGTGACGCGCCACCACACATGGCGCGCTAGGGGGACGCCTACAAATAACAGGGACACTGACGCACAAATACCGCTTGAGTGAGCCAAAGGCATGCAGCCTCTTCCCTCCCTCCATTCCCCCTCTCCCTCTCTCATGCTATCAACGTCACAACTTTTCCAGTGCTGCTCCCTCTAATGATGATAAACGCAAAAACCAAAGACCCCCTCTCCTTTCTCACTCTTCACAATTCTCACAACAGGAAGGATTAGTGCTTTCTAGTTCTCTTCCATCCATCAATTCCTCTGTTCTGATCAAGCTTCTTCCTTCTCCTCTCCTCCACCATGGCTCTGGACCCATCTGCTCCTTCCTACTTCCCTTCTTCTTATTTGACTCTCTCAGCCGTATATGATATCCAGCTCAAGTGTAGAGTCGAGGAAGAAGAAGTGGGCAGGAAGAGGAGGGGGAAGCAGCACAGCCGGCGGCATGACCTGGAGGAAGTACAGAGGTTTTCTTCAACATTCGTAGGAGAACTATAAGGATATATCTTTTCACAACATGTCACCTTGTCAAAGACCCTTAATGTGAATATCATGTTACCGCGGTGTCGGAAGACTAACATGTCATAATTTTCTAAGCCGTGTGCTTTGACATAATCCTTCCAACTCTTTCCTCCTATGTAGTAATCTTGCATTTCTTTATGAAGTTCAAGACGGCATATAGTGACTCGTAATGGAAAAATATGCCATCTTGAACTTCATAAAGAAATGCAAGATTACTACATAGGAGGAAAGAGTTGGAAGGATTATGTCAAAACACACGGCTTAAAAAATTATGACATGTTAGTCTTCCGACACCGTGGTAACATGGTTGTCACATTAAGGGTCTTTGATAAGGTGACATGTTGTGAAAAGATATATCCCTATAGTTCTCCTACGGATGTTGAAGAAAACCTATGTACTTCCTCCAGGTCATGCCGCCGGCTGTGCTGCTTCCCCCTCCTCTTTCTGCCCACTTCTTTTCCTCCGACTCTACACTTGAGCTGGATGTCATATGTGGCTGAGAGAGTCAAATAAGAAGAAGGAAAGTAGGGAGGAGCAGATGGGTCCAGAGCCATGGTGGAGAAGAGGAGAAGGAAGAGGCTTGATCAGAACGGAGGAATGGATGGATGAAAGAGAACTAGAAAGCACTGTTCTTTCCTGTTGTGAGAACTGTGAAGAGTGAGAAAGGAGAGGGGGGTATTTGATTTTTGCGTTCACCATCATTAGAGGGAGCAGCACTGGAAAAGTTGTGACGTTGATAGCATGAGAGAGGGAGAGGGGGAATGGAGGGAGGGAAGTGGCTGCATGCCTTTGGCTCACTCGAACGGTATTTGTATCTCCAATATGTCGTTTCATTACTCCGATTACAATTTTGACACGGAGGAAGTCCCCGTCGTCAAACAAGAGCCGATGACTGTTAAGGAGGAGGTGTTACCAAAGGTCGAGATCAAGGAAGAACAGATGACCATCAAGGAAGAGATTGCTCCCAAGGTTGAAGTTAAGAAGGAGCCACCGTCAGAGAGTAGTAGCATCGGGACTGACCCTCCTGTCTCTACAGAAGACCTCAACCAGATTAAGCCTTCGTATACAAAGTGGCTAAGAGAATGGTACATGCCTCAACGCAAATATGATCCCTGGCTGTGAGGATTCATCGTCTGACTTGCGATCTTTGCTGAGGCCAAAGTCGATTTTCCTTTTTATTGAATATTGAATATTTGTGTTTAAATATTGAATATTTGTGTGTTTTGTGTGAATAATTTGATTGCTTGGGATATTTGTGTGTTGGAATTGTTTGTGTGTTTTGTATATTGGAATATTTGTGTTTTATATATTTGTGCTTGGGATATTTGTTTTATTGAATATTGAATATTTGTGTTTTGTATACTGGAATTGGAATTATGTATGTTGGAATTGCTTGGGATTATTTGTGTGTTTTGTATATTAGAATTGTGTATATTGGGAATGCCCAGTTTTATGCTATTTTTTTTAAAAAAAATTTAGCTACCGACGGACTGGCGACGTGTTGAGTGTATTGTGCAGGCCGGTGTTGAGTGTTCCAACGAAGGGGTCGGCGAACCCAAGGATTAGATTCTGTATTTTGGATTGTACATTTGTATTTTGGATTCTTTTTTTAAATTTTTTTCAATTTAGCGACGTTTATATTCGTCGCTAAAATGTAGCGACGAAAATAAAGGTCGCTAAAAACGTCACTAAATTGTTGACGTGGCAAACAATCTGATGCCACCTCATCGTCGCAAGAACGTCGCTAATGTGTCGCTAATCGGCGACCACTTAAAAACGTCGCAAATAACGTCGCAAATTAGCGACGTTATAAACGTCGCTAAATAACGTCGCCGTAGCGACGTTTTGCAACATTTTCTCGATTAGCGACACGATTTTTTCCGTCGTTTATGAAACGTCGCTGAAAACGTCGCTAAATTAAATTAGCGACGTTTTGGCCGAGTTTAGCGACGTTTTAGAACGTCGCTAATCTGACAAATTTTTGTAGTGACTTTAGCGGAACGCCCTTTGACCGCGAGGTTACTCCATTCAGCGGAGTTGTTCCATTTCATAGAGTAATAATAACTTAGTTTATTGTGATTATCACTTCAGGCGATATTTTGTCCGTTGTAAGCCTCACGTGCAACAAGGCTATAAACCCTCAAATCTAATCTCAGCCATTGGATGAAAATCCAATGGTCCAAAGTGACATGCAAAGCAACTATTCCCACTCACAGCAGGAAAATAATATATTGTCCACCATACCGTCAAGCAAGAAAATTAGAAAATGATATAATTTAAGGATTTCATATCTACGTGCGGGCCCTAGTTGTCACGCTTCGACCCGAAAAATTGCTCGTCCTCGCATCGATTTATCTGAATCGTTCGTCTTCGCTGGGGTGTGATGCCATACGAGTCTGGATTTGCACTCGTACTAGGCAAGATAACAAGTTCATCAAATGGTTATCTTTGATTTGATATCAGCAGCGGAAGAAACAGAGTATACGAAACAATTCTCTTTATTGATAACTGAATTGAGGTTACAAAGGCTTTCAAAAGCCAAATTAAATTTGCTAGATTGGCTACAACACTCAGGTTCTCTCTTGCCCACAAAGGATTTTACCGTTCCATACATCATGTCTTCTATATCTCGGCCATATCAATTATGTTGCAAGTTCGAGCGTCAATGCGGTCGCATGCCTCAATACGCTATGGCATTCCAAGTCTCCACGCATTCAAGCGAAGCTCCGCCGTGAGCAGATCATTTCCTGAACCTGCAAGCAATCTGGTGGGAGATCTGTACCAATCCTCTCGCATACTGATCAGAGACACACTTTACCTAAACTGACATTAAGTAGATATATTGAATCATGTAGCATACAATTTAGTGATCTTTCTATCCTCGCCTTAGGATTAGTTCATGGCATATTCAAAATCAGTAAAATATGTTATCATGGCAAGCATGTTATTTGATTCGCATAAGCAAGCAGGCAACAATAGCACTATCGTATTGTTTCGTGACTTTTTACCAACATCGACGCACTCACCCTTGTACCGACGTAAGGTGAATACGCCTACCATCTTTTTCTGTCATGTTATAAGTACTCAATGTACAGTATCTATGTGTTCCTGCACTTTTGGTCCACCGTTCCTTAACTATATGAAGGTCGTTGGCGTATCAGCGCCAGAATAGACTAACTTATTTCTCATTTCTTTTCTTTTTTTAAATTGAGTAGCCCGACGCCTCCCGTATTGGGTTACTGTCCCAATAACTGGAGACATACCGTTGCATACCATCATTTGCAGTTTTTACATTGATAATCGATCGCTAGTCATTTTACGGATGTGCACCCACAAAGATTAACATTCCTCCTAGGCAGAATGGTCCCGGTGCCCTGGCGCACCCGTTCGAGGGAATCATATCCCACCCGTGCACGAGCAATATCTTAAGTTCATTCGACCATGCAACGCGCATCAAACTCATACAACTAAATATAGTCTTGATTCCGAAACTCAGACTTCACATCGTTTTGTAATTCTCTTTCTTTCAATATTCTTACTCTTTCTATGTTCTTGCATTCTTTATACGATTTCATTTTTCATTTTAATGTTCAATGGCACCATGCCTCAACTCAATGTTTGTCAAACGAATGACACGAAGGTCCTGAACATTTCCAAGGCACTGTGCCACATTCGACAGTTCCGTCACATTCATGCCACAACTGTTCTCTTCGCAACGAAGCCATCTTTTATGATTCTCGTACACATATGCACGCTTTGACACAATTATTCTCTATTCTTCGAGTCCTGCATGCGATGCACGCCTCGATACCGTATTTTCATGTTCTATGCCTTAGTATTCAATGTTCATGGCTCGTGCACTAGGGCACTCGCCTCAATAGTCTTTCAATGTGCTAGCCTTCTAACTCGTGCGCGAAGGCACGAACGACTCGTGCGCCGAGGCACTTATCGAGACAGTTATCCCATGTTCTTATGGCTTGCGCACTGTGACGCTCGCCTTTGTGATATTCAATATTTCATAGCGACTCGTACATTTGATGTACGTTTTATTTCAATTGTTCTATCTAGTGTTCGACACGCACTATGTTCATCTCTCGATCGAGCCACGTCCGTGGTCTCGATAGGTTAACCTAGCATACAACAATGTATTTTACTTAGGCATGAAGGAGTAGGAAAGAAAGGTAAAAGTCCTCCCACCTTAAGTCGATACGCCTTGTCGTTTTGTCGAGCCGATGTGGCTTGATTTCATAACTTTGTTGCACGGCCAACTCTTCTGACTTAGCCATTCGAGCACTTCGTGCTTCGTTGAATTATCCGACCGATTTGGCTAACCGTGCCTATGTCTCAGTCCGTTGCGAGGCGGTAATTTGGTTTTGCGGACACTATTGCAAATAAGGCAAAAAGTCGACCTCTTTTATTTCAGTGTAAACGTATAGCCTGCACACGAAACCAACTAAAATTAATATTCGTTTGAATCGGACTTGTGCATTGCATCGATTCAATTTCTTAGAATCTTCGAACCGACTGAATGCTTTCCCTCGGGCCAACTTAACACTTGCATCGAACTTACTCGATACATTCCTCGAGTCAACGTAACTCTTTGCATCGATTCGCATCGATACATATTTTCGGGTCAACATAACTCTTTGAGTCAACAACTCATCATAATGCACCGTACGGACATTACACTAGCCGGGATACATGACCGTGCCATAGGTCTCCACAAGTCTTAAGAAGTATGCGGGTTAACACGATTTTTAATAAACTCATGAATACATTAAGTTGCATAAGTCAATAATAGAATTTCTTGAAAACTAGGATATCAAACGAGACTTCTAGTACAATCCCAATAGACGCGAAATGAATTTTTTTTTTGAAAACCAATAAAACCATCAATAATCGAATCCAATACTGTCATCATCTCATGAAAATCCATTATCCTTGATTATAATACCGAAAATATGAGAACCTAGAAAATATAATATACGATAAATACTTGTGTATCCATATACGGATACCGATACTGTGAGGCGAGACTCACACCCACATGACTAACCTTAATGAGTTAAATGCTTCAATTATTAATATATCTACAATATGCAAATTTGTGCAGAAATATAGAATTATTTGATGCAAATAAATCATACACCAAGAGTTTTTTAGGGTCAGTTTGGATTACAATTACGTTTATCCGAAAATTCATTTGTTACCAAACAATGTACGAGCGAAACAAATTATGTTTTCTATTTCGGAATAGGGCACACATCATTCATTTCAGAACTTAAAATGGATATCTTCCGAAATACTAACTGGCAATTTGAAAATAAGGCGTCCATTTTTGTTCACCCACCAAAACTATGGTAGATGTTCACCCTTCCACTAAAGTGTTGCCACGTGTTATATTAGTGGTCAGAAACTACTAATATCCACGTGTCAAGTGGATGTTCTTAAAACCACTTCCAAAGTGATTTTAGGTTGGGATGAAAAGGACACGTGATGAACACCTATCCTAGTTTCGGTGGATGAACAAAAATGGACTAAAAAAAAGCATTTAAGCAACAAAAATGCTAAATTTACAACCAAATAAGTTACAATCCATTTACAATCGCCTATGTGACGGTTGTCAATTGATACCCCTCTTTTCTACTATTCCAATTGGCAACCGTCATATAGACAGTTGTAACTCATTTGGTTGTAATCCTAGCATTAGGAGATAAAACCCTACATTCATAGCCTAACCCTAACTGACACGTGCTCTGCACGTGAAAACTATGTGCAGGTTGGGTTTAGCGAGAACCCGGCCCATCATAAATTATTCAATTTGGTGGATGATAAAATGTAGAGCGTCAGAAACTTTTCTCCCATCAAAACCTCTTCTTCTTCCTCGATTCCTCCACTCCCCTCCGATCTCGGTGTAAAGAGCCGATAGGTATATATAATAAATTAAAAAAAACTAGGGTTTCGAATTTCTCAGATCTAAAATTACTCTCTGTGTCCAGAAATTAGGGTTTCTTACATGAGCTAGGGTTTTGTTGGATTCTAGGGTTTTCCGATGGCGGCGAGGCTACAGGCGCTGCAGTCGAAGCTGGCGGAGGCGTCGCGGTTCGTGGCGAAGAACGGTTGCGCCTACTACAAGCAGACCATGGAGAAGAACAAGAAGTACGTCGTCGAGCCGCCGACGGTGGAGAAGTGCCAGGAGCTCTCCAAGCAGCTCTTCTACACTCGTCTCGCTAGGTTCCTACTCCTAATCCCTAATTTCTCCATTCTTTGATGATGAAGTTGCATCTGTTGATATTTAATATCTATTTGTTTTTTTATCGGTAAGGATTCGCAATTTTGTATGTGTGTGATATCGGATTATTGATTTATGCATGCGTCATGAAAAAAAGAAGTCTAAACCTTTATGTGTGTCTTAGTGTAATTTGTAGAGTCTGTGTCCTGTGTCTGATGGGACACAATGCCACATTGGCAAAGGCTTCTCAAGTATGATCAATGTTCTTCACTTTGGCCAGTATGAATTTCTGAGATTAGTCATTATAAGGACCGGCGGTCCGGCGCACTTTATTTTTGTTGTATTTACATGCTGTGCCCCTTAAGGACGACAGTTCTGATCTTAGGCCTCGTTTGGTTCACGGATTCAAGGAATCCGGAAAGAAAAATTGTTCCTTTCCTTTGTTTGATAGCCACAAATGTGGGAAACAGTTTCCTGACATGAGGGAAAATAGGACATGAGGGAAAATAGGAGAGAAAATGGTTACTCTCAGGACCCATGGGATTCATTTTCCCTCCTCCTTTCCCAACATTAATTACCAAACGTTATGACAAAAATAGCCTTGATTTATTGCCTATTTTACCAATTAACTCTCTTTATTTTGTTGAATATAATTATGTTGACATCGAATATTATTGGAACAATGATTTTTTTTTCCCTTTCCTTTCCTACACCAACCAAACACTGGAAACACTGTAAGGGAAATCAAATGGTCTTTCTTAAATATTTTTTTGTTTTACCAAACGTAGGAAATGTAATCTGATAGGAAGTCTACTTTTCCATCCCCATGGAAAATACAAGGGAATTGATTTCCCTTCCATGAACCAAACAAGGCCTTAGGGTAATGATTTTAGACTCGCGTCACATAGTGATATGAAATTAGAAATTCAATGAATACCAAATGACAAGTATACCAGGTTAATGATGGTCAACTTGATTTTGAGTGATATACAATCAAGGTTGTAAAAATTGCTAGTCGGCCGCTAGTCGGTTTGTGGGGACTACGGATTAATCGGACTACTCGAGGACTAGTCGGTTTAGAATTTTTAATAAATATATATATATATATATATGTAATATGTTATAAAAATATTTTAAAAAATAATATGTTAATTGTTGATCTTTTAGTTATTGCAGTGCATTTTCTTATTCATTATTTTGCACAAATTTCTATTTCGATAAATCTTTAAATAATATGTTAACAACTTACTATTTTGCACGGAGAGTTGCAGCCGCAGTAGCAAGCAAAAGCAAAAAAAAAAGTAACAAGCAAAAATTTAAAAAAAGCGCCACAACAACAGTAGCAAAGAGATAACAAAAAAAAAGTAAAAATAAAAAAAGAGTAGGCTAGTCACTTTTTTCAAAAATAGAAAAAAGGCAGCAACAAAGTAAAGAGTCGACGTCAACTGCCTTGATGAAGTCGACGGCAGCCCAGACTAGTACCGATTTAGCCAATTTTTGGATGGACCAGCCCCTAATCGAGTCGACGGTGGCCGACAAGTAACTAGTCGGGGACTAGCCCCTAGTCGAATCGGCGGCGGCCGACTAGCGACTAGTCGGGGACTAGTCGAATCGGCGGCGGCCGACTAGCGACTAGTCGGGGACTAGTCGGCCGCCTAGAGGAATTTTTACAACACTGTATACAATAGTGGCTTAGAGAGGTTTAAAATAGAGATTTTGAAACTGCAAAAGAGGCAGAGGAGGATTTTGTGTTGATAATTTTTTCAATAATCACCCTGGAAGGCATCTGAAAGGAAAAAAAAATCCTCAACAATAAGCTTTAGAGATTTTGTTTTCTTTCTTTTGTATGCGCTTCTTTGGTCTAATAAATATTGTGGTAAACCATAAAGTGAAAGAATGGTCACAAAGGTGTTCGTTATTGCAATATAGCATAATGGTGATAAGTGGACTTTGCGACTGGGCATGATAACATCGTCATCTATGTTGCACAAATACATAGGAAGATATTTGATACATGCATTGTCATCTATGTTGGACAAATACATAGAAAGATACGGGATACATGCCTTTTCAAATAGGTACAGTAGTCACCTATGTTGCATGGATATGGTTGCATACAAGGTTATAGACACGATACAGGTATGTACACCATTTTCCCATGTCTGATGTATGTGCAACATAGGTTGCCATGATTATGTGAGCTAAAGTATATTTGGGTCTTTGTGAGTCTGTGACACCCAAAGATCAACGTGTAAACAATATAGTTCTTTAGCTGAAATGTTAATATGTGGGTCTAGAAATTAGTCGGATAGTCTAGAAAGTTTCTATCGATCTTGGGAGGACAGGCCAATGGGTTTCATGTGTAAGAGTTGTTGATAGAAGTAGCTATGACAGATTGACACCATTTATTGCTATGCTTATCAACCAAAGCTTGTAATATGAGGAATTGTACCATCGATAAGAGAAATATTAGGGAAGTGCAATATAAATCTTTAGATTTTTAGGACATGCATGATCATGGTTTCAACAACCTTTTTTTTGTAAGTGGTTCTGAGCTTGCATGACAACTAATATATGAGTTACATGATGAATAGTTATTAATATATATCAGTCCACAAATAATCCTAAGCAAATTGCAATTGAGGTAATTGGCGAAGTAACGAAAATGAAGGAACGAGTTTACTCAAATTTTGAATTTGCAATACGTGAAGGACCGGTGCAGTGCTTCTTTCTTGAACTTGTATTTGTGTTGGACCTCAACGTAAAAAGGATCCTTATAGGGACTTGAGTAGAAATTTTCCAACAATAAGCTTTTGTTCTTTTTTTTTTCTTTTTTCTTTTGGTGGTTGCAATCAATACTCAATATTGTCTGACCTCGAGTCGAGGAGTTTCCTTTTGGGATTTATTAACAGAGGACTCTAAGCTTTGTTCTATTCTTGCTAGTAGCAAGAAAACTCAGATTGGAAGCTTGCCGAGAAATTAGGTTCTTCCTCTTAAACCCTAACCGACCAACATTTTTTCCTTCATCCTCATCCCTAAGGGTATGCTTGGATTGAGAGTTAAGAAAGTTAAGTGAAGGGAAGTTAAGCGAGGAAAAATAAAAATCATGCTTGGTTTGAGGGTGTGGGTTTAGGAGGGGAGGTTATAGAGGATTAAATGAGGGTTTGTTTAATCCTCTTTTGTTAACAGACAATATTTGTGTTGGACCTCAACGTAAAAAGGATCCTTATAGGGACTTGAGTAGAAATTTTCCAACAATAAGCTTTTGTTCTTTTCTTTTTTTTTTTTCTTTTTTCTTTTGGTGGTTGCAATCAATACTCAATATTGTCTGACCTCGAGTCGAGGAGTTTCCTTTTGGGATTTATTAACAGAGGACTCTAAGCTTTGTTCTATTCTTGCTAGTAGCAAGAAAACTCAGATTGGAAGCTTGCCGAGAAATTAGGTTCTTCCTCTTAAACCCTAACCGACCAACATTTTTTCCTTCATCCTCATCCCTAAGGGTATGCTTGGATTGAGAGTTAAGAAAGTTAAGTGAAGGGAAGTTAAGCGAGGAAAAATAAAAATCATGCTTGGTTTGAGGGTGTGGGTTTAGGAGGGGAGGTTATAGAGGATTAAATGAGGGTTTGTTTAATCCTCTTTTGTCTATTTTTTTAACAACTTAAGTTGGAGGGTTAACGAGGGAGATTGAGGGTTCTGTTTAAAAAGTCATAAATACCCCTTATTTGTCCTATAAAATATCATGACTTTTTTTTGATTTATTCTTGCTTTCAACATGCTGCTCTATAGCTTCCTCGTTTCTGAAGATAGTTTGACAAGTTCTAATTAAAATTCTAATCAAATTGAATTTTATAACATGTAATAAGGGTATTTTGGTAACTATTGTATTTTTATTAATTCTTCTCTCACTCAAAACCTTCAATCCAAGCAAGAGTTATTTAACACACCCCACTTAACTCTCCCTCCAATCCAAACAAGGTTGTATGTATTGACTCTACTCTCCCTCACTTTCCTTCACTTAAGCCCACTTAACTCTGCTTTGCCCCCTCAATCCAAGCAGACCCTAAACCAGAACACTACTATTATCTTCTTTCCTCTTCCCTAAACCCAACCTACCACCACCATCTTCTTTCCATCCCCTCCAAGTTGTCCCTCTACTAATCGAACCCCCTTCCATTGGTGCTGACCCCTCCCCTCTCCCCCCTCCTCCCTTTCCTCTCACACACACTGAACTACCTGGGAGGGAGCTGGAGGAAGAAAAGTATTAAAGGTAGTATAAACATAACTTTACCTTTCCATTGACAATTTCATGAAGTTCATGGTATTAAACTGATAACAAAGTTTAAGGTCTCATATTGAACAAAAGCAAAGGTCAAGGTAGTGAACATATGGAAAGGTTCAAGGTATTACAGGGAAACTTAGCCATCCAGTTAAATAGGTACATTGCCATTTTATTATCCACTTCCAGGCACCTCTTGCATTAAGCCAATTCTTGAAATGGTGAACCTAGTACCTTGGACCTCAATCGGTATGAAATGATTATGAGATCATTAGCCATTGAGATTTGACATGTAGGAGAGGACAACATGGGAGGTCACAGTTTCGTGGTGGAAAAAATTGAGTTTCTTACTCTTGATGAAAAGAAGCAAAAGTGTTTAAAGGTAAGCTTTTAACATATAAAGCAGATTTTAGCTATCCTCCTACTACCAAAAAGGAAATAGTACTATTCAATTTAATATTTGCCACTTGCTCTCAATTTATGAAGTTGTTAAATCTCGATTTCAAGTAAGCACAAATAATCAAGATAGATAATGGCAGGGATCTGGAGGTCTTTATGTTCAAGTCCTGTTTATCTGGATGAACTGTATTGATTGAGAATTGCAATGCCATCTACTAAACAAGAGAAGGTAATTACTAATTAGCTTTTGGTCCTACCGTTGGTAACGCAGTGCCCTCTTCTAAAAATATTTCCTTTCACTATATGCTATGATGACATGTAGTTTTTTAATTTCTAAACCCAAACTTTCCATCTTGTCATTTGATTGTTCTTGATTTTTGTGTGTTATGGAAGTATTGATATATGTAGCTTCTCAAGTATGCTTTTTCCCCATTGATATCAGGCCTTCTTCCTGATTAGTAGTTGAATGCTGTCAAAATTTCTTGTTTCTTTATATATAAGATTTCCAGAAAAAAGGGGAATTGTCATGTTGTGACATGGTTTAAATTTGATGTCTATCCATTAATTTGACAGCATTCCTGGTCGTTATGAGGCCTTCTGGAAAGAACTCGATGGAGTGAAGCACGTATGGAAGAACAGGCACGAGCTGAAAGTGGAGGATGCTGGAATCGCTGCCCTGTTTGGGATAGAGTTATATGCATGGTTTTGTGTTGGTGAGATTATGGGAAGAGGGTTTACTCTCACAGGCTATTATCCATGATCAACCTAGTGGTAGCATGATCAAACGAGAATGCACGTCAAGATTTCCCTGTCGTAAGTTTGTTGCTGTTGAGGCAACTCGAGTTTGCCTCACTTTGACATTAGGATTTGTTTTCCCATAAAATTTATTTGAACTGGTTGAGTCATCAAGACGAGCACTGTTTTCATCAATAATTTCTCAGCTTGTTCCAAGTGTTTTAACTCCTCTATATAGTATGCAGCAGAGATGTACTGGACTTGCATGCTTCTTACGAGTACATAAATTACTGGATGTGAATTTCAGATTAACCGGACAGGTCTACCGTTTGTGAGCATAAGGTATTCAATAACTTGGTAAACGGACCTATGGTAATGAACATGATTCTGAGACAGAACCTTCTCATAACAATTATGAAATTCATCCTAATTTGCTGATATTGCCTTGACAGTGAAATTGACCTATGCACAGTGGATATTCTATTTTATGCTACGGGTATTCACTAATTATAGTTATTGTGCTATTAGATTTCAAGGAAGCGGGATTCGGGATACACCTTGGCTATACTAGCGTTTTTTCTTCTTCTGGATGTTAAGCAGCTTTTTTCCCCCTTGTTTGGTAGGGAAACGAGGCAAACTACAAATTGACAGTGAATGGCTGTTTCATTCATATCTTCCTATAGTTTCGCAGTGATTGTCCATGGCTAGGGGTGCAACTCGGGCGGGTTGGGTCGGGTTTGAGGTCAACCCGAGCCCAACCCGATAGATCATAAGTCTAGCCCAAGCCTAAGCCCAACCCGACTTCGGGTTCAACATATGAAGCCCAAGACCAAGTCCGGAGGATCTTGTTGGGCTCGGGTCCATCGGGTTTATCGGACTCTAATATAATATTTGAAATAATTTTAAACAAGAGTAATATTAAATGCATAATCAAATAGCAATCAAGCCTCAATCATTACAAAATAAAACTGAAATGAGATTTAGGACAAGAAATTGAAGTGTTCAGGTGAAAAAATTATAGTTTAAACTTTTTATTTAAGTAGTATGAAACAATATATATATATAAATTATATGTATGTCGGGTTTCGGGTTCTTCGGGTTACCCAACACATGAACCCAAGCCCAACCCGATTTTTGATCGGGTTCAAATATTTTAACCCGAGCCCAAGCCCGAACCCGAATATCTTCAACCCTAACCCAACCCATTAACGGGTTTACCCGATCGGGTTCGGGTTTAGCCCGCCCGAGTTGCACCCCTATCCATGGCTCAGTTGCACATCTTGAAATTGAAACTGTTTATATGATACTGTTTATATTATAGTAAGGATGTGTTAGGTTGCCAAGTGGAGGGAATTGAAGAGTTACTAAACATAAGTAAACTTTTTGAAGTGAATTTTTTAGATAGCTTCTTTGTTTCCATGAAAGTGTCAATTTTAGCAAAGTATAACTAGTTTCGATTTGGTTGTTTGTTTGGTACTGGAAAACTATGCCAGAAAACTTTTAAAATGCATCATCCAAATAGAAATTACTTGCTCATTTTAGTTCCAATCGGTAGAAAGTTAAGGAAGTCATGAGAAGCAATAATGACTGAAGTTTTTATTCCTACTATTTCTAGTAGCTTCTTTAAAAGTAGCAGGCCACCATTGACAACGTCTCCCAGTTTTTTCAGGAATGAAATCATTTCCCATCATGTCGTTTAATGTATAACCTCTTTCCTATCACAACATTCTCATTTCAACTAAAGAATTATTGGCAAGCCGGAACGTTGCATTTGTTAAAAAGAATATGTATTCCTTTAGCCTCATCGACACCAAACAAGTCCAGTTCAATTGAGATTGGAGCAGGGAAAAAGAATGCTAGCAAAGACAACAGTTTAATTACGGCTGTATTCCATTTTACACTTGAAATCTGTGTAACCTGCATTTAGTACTTCCATTAAAACTCTCAGCACAATTGTAGCAAATAATATATTCATTCAGCTCCCAGAATATTTCCCATGTATCTGAAAATATTGTTTCATTACAGCGACAGTAGCAAGCACTAGCCACAAGAGTGTTTTGTGTTCAAAAAGTACAACAACATGCTACAAGATGATTTTCTTTCAACGCCACAAAAGAAGCCAATTTAAATTACAACAATAGTCCTCCAGTACATTTGTTGGACCAAGTCTCACCAGCCAAAATGATATGTTAGAGTTGGATCTTCCGGTCCAAAGTTCCAGTAGAACACTACAGAGTTCCAATTGAAGGAAATTTTTTGGGGGGGGGGGGGGGGGGGGGGGGGGGGGGGCGGTGCACTTACATGGCAGAGAAAGGGAAAGGGGTCAGCTTATGGTCAGGAAGGAGGTCAATGAAATTTGGATCAATATGGGCATGGGTACATCGAGTACAACAAGTGATACAGAGTTGAAGCAGGACCAATTCGATGGAGGGGAGGGGAGGTCTTATTCTTGAACTCCGGATGATGAGCTAGAAGGGTCGTGTAGTTTGTGAGAGAGGGAGAACTTGGGCGGAAGGGTCACAAGGGGTCCATCTCCACTTTGCTTCGACCATGCCAACCCCAATGTGTATCCGAGTGCCCTACCAACCGAAACAGGCACAGCATTGCCAATCTGGCGATACCTGCAAATCAATCAAACTAACCTAAGAATCGACTAAAAGATTGACACTACAATAAATATGAAACAATGTGCTGGAACTTTTCACTCTCAGGATAATACAAATTGGAGGATACAAGTAACAAATTAATATTAACTCACAACATAAGCCGAAATAAATAAATAAAAATCATGCAAAAATAATAAGCAAATTGGAGGATAAAAGTAACAAATTAATATTAACTCACAACATAAACCGAAATAAATAAATAAAACTCATGCAAAAATAATAACAAAAGAAATATCGACTTACATAATTATAGAATTTCATAGCCATAAATCAGACTCTCGTGCCATAAAATCAATTTGTGTTAATTTCATGGCTACTAGGACATCATCAATTTTCATAATATTGTGTAATAGTAATATATGCTTGTCCATCTAATGCCATTCACCATTGTTTTGAAATAGTAGACTGTGTGTAGACTTATTTCTAAAATACTTTTCATGTTAATTCATGGCTACTAAGACACCATCAATTTTCATAATATTGTGTAATAGTAATATATCGACTTACATAATTATAGAATTTCATAGCCATAAATTAGACTCTTGTGTCATAAAATCAATTTGTGTTAATTTCATGGCTACTAACACAAAAGAAATATCGACTTACATAATTATAGAATTTCATAGCCATAAATCAGACTCTTGTGTCATAAAATCAATGTATTAATTTCATGGCTACTAAGACATCATCAATTTTCATAATATTGTGTAATCGTAATATATGCTTGTCCATCTAATGCTATTCACCATTGTTTTGAAATAGTAGACTGTGTGCAGACTTTTTTCTAAAATACTTTTGTGGGGTATGTGTGCTAAAGAGGAACTGCTGATTGCAGTTTTTTTCCCCCCTTTGTGTAGGGTCAGTTGACCCCATTTGCCCCATTGTATGTCTGTCCCTGCAGCTACACCATATTAGCGGCGAACCAAAGGGGGAAAAAAATTCAAAGAGACGAGAAAGCAGCATAATTTACAGTAATATTAGTATACAAACCATGTTTTAACTAAATATTAACTTAAATAAATTTCAAGGAAACATTCATCCATGGCCTATTTTTGGAGACCCATGGTTCATCCATACATTCCAACAAACCTAGTCCATTCTGTGAACTCAAAATCTGTGAGATCTCCCAAGATACAGATAACTTAAGACCACCTGGAACTGGTAGGTGGACATGCAAGAAAGAACACAAGCTACCAACTCCACTGATCGGAGGAACCCGTCATAACTCCATTAGTCTCAAGTGTTAATGAAAAACAAGGTATAATATTCAATATTGGAGGATCATGGTAAGCAAATCAGAGCTCAGCAAGAAGATGAAGAGAGAGGGGTCTGGTTGGGGGTTCGATTTAAACAAACTAGAGGGGGTCAAGGGAAGCTTGACAAAGATTCATGAAGGAGAAGAAAATAATTGCGCAATGCTAGCTGGAGGGGAAGTTGCATAACTACCATGAAGCAGTCATTTGCAACTTTTGTGAAGACATAAGCCACAGGTTAAGTGCTTGCCAATTTTGTAAGAAATAAGTCATGCATTTGCCCCTTTTTTGGGGAGAGTGCAGTAAGTGGGGTTAGAGTTGGAGAAGGAATACTCAGCGAAGACAACAGATTAATCTATCTCAGAAGGAGGTGCAGGTCCTTGTTCACTTGCTACATGTTAGATTGTGGTCCTGAAACCAGTTGATGTGCCTAAAAGCTCGCAAAAGCAATTAGCTGCTCATTAGGAGGTGTCAGTTGTGGCTCACGGCAACACCTCAAGGAAGGACATGAAGAAGGCCACAACCGTTTTGTTGAAAGATACGAATTGTGGTCAAATCAGAATATTGATTCAATAGCATTTTTGCTATGTTTGGAGCAAAGTTGGCAGTAACGGCGTCGAATCAGTTTCAGACTCCCTTCTTATAAGCACCAGTTTGGCATTGTCGCAAGTTTCAACAGTTTGGATCGGAGTATCACTGTATCAGAGCTATTGATTGATTTCGGGAAGTCAAATAATAACAAAATTTTACTACAAATTAGAAGATTATTTGATACTTTTAGGCATAATGTTATGCTCTTTTTTGTTAATTTTGAATGGAATAATATTCGACATTGCTAATTTTTTCACCCAGAATAGATGCTATTTTCTGTTACTTGCTTTCAGACAAAGTACTCTTGTAATAGATAGTTCTGAATAGAATAATTATAAGATGGGTTATCCTTGTGAATGTAAAAGTACATAACATAAACAAATAGAAATTGTTACATTATGTTGATAATGAATGTTACTAACAGGTTATACTATATGGGTCTTCAACACGACCGAATCATTGTATTCACATTGATTTTTATGCACTTCTCTTTTTATTTTTTATTTTATTTTATTTTTCTTTGGACTTTGGAGAATTGACCATGAAAAAGAGCTCCGTAAGGATCACTATTGGATCGGGACATGCCAAAACAATACGACCAAATATGAACTGTTATTGATTGAATTGTGAACCTTGGTTTGGATAAGAAACAAAGTCTCTAGTAGCTTTATTGATTAAGGATGTGTGTGGAGCTACGAGGACCATACGAACAAATGGAGATTTGGAGGAGACAAAAAATCAATTTTCTATCACCGTTTGCTGCTTACATCAAGGATGAACATTAAGTCCTTGCCTTGCACTAGTTATGGATGAAACGATTAGGCATATCTGTAACACCCAGTTTTCCCAAATGAGGGTAATTTTGAAATTTTGTATATTAATTTATTTAATTATGGTATTTAAAATTTTCTATGATTTTTATTGATTTTTAATCATTTTAAAACTATTTTAAATCATGACTTATGATTTGGTGTCTTGCTAGTGTAACCCTAGAGCCTAGCTATGTGATTAGGGTATTTCAGTTATCATTTCTAGATTGAGGGGTATTTTAGTCATTTTTGTAATTTTGGAAATTATTTGGAATTATTATTTATTATTTAGATTTATTATAATTAATGTGATTTTTAGTGATTTTTAGAGATTTTTAGTATAATTGATTTTGGGCCTATAGTTGACTTTGACTAGTGTTGACTAGGAGACTAACCTAGAGACTAACCTAGGTTATGGCCACTTGGTTAGGTTAAGTAACCTTGGGTTGACCTAAGTTAGTGAGGTTTAACTCATGGAAACTTGTTTGGAGAGTTTAGGAGTTGATTAGGCTAGAATGGCTTATGACTTCATAAGTCATGATTAAATGACTTGAGACTTAAAGCCCATAGACCCACACCATGTAGCAAATCCTAACCCTAATCAGCCCATGGCAGCCAACCTAGGGCTTCACACCCTATTTAATGCCTCTTCCCTTTGTTCTTGCCTCTTTTATTGTTTTTCTTCTCAAGCTTGGAGAAAGAGGTATAGCCATCTTCCCCAATCCATAACTTTTCCATTTTAACTCCTTTTTGGCTCAAACCACTTGCATTAGATTCTAATTGTCTTCCTCTTGCTGTTCATGGAGGATAATCCCAGCTTGGGGCAATTTGGAGGAGTTTGGCCATCAAGAGGAGCACCTCTCTTTGAAGCTTTTTGAGGATTTTGATACTCATAGGTAATTTCCTTTCCACACCATAGAATTCCGAAATTCTTGCATATTTAGGGAGCCCTAGACCTAACCTAACTGTAGGAATAGGAAACCCTAAAATTTGTGTCCATTTCGTGTCCTTTTTGGACACGTATCAGTGTCGTATTGAATGTGTTTGTTGAAATGCCTCAATGGGCATTTCGTGTGATTTTTGAGATTGTGTTTGAATAGGAAATTAGGATTTGGTCTCGCTTACACGTTTCTGTTGTTTTTGTGGAGTCTTGGTGTCGTGTCGAGTCCACACGGACACGCGAACACGTGGTCGCGCGTGCGCGTGCACAGGCACTGTGCATGCCCTGCTGCTCGGGCGCGATTGCGACACGGACACGGCTCCTCGACACGCCAAATTTGACGTGTAGCAAGGGGCCGACACTGACACGGGGCTCCCCAATTTTCAGAGCTCCACGTGTCGTGTCGGACACGCACGAGCTCCTGCACCATTTTGTGCACTGCACAGTTTTCTGTTGAATCGCGCACTGACACGCGTGTCCCGTGTCTCGTACGCGTGTTGTGGACACGTGGCAAGGTGTCCTAGCCCTAGCCTTAGTCTAGGTCGACACGTGGACACAACCACGTGGGTTGTGTCGTGTCGTGTCATGCACACGGACACCGTGAACACGTGCACGATGATTGTGTCCTGTGTTTTGCTGTTTTGGTCTTTTAGTAATTGGACGCGTTTGTGTCCACTTTTGTGGACACAAACACATCACGTAATACGTGTGCATTGTGTTTGTACTTTACCAACCCTAAAATTAGTGTTTTAATTCGATTTTCATTGTTCATTTCTCATTTCCCAAATTTCTGAAATCCTAAGTATCAGTTATTTTACTGTTTTGTTCCAGATTTCGAAATCCAATTTTAGCAATCATTTTAACCTAATCAACACTGTTATTTGCATGTTATTAAAGCCCTAATATGTACACCTAAGTATTATCTAATGGTATGAGGAATTTGGGTTTGTTTTGGTGATTGTATGATTCAAAAACTGAGAATTTCTTTTAGGGTCTGTTATGAACTGTTTTAACTAAGTTGGGACATGTTTTCATCTGATTGGGGGGAGACTGTTAACTGAGATTGGGGTGTGAAATCTGAGTTTGTTTAGGAACTGATTTCTGGGTTCAAATCTGGAATGCCTATGGCTGAAATATCGGATTTCATATTGGGAACTGTTAAATGGTATCAATGTGTGTATATATGAGTTGGTTTGAACTGTTTGCTTAACATTTGGAATCTGAGATTATGGGAGGGTTTAAACTGAGATTGTTTGGGACTGTTACACTGGGTTCCTCACTGTTTATTCACTGTTTCATGCTTCACTTCACTCACACACACCTAAACACACACATGCTTCACTGTTATACACTCTTCACTCAGGACACTCACTCACATGTCCCCTCTACACACACAAGCCTAACACACTCTATCACACATGCATAGCTCACTCACTGTTAGCCTAGGTTTCATGTTACACTCATGTCTCCTCTCCACACACCCTCCACACACACACACTTTTGTAAATTGCCTCACATCACTCACACTTGAGATCATTCTCATGATACACACACACTTATGTAAATTGCTCACTGTTTTCTCTCAGTTTTTCTCACTGTTTTCATGCATCACACACACACACACACTAGTGTATTTGCCTCACTGTCCTCTCACTAATTGTCACACACACATGCCTATGTCTCATGACACACACACACATACACTTGGACATAGCATGTCTCCTCTCTCTATACATATGCATATATATATATATGTATTAACATATAATGTTGTATGGTATACACATTAGCCTATAGGGTATATTCTAGTTATATTATTTAAATGGATCTATATGTGTATTCCTATATTAGAGTATATAATTATACCCATGTGTACTATATATTAGATATATATGTGTGTTATGTGTATAGATGTTTTGTAGGTTGTATAGGCATGGTATTGCCTTAGCCTATTGGCCCATGGCCTAGTCTCTTAGCCTATGGCCTATGATTGTGTTTGCTTAGCTAGTGAGCTTGGTTTAGACCTGTGTAGTCTTGTTAGACTTAGAATAGCCTTGTTAGCCTAGTGTAGACTAGTTTGACTTAGGGTTGACTTGGTTGACCTAGTTGACTTCTAGGGTTGACCAGAGTTGACCAAGAGTTGACTTTGGTTTAGATTGACCTAGATTCATGTAGTATGCATCGTAGTGCATCTTATTACCATTCTGGATTTGTTGTGACTTGTGTTGCTCTAACCAGGAGTCAGGTGCCTCATCTCGGACAGTACATTTACTTCAGACATTCAGATACCAGGCGAGTACATTCTCTGATCATTTCATAACTTGCTTAGAATTATATTCCTGCTCTAGTTTACCTTATTTGATGCTGTCACGATATTATCACGGATTGGTACTATATGGATCCCTACATTGAGATGTTATCCCCCTCGGGAGCATCGGATACATTGTGTCATGTGTTTCATGTACATCGTGTATTCCTCGCTCTCATGTTATTCATGTTTCTCATGTGCATCATGCTCGTTCATGCTCGCTCGTGTACTCTCATGTGCTCTCATGAATCGATCATGTTTCCCATGTATCTCATGTATAACCTATATTGCATGTGCACTCATTTATGAGCCTTCATGTGAATTTCATGTGCACCCGTTTATGGGCCCCCATGTGAACTTCATGTGCACTCATGTATGAGCTCTCATGTATACTTCATGTGCACCCTTTTATGGGCTTCATGTGAAAACCATGTACGTAACATAACTTGTTTGGATCCTTGCGTAATGATTGGGGTATGGAGGAGTATAAATAGTCATGTGAACAATTCCAAGTAGTATAGCCATGTGCGCCTCTTTAGTATAGTCATGTGCAAATCCAGCCGTTCACATGTCGACTTTGTACTCTAAATCACTAGTCACTGATAGCTCTCTACTTATAGTAGATATTTCTATTACAGTTCTCTTCCTGTTTACATCATGTATCTTCTTTCAGCTTCATGTATCGTACTCTCTTGCATGTTTATATTCTCTAACCTGTTATGATCTGCGTGAGATGTATTGTGCTCGCTCCCGTCCTGACTGGACCTGTTGAAATTTTACAGAGGATGATGAGGAACCCTGCACCCCTTACTTTGGAGCTTGCCTAGATGACACTCGCGACCTGGACCCCTGGGGAGGTTCAGGCAGTTGCTGAGGATGATACCCCTTGCATAGTATAGATAGCTTAGACTGTTTCTTTTCATGTGTAGTTGTTGTCCTTATTTTCAGAGTTGTATATTTTAGAGATGTTGAGACTTGTTATTTCATTTCTGTTGTACCTCAGTTGAGGATTTTCTTATCTATTTATCGTGCCATATTCTATCTCTAGATTGTGATTGAGTTGTACCTCTGTGTTGGCCTCCTTTTGGAGAGTATTTTCATGTTAGTTAGTTATAGTTCATGACCTAGAACAGCGTTCTACCGCCGACACTGCGGCGTAGGCTGGGCGCTGTTACGTACTCGTACCCTCACGGTGGGTGCGGGTCGTGACAATATCTCAAGGAGGTTCCACTGTGTATGATGTTTGCTATTGATGTTGTGTTGGTCGATGACTCAATGATAAAACAGAATTGTAGGAAAGAAACTTTGGAATCCAAGAGTTTCAAAATTAGTACGAAGAAAACATTAATACAACAAAAACAAAGTAAACGAAATGTAACTTCAACAAGAAGTCAAAAAGAAATGAGTGACACGTACATATAAATAGAAAATATATACGACTTGCTTTCACTATTTAAGATCAATCATCCATCGTGATAGTTTGTGATACAGAGATTAAGAAGGATGTCATACATAAAATTAAAATAAGATGTGGTTGAAATTAAGTTTTCTGGAGTACTTTGTGATAATAGAATACCTTCAAAATTAAAAGAGAAATATATAAAACTGTATAAGACTTTATAGATCGGGGTGTTGGAAAATCAAGAAACATATCCAGAAAATTAGCATAACTGATATGACAATGTTAAGATGGATGGGTGACAATATGTTAAAAGATACGATAAAAATGAGTTTATCGGAGGAACGTTGGACATATGCAACACAAACCAATAGATGCTCCAATGATAAGCGATAAATAAGTAGTTAAAGGAGACGCTAGGAAGAGAGGTACTCTTAAACAAACATGTATTAAAGCTTTAAATAAGGATATGTTATTTGTTAGTGTTACAAAAGACATGGCCCTTAACTGACCTAAATGGAGGAATATGATTCAAAAAGTTGATCCCAAAATTTTGGAATAAGAGACTTTCTTCTTGTTGTTTAGGTCCCCCGCTTTACGATTAATAAGTTATTTGGATCTATTAGATTTTATCATAGCCGCAAAATCTTTATTTATAGATTGTCAATAGTCCATATTTTCATGTTTGTATTCTTGAGAAATTATAATAAGAAGAAACTCTCGTGTAAAGTGATGGGAGTGTTGGTTAATCAAATAATATATTTTTTTTATCTACACCATAAAATTAGGGTTACCCACTTCCTCTTCTCTTACATCTCATGCCTAATGTCTTCTAAATCTCAACATATTTCAAAAAGATGCAACAATGAATTCTACTAAATTTAACAATGATGCGTCTTTACATTGATGGACGGAATGTGCAACATGGACTTCACTTATACTAACAAGAGGAAGGGGGGGGGGGGGGGGGGGGGTTTGTGCAAACATCAATATGAAATGAGAGGGTGAGGGGGGGAAGAGTGAGATGAAAAAGAGAGAGAGAGCAAAGAAGTGGGGAGTGCAACAAGAAGGATGCCATTGCTAGGATTTAGGTTTTGTTCAAAAGAAGCGATTAAAGGGGCAGGCGAGAATGCAATTTTTTTTGCAAGAAAATTTCACTCCATTTTTCTTGTCACTTTTAATGACCTTTTCACGTGTCTAAAGGTATAAGTTCCAGATAAATCCATATTTACTGAATTCCTAATGGATAGTGTTTTTTTTTTTTTTTTGCAAGGGAGAAAACGTAATGGGCTTTTCCTAAAATCAGGAAACTAGGGGTGTATTTCTTAGCGTACCATATCAATTCCTATACCATGGCTAGTTTCCATACCCGGCCAAAAATAAATTGAGCCAAAAAGTTGAGGTCGGTCCAACCATTTACACAATCAGTTTAGCCCTATCTTCCCTAATAGTAGGTGTATTTATGGACATTTCTGTTCTGTCTTCCTTATTCTCTTGCACCTTCTTTCAATACCCACCTTCAGTTAAAGCTGTCCAGTGCTCGCCCCACAAGATGTCAGGATACCGATCTTTCTTCCATGTCTGTACAACAAACACCTCCTTCCCAGCAAATTTGTTGTCCCCATCCCACTTATTTTTGATGTTATAGCCCCACCATCCTTGTCCCTCTCAATCTCTCCCCAACACCACACAGCCCTCATTTCCTCTCAATTCCACTCTTGCCATTTTTGTTTGAGGAAGAATGAGAAGGCAAAATAAATAGAAGGCAGAGAACAGAAAGAGGAGAGTCATTGATGGGCGAGGATGGTGGGCGATAAGTCAAGCTGGAGAGAAGAGAGGGTGGAGCAAAAGTTATATTGACTGGCAGGAACGGACTAAGCAAAGGAAGGGGCAGGAGAAGACAAGGGGGTGAGTGAGGCATACCAAAGGTTAAAAAGCAAACAACCAACTGAAATTGGCTTCGGTCTTTGTCCCACTGTCTTAAAAGTTAAAAGTTAATAGTAGACTTTAAATACATGAAATAGTTTACCAATCTTTCCTGGAGTGAGGAGACACATTACTCAAATAAGTAAAAGATACATAATACAACTGAGAGAACTAATTTCATGAAAGTTGGCACGTTAGTCTCGTATAATGAAGCAGAACACACATTTTGTTGGATCAAGCCCATAAACATATGGTAACAATAAGAGCACAGGATTTTAGAAACAAAATAATATGAACAAATACTGTGAGTTATACCTTTTTTTAACTGTCCCACAAAATTCATAACAATCAGGAAAGCCTTGCACCCTTGCAGACTCTCGAATTGTAAGGACCCTGTCTTGCTCAGGATGTAATATAGTCTGCAAGAAATATTACAACTTTAGCTCCAGAACAGTCATGGGAACACAGATCAAAATTCTCCAAATAAGATTGAGAGGTGGAATATGCCTGCATGTGGATATCAGGATAAGTTAACACTGTTGGAACTATCTCATCCCACCACAGCCGAGACAAAGGTCTGCTTAAGGTATCACAAATTACTCCCAAAAATGATAAAAACAATAAGAAATTAACTATTGTTAACATGCAGGAAATTTAAAATGGAATATAACCTTGTTGACTTTCCATCCCAAAGCTTCATGGAGTAATTTGGAACCTGATGAAAAAGAATTGTTAGTAGTCTTAGCATGATCAAACAAAACAAATAAAACACACACACACACACACTCATACATACGTTTATGCAACATGTATAAGGATGGTCTGCAGCGCAAGTCAATTTCTTGAGATATTTCTTTCATGATTATGCAAGTTTGAGTATTATTGTTTTGTGTTTGTTGGACCAATTTTCTTCTTCTAAACTTGATCACAGTTTTTTTTAAACTCAAGAAAATGAATTTCAAAATTGAAGTTTGTAAGAGCAAGCATGATTTTTCATTATTATCAAAAGATGCTTTTGTAAGAAAATTTAACTATTTCATTGGAAACCGAAGCACAATGAAGAATTAAAGAATTCCAATTGGAAACTGGGTTCCACTATAGAGTGAGATCTATGTGTATGAATATATTCATACACACAACCTATTATTAGAAAATAATGTAATAAGCATACTTTTAAGGAATCTTCAAGAGATTACTTTCCATGTCTTTTAAAAAAAAACATTTATATCAGATTCAAGTCAAACGGATCGGATCCTGGTTCGGGAACGGCTGGGTCAATCCGTGATATAAAACAAATCCGGCCCATTAAATAATGTGTTGAACCCACCTAACATTGAAAAAATGCTTTTAAAATATTCTTCTCCATGTCTATTATGCTATTCAAGTCAAATTGGTCAGATTGGGGTTTGGACCAGGCTTGCTTGGTCGATGCATTAGTTACAGAAGGAACTCAACCCGAACCTATCTAAAACTGAAATAATTGCATGTGACACCGACCTTAATGGCAGCTGGGGGAGGGTATTGGCCACGGCGGGATAATAACAAGTAATGGTGTGCGGTGATATTGGTAGCTCAATTTGGGATTACATTGATAGCTCAGGTTGAGTATTCATGGCGCTGTCTGTTCGTTATCCGGGAGAATATTTTGGTTGCGATTCTTTAGATTTGGTTATAACAACAAAATCATCGTAGGAAAAAGTTAACTTAGATATAGTTGTTCCAGTAGACAAAATTTGGTGGTTACAACATAGTCGGCTCATTAGCCATATCGTGTTAGAAGATTTTGGTTATTTTATTTTATGTTATTTTGTTGCTAATTTGTACAACCTCTTGAAGGCTATATAAACAGGACCCTTGAGGACCATTGTAAATAATCCTAAAATTAACAAAACCCTGCCTCCCCAATTAGGGAGAGATTTCCGCTATAATTTATTATTATTACTTCTATATATGGATGAAGTTTTGGTAGTTCTCATGCATCAAGTTTTGGTACCAGACGGTCTTAGGCGATGTATGGTCCACACGAGGGTTGTATAGAAAGCGACCAGGGAATCCCTCGACGTCTTGACGACACACCAACGATCTCGATAACCTCGACAACCAAATATGAGTTCCTTAGAAGAGCAACTAAACCGGGAATTAGGTAGCGGAGGTCAAGAAGATAGGGAGATGATGGCCCTCGTGATGGCAATCACGGAGAACCTCAAGAAGAACCAGGAAACACCGAGCACTCGATCAACAATCGATCCAATGATCGTGAAGGATGACGATATTCCTTCCATAGTGCGGGCGACTCCTACGAAATAATTTTACGTGGAAGATGCCAGCGTAACCAGAGGAGCCCTCATCGATGACACCGTCAACATTGTTGGTGAGAGGCTGCAACCTTTGGGCTTTGAGGCCAAGCTGTACATCCCCTCCTTCGGCAATACAGTGGACATGGGGAAGATGGACACTTGGATCGACTAGCTAGAGACCTACTTTATCCTCTATATGTATAGTAGCGAGGAGAAAGTCGTATTTGCGCGACTGGAAGCTCACGAGCCAAACTTTGGCGTGTTTTAATGCCTACTTGCACAACGTTAATGGGACAATGACATGTGACAAGTTCAAACGTCCCATCCCAAGATCAATGGACACTAGCACAACTTGAAGCAGCGCAACAACCAATTAATCCTAGTGTGACTTGTCTCATTAATCAGCTCGGTAAAATCGCCAACAACCAAGTCATAGATGCAAAACAAATCGTGTTTGCCATCAAACGTAGCTGCTAGGACCTCCCATAACTCCTTTTTTGTACTCCTCGATGGATGGTTCTGTCGAATTCATTAACTGTGTAAACAATCTGCTATCATCAGTTTCTCATTGCTTATATATCGGATCATTCTCCTGTGGAGGGTTGTCTGTGAGATGCTTTGACAACTGCATTCCCAAAGCATTTTCTCGACCTTCTTCTGCCATGTGGAGTATCTGTCCATGCCATCCAGCCTCCAATCGACAAGTCGAATCGAAAAAAATGTTCTACCAATGATCGGTGTCCCCGCTTCTATGTTCCCGATACTGGTGCCACCAGCACTGTTATTTACCGCAGTATTTAACTTTGAGGATACTTAGACAACTCTAGGGGGGGGGGGGGGGGGAGGTGAATAGAGTGCAGCGGAAATAATGCCCCAATAAAATGTAAGGCAATCTACCAACTAAACAATAAAGCAGTAAAGCACATATATATGAAATAAAAATAGAGTTTAGAAATGCAAACACAACCACAACGATGTATACGGGTATCCCTCGTGGAGGACTAATCCAGTCGAGAACTCTTGTTCGATGTTAATCCACTATCTGTGAAAACACAAGTTTTGATACGAAGGTTTGCAACTTCGTATAGACTCAACGTGCTTTGATCCGAAGAGCACGACGACTTCAACAATCACAAGCTTTTAATACCAAGAGGTTGCTGACTTCAAACAGGAAGTGTAAAGAGCAACACATCTTAATCCAATCTTTACAACTCAAACAGACTTCTAATCGAGATCCCAACTTTGACACACTAGAAGACTTGAAGTTGATTTCGGAAATGGAGAAGGTTTAAAGCATATGTAATACTCAATAGAATAGATGAAGGTGAGAATGAGAGAGTGAGAATGGTATAGATTTCATAGTTATTTATACGCTTTTTGTGGACAGAGTTCGGTCCGAGTTCTGTCCCCTAAAGTTTAAAAATCAGAACGTTGGTGCCTAGTCTCCAAGAAGAAGTAGTCAAATTTGGGTTTCTGTTTATGGGGGTACAGAGTTCGGTCCGAGTTCTATCTAGGACAGAACTCTGGCCGAGTTCTATATTTTCATTTCCAGAAAGTTGGTTTGACTAAGGTTTGATTTGGGTTTGGTTTGATTTGGTTTTTGGGTAGGCTTGGATAGGGTTAGGGTTTAAGCTTCTTAGTGCCAACTGCGAACCCGATTTACATAAGTCCTAGACTCAAATAAATATCGAAGATGCAGAATAAAACATAAAGACACGAGCAACAAATGATGGCCATGGCTTGGTTTGTCTTCTTGCTTCGTACGATGATGGTTTTGTTCTTTGACAGCGAAACCCCCGAGTACAAGACCCCAGAGATGTCATTGGATGATTCCGAAAAATCTTCTGCTATAACGCCGTCTTCGGCCTGCCAAGAATTCTTCATTGCATATGTCCAAGTTCGATCTTTCTTACTGCTTGTCTGCAAATACATGTTAGGCAACAAAGCAGTATGATACATTTAATGAATACTAGTGATATCATAAGGTTAAACTTAATCGATTAGCCATATTCAAAAACATGATACGATCATTGGGATAACAGACATCCTTCAAGTTCTCGATTCGACTATCACTTATTGTCCCGACCTGATATTCACATCAAACTTGCCAATGCGTGATTAGCGTTGCTAGAATTGGCACGCACAATGTTGGCAGAGATCGAATATGGATCACACAAGCCAGGACAGAGATTCACACAAACCTAGGTTGGTCTATGTTAGATCCTCATGTAGATACCAGACGAGGAACATAGATTCACACAAACAATCAAGTTTTCTCTCTGTTAACTCCTGATGCCATTGTCAATGTTCAGAGGTTCACATGAACTATCAACTATCATAGTTTGTCATTTTAAGATCTCAATTCAGACGATTTTTTTTAGATCTATTTTTTTTTCCAGAAAATAGGTTTAGGGTTTGGGGTGGCGGCAGCCATCTAGGGTTAGGGTTTTGAAGGAGGCGCAGGGGGGTTAGGGACACTGGCAAGGGAATGCACACGGAAGGAGGGGGGCTACACAAGGAAGGCTAGGGGCCGGCTACATAGGGAGGCAAATAGGGGTGGCTGCACAGAGGGCAGGGGCGGCTGCACAGGAAGGCAGGGGGGTGGCTGCACAGGGAAGGGGGGGGGGGCTGCACGAGAGAGAGAGAGAGAGAGAGAGAGAGAGGTGGCGGCTAGGAGCATTTTGCCTCTGATACCATGTAGAAGTGGAATAATAGGATTGGATGATTTTCATTCATGAGGAAGTATATATATATATATATTTTTTTTGGAAAAAGGGTAAATTTTATTCCATCATCTCAATAAGGTTACAACATAAGATACAATCCCAACTCAGGGGGACATAACTAGTACATCCGACTCAATATTATGGAGTATGCCCACCACTGGGGTGGATAGTCCCTCATAAATGCGCCGGTTCCTCTCCCGCCAGACATGCCAAACTGACGCAGCAAGTCTCAATCTAGCACGCCTAGCCCAGCTCTGCTCCATGCCCCTGCGATCACCAATCCACTTAAGGATTTCTCTGAAGTCCCGCTCCCTGCCAACCCCTCCCAAGTGTCTCCGGCTCTGCTCTGCCCATATGTTCCACGCCATATGGCACTGGAAGAACAGGTGCCCAATAGATTCAGGCTCTGTCTCACACAAAACACACTTAGGATCAGGGACAGGAACCCCGAACCGAAGCAATCTGTCCCGAGTGAGCAACCGGCCCAACACCAGTTTGTATGCGAACAGTTGCATCTTCCTGGCGAGCCCCTTCCCCCAGACAAAGTCGTACTCCTCAATATCATCGAAGTGGGGGCGGACAAGGTCATAGCAGCTGCTAAATCGGAACTCCCCAGCACCCTCCGATCGGCCGGGAGGGGCCCACATCCATACATCAGACAGTACCGTAGGAGTGATCTGCACCTGTCTGATCTCCTCAACTACCGTAGCAGTGAACCGGTACTCCTCAGGCCTCCATACCCCACCACGGATGATGTGCCGACACGTCAGTCCTCTGTATGCCACGCCGTCCCTCTGGGGGCCCAGAATCTCCAGGAGAGACTGACCTGAGATCCACGGATCGAGCCAAAGATCCGTCTCCCTTCCCTCCCTCATCCTCCTACGCAAAGCCGTCCGCAGAACAGGACGGGCCCTCAGGATATGCTTGAAAGACACAGAGAAGTTGTTGTCAATTTCACATACCCAGAAGTTCCTGCCCCGGAGATACCGACTAGTCATCCAGGCCGACCATAGAGAATCACCCTGAAGGAACCTCCATGCTAGCTTGATCCCCGCCGCCTCCCTGACAGAGACAAGAGATCGCAGACCCACACCTCCCTCCTTCCTGGGCCGACATAGCTGCTCCCAAGAGATGGCATGAATCCCCCCATATATATATATATATATATATATATATATATATATATATATATATATATATATATATATATAAGAGGACTAGTCTCTCATTATTGCCTCTACCCGATGTGGGACTGCATCCCAATGACTAATATAACTAATAATTAACATGAGCGATATGAAAGAATTTTACCTGCGAAATTAGGATAGAAAAAGGTCATTTGTTGTCAAAGACATGCGTATATATAAAACAAGAAGTTAAGACTGTGAAATTCCATAATATCTTAGGAATATTTATACGAATAAAGAGAGAGCGACCTACCACAAGAAGATGTCGATTCTTTCGTTCTGCAATATCATTCTACTGAGGAGTATACAAATATAAAGTATAATGAAATATGCCATGAGTATGACAGAATGCTTGAAACTCCATGCTTATATAGTCCTTAACATTATTATAACGAACAACCTTGATGCAAACATCAAATTGATTATGAATTTCAGCTACAAAGTTAAAAAATAGATAGAAGATCAGACATAAAACAAAAAATATATTAGACATGTCATGCATGAGTGATCGTCAATAAAAGTAACACTATCTATATCCATGCACACTTGAGAACTTAAAGGGACGTTAAATGCCACTATAAATTAAAGCAAATGGTCAATCATGTCTTTTCTTAACAATATAAAAAGACGAGCAATGATACTTCTCAAGAATACATGAACCTTAATAAAGATAAAATAGGTAACATAGTGCCTACGGAAGACAACGAGGGATGCTTGAGTGTTCTATGCTATTGAATAGAAGGAACAATTGTTGACATACTAGGCAGATGATCTACGTACTAAAGTTGTTCTACTCATGCCTCACATCAATCCTTTGTGACATGGATAATATGTTACTGAATAGTAAGAATCATGTATAAGCTGACAAGTAGATAACCAAGTTATGATGCAGAAATACGGAGTAAACGATAAAACAACAGTACCACAGTCAGTGATAGAAATGAATTTGTACAGGCTAGAAGCAAGATATGGGGTCCTTCACGAGAAATATAGTTCGAGACGTCAGTATCAACAACCCATGAATAAGAATGATATAGGATAAAGATACATGATGGAGTGAAAAGATTGGCAGGTGGACTTGGTGTTTTTGCCTACACATCGCTCCATGCAGCACATGAACTTCCTCTTCTAAGACCGATGCAAATCTTTTTCGAACGCTTAACTAGATAGCTAATAAGAAAAGGGTAAATTGCAAAAAAAACCCTCGTTAAATGTGCACCTTTTGAGTAGAAAAATATTTTAATCACAATCAGCAAATAACAACCCCCGCAATCAATGACTTGCTCGGCCAGTCCCCTATCGTCTGTTGACCGTTAGTTTTGACCGTTAAGTGACGTTTTTTTTTATAAAAAAATATATACCTAGACTACCCCCCCTTCTCTAACCTCTCCCCTCCTCCCTCCTCCCTCCTCCCTCCGGCCAGCCACCCCCCCTCCTTCTCCCCGCCCCTCTCAGCCCCCCTCCTTACTCCGGCAGACACCCCCCCCCCCACCCCGGCCAGCCCAGCCCCCTCCTCCTCCCCGCCCCGTGCAGCCCCCCCTCCTCCCTCCTCTCCGCCCCCCTCATTACTCCGGCGAGCACCCCCCCTCCCCGCCTCAGCCAGCCCATCCCCTCCTCCTCCCCGCCCCGGGTAACCCCCCTCCTCCTCCCTCCCCGCCCCCCTCAACCTTCCTCGTTACTCCGGCGAGCACCCCCCCTCCTCCCCGCCCCAGCCAACCCCCCTCCTCTTCCTCCTCCCCGCCCCAGCCAGCCCCGCCTCTATCCTCCTTCTCCCCGCACCACCGGAGAGAGAGGAGGGGGAGAGAGTGGAGGGGTAAAATGGTCATTACACGTCCCACTTAACATCAGTTAATGGAAAGGAGGCAAAATGAGCAGATTTCAGACTTTCAGGAATTTTAAGAGCATGAAATCTTTTAGTGCAAAAGCGGGAATCTAACGAGGAATTTTTTGCACTTTACCCATAAGAAAATGTAGAGTAAAAGAGAGATTGGAATGTTAAAAATTTTACTATACTAGAAGAGTTTACAACTTCTTGGGTGGTGAGAAGGAAATGTGCCTCCCACTTATTTATAGGACCTCAAAGGCTTTACAAGAAACTTTTAAAAAAATATTCAAGGTAATATTCCAAGTCTTAGATATTTACAGAGAAGATTCTAGAACTTCTAGAAGGCTATGGAGCCTTCAAGAAGACTCCACCACATTCTGGAGAATTTCGGAAGCTTCCAGCTAAACCCCTGCCAGATGACGGGTATGCAAATCCGTCTCGACGGGTAATAAATATTGTGTAACATTCTCCCCCACCTGTTTGATGGGTGCACCAATTCTCCGAACGGCTTTCACTCCCATAAACATGATCGCCGCGTGTCGGTCCTTCTTTGTCCTTCTTGTGCGGCCATTTCTAGACTTTCTCATCTTCTCCTTAAGATCAAAAGCAAACTGCTTCGCCGCAATTTTCACCATGGCTTGTACCCTCCTCAGCACATAAAAAGGCTTGAGCAGGCAATTTGGTCGATCAATCTTGTCTCGCGGACGCACATAGTCCTCCATACCTATGCGCGTGAGTCCAATTGCAACTCTGTCGATCTGAATGTCCACCATGATCCTTGAACAGAATGGTGGAGATAGATTTCCCGTTTGATGGTTCATATTGTGCAACTCTCACCCTACATGACAAGCCTTCTGTCATAAAGTTAATGCCTTACCTTAGGGCTCATGCATGTGGCCTCCCAACGGTCTAATCTCAATAAGAGTCTCTTTGTTAGCGAGTAACAAATGGATCAGAGGAGATCAGCTGAAAAACATTCTACCCTTCAAGAAGTTGTTCAAAAGGGCACCAAAGTCGTGTAAATCATCTCCATGTGTAGCCGTATCGAAGATTTGAAAGATGTCATGAAGCTTATGAAGATTGTCTTCAGAGGAGTATAAAGACCTAAAATGCGCCAAAATTTTCTTGACAGTTTTCAGAAACATAATAGAGTTATAACGACGATCATCGATAAAGTTAGACAACCAAACAATTACCTTATTGTCATTATGAAACCAAGAATCATACTTGGAATCCTTGGTGGTGACTTCGTCAAGTGATGATGACTTAGTTGTCAAAGCCTTTTTCTACAGTATACCATTGCAAGTAAATAATTCTTTGCGTCGAAGAGAGGTCGTGGTGCGCCTTAAACTCGTTTTGAAGTCAACGGAGGAGAAATAACAACATGAGCAACTTTACCATCATCTTATGTCATGATAACACGCAACAAAATCACATAAAAGGTTGTCTAACCCCTAAATAAAAAGACAATAAACCAAAGACTTTAGAGGACCGATGAGAAGTAGATCATTGCTAAATATAAGTGATCCGAGAGAAAGAACACAAGCATACACCAAACAAATCATTGATGATATGGTAAAAGAGGTGTTGGTTCATATTTGTAGCTCAACTGGAGACGAGAGGGAGAGTTGTTGGTGCGTCGAGGGTATGGGAGGGTCGGGAAGGGGCTTGTGGGTCGGCAGTTCAGGTTAGGATTTTGGTGGAGGGAGGGGTGGCGGCTAGGGTTAGGATTTTTGTAGAAAAGGGGGCCTGGTCCGGTAACTAGGGTTAGGGTTTTGGTAGAAAGAGAGAGTGGTGGCTAAAAAAAGGATAGGCGGCGACTAGGGTTATTTGGTGGAGAGTTGAGTGGCAGCTAGGTAGAGGAAGAGTAGCGATTAGGGTTATGGTTTTAGTAGAGGGGTGTGCAATATCCTGCTTCACATGGCACATTATGATGGTTTGTTGACTCGAAGGGTTGGTTGGACTAGGATTCATGCAGAGGAATCGACTAGTGATCTGTGTGTTCAGTGTTGTGTCTCACTCGACACGAAGGTATTGTGTTGGCTTTATTGGTTTGTGTTTGGCTTCTGAGTTTGTATGTTGATTTGGAGTTGTGTTGTGCGAGGTACCATGGGCTTTGAGATGTGATGCAGGCTTGCCAAGGTCAGATTTGGATGGATTATGGAACTTGGCTAACGTGCTTGAGTATACCGATTGAGGAGTTCGTGCATAACATCAGATCGTCCATCTGAGGCATGGTTCGACATCTGCTCGGTCGAGGCAGAAGGATTTCTTCATGGTAGGTGGTCTCGATGAACATTCGGTCCTTTTTCCTTCACTCTTAATTAATTGATGTCGTTTGCGTAGTCATTTATGCTTGCGTTGCATGCTAATAAAACGAACCAAAATAAAGAGATTAATATGATTGCTGCTAGAGACAATCACGTAAAAATATAGAAATGTTATGTATGTTGTTATGCATATCATAGTGTTGTGATGTATCTGGTTAGTGTATTGTATTGATTTTACAGGGAAGTGGAAGGTAAGAATGTGTGACGCGGTGCTACGACAAATAAGTAGGTATGGCGCGGTGCCACGCCATGTTTGATATGTGTAGTACATGGTGCCACGGTATGTTCGGGGACTACGGGTCACCGATCGGAACATTGATCGAAATGATGAGTAGGGCACAGTGCCACGGTATGTTTGGGGCCTACTGGTCGCCAATTGGAACATAGAACGGGTGTAGTATCGTAATTGTGATCGGTAGTCAGTGGTTTGAGTAGTATAATGTATGATATCTGTATTCAGACTTTAGACCATTCATAGATTTTATACTTGCTTACTGTTCAAACATATTGCATGATCATGGACAACTTGTGCACAAAGTAATACTTTCCCTCGAACGACTTCCAGGGGCCACCGTAACCGTTCGACCTAGGAAGAACTTATGTAGACGTGCTTCAGGCACGTAGTATTGGGGGACCTACAGCAGGGCTTGCTACTCGACTGGAAGGGCGTGTCGCAAACGGGTATGACGGGACGTTCGATTAGGCCAGCTACTTATATGCGAAGATTACCATCATATCGAAATGAATCGTCAAATATGGCTTATTATTCCAATGACCTCATATAGTTAGGCTGCATGCTAATGTCATCTGCTTGCAGACATAGCTATTTGGTCGCGAGGACGAACACACATATTTATGTTATGTATTTTATGAAGGCTAACAAATGTCTAGGGCACTGACACAAATCGTGACACTCTTATGTCAGAAAAGTTATCTTTGAAATGACAGGGAAAGATGGTAACTATTGAGTAAATATATGTTGAACTGACAGGGAAGGTTGACGGTAAATATTTGTTGAGATCAATTGTTGTATGTGTGACACGAGTATGTTTATAAGACACAATACGATATGCCATGAAATTGATCATAAGACAATATTAGAAAGACCACATATCTGTGTGCGCTCACATATTTAACTGTGTTGGTTTTTGGCTGAGTCGGCGAGGGGCCACTCACCAGTCCACGACAATATACTGAGACCCACCCCCCAGATATGAAGCTACTTGGACGTGTTGAGGCGTTGGAACATCGATCGGTGCTTATGATGTTTGGCGGGATTTCTACTTGGCTTATAGAAGATGTAATGTATGGAACAATATCGTATTTAGTGATTCTTGAGTTGTAAGCCTTGTGGCATGTTTCCAATGTATTCAAGAGAGGGACTGCTAGTAATCGAGATGTTCTTTGACTTCATGCCATTGTATTCCGCTGTGATATTATCAATAAAGATAATCATGTTTCATTGTATCTCCCGTCTATTGAATCTTCTATTTAAATTCCACTGTGTTGATTTGTATTTGAGACGTTCTATCGACTATGTTTCATTATGTCTTGTACAAGCACAAATTCAGACTTGTACGATATCACGCTCAGGCGACTTTCGGTTTTGTGGAATCGGAGCATGACAAGATGGGATGGAAAAAATATTGGATTTATATTTCTCTCCAATTTTTATATAAAATTCAGAGAGAACTTGATTTATTGATGTGACAATATAGTATACAATAATAGTTAACTGACAATATGGTATATAAGCTTATAGGTCCACTTAAAAAGTTTCTAATCCTTCTGCTTAGTATTTATATGGATCACCATGGCATTTTCCGTGTGAAAGGATTACGAATTAGCAAGGTTCTAAATGGCAATAGGCGGGTGCACGACGGAGAGGGTCCTCCTACTGCCTAGGCGTTGTCCAGGCATTTGATACATTTTAGGCATTCTTTTACTATTTAATCACTTTTTTTTTGCATAATATCAAATTTTAAGGGTGTTTTATGCAAAACTAAGTCGTAGAACAAAGATTTATGAAGTTTCAGTCTTGTAAAAGTGAATTATAGGTCCATAATGCTTGCAAAATTGTTTTGCCAAAATATCTAGTTAGGTATTGCTCCATCTAGACGTCCGCCTACGTCGCCTTACCTCCACCTTCGTCGTCTCACCGCCGACTATCTACTCCACCGCCGACCGCCAACTCCACCGCCGACCGCCTACTCCACCGCCAACGGCCAAGGCGGTGCGGAGGGCGGCTGGCTAGCGCTTAGGCGGTCGTCTCGACCGCCATTTAGAACATTGCAAATTAGGTTTGCAGGTTCAACTCATAAAGTAAATTATTTTTGTCACTAAGCATAATGTAGAATAGAAATAATGAGATAATTATTATTGATGAGAGACTACATACATATAGGAGAGGCTAGCCTTCTCTTCTATTATTCTAAGCAATGTGGGACTAAAGCCATTAACTAATAACTCTAATATAACAGTTAACACCCTCCCTCAAGCTGGAGTATAGATGTCAATCATGCCCAGCTTGTTACATAAAAATTGAACCCGAGGACCCAGAAGAGGCTTTGTGAAGATATCAGCTATCTGGTTGCCGGTCCTCACATGTTGAAACTTTCTCACTCCCTTTGTATAATCATCACGAACAAAATGAATGTCAATTTCAATATGCTTCGTCCGTTCATGAAATACTGGATTGGTGGCAATGTGAATAGCAGACTGGTTATCACACCATAGATCTGCCACTTGAGACCCTGCGTCTTCTCCCAGTTCTTGTAGGAGATGTTTCATATATAATATCTCTGACGTGCCATGAGCAATAGCTCGATATTCTGCTTCTGAGCTTGAGCGTGCTATCACACTTTGTTTCTTGCTCTTCCATGACACTAGATTTTCGCCAATAAATATTGAGTAGCCAGATGTAAACCGTCTATCTGTCAGGCTTGCTCCCCAGTCAGCATCAGTAAAATACTCAATGTGAGTGTGTCCATTATTCTCCATTCGAATTTCTTTTTCTGAATTCTTTACTAGATAACACAGAATCCTCAGAACTGCCTGCCAGTGTAGAATTCTTGGAGAAGCCATAAATCAACTTGCAACACTCACTGCCGCGTCATAACCGCCAAGTAGTTGAGTTTTCCAACTACGCGATGATACTGATCTGGATTTGTCATCAGGACCCCTTCGTCTGGAAGTAACTTCGACCCTGGATCCATGTGAGGTTGCTCCCTTTGCTTGCACCATACCTGCATCATTTAGTATGTCCAGCACATACTTTCTTTGAGACATTACAATGTCCCGCTTATCCCGTGTGACCTTAATGCCCAAGAAATAGTTCAAGGATCCCATATGCTTGGTTTGAAATCGTTCTCCAAGAAACTTCTTGAGACTTGAAATACCCTGCCTGTCATCTCTCGTGATTATAATATCATCAACATAGACACCAAGGAGTATTCTTCCAGCAAATGTGTGTCGATAGAAGATTGAATGGTCCTTCTTTGATTGACACATGCCAAATTGTGTAACAACATGTGTAAATCGACCAAACCATGCACGAGGTGATTGTTTCAGACCATAGAGGGCCTTCCTCAGATGACACACTTAACCCTCCCTTGCAACAAAACCGGGAGGTTGCATCACATATACCTCTTCATCAAAATCCCCGTGGAGAAAAGCATTCTTTATATCCAGCTGAAGTAACTGTCAGTCATATCGAATGGCCAAGGCCATGAGGACACGAACGGATGTCATTTTGGCCACAGGAGAGAATGTCTCGAAGTAATCCTCACCATAGGTTTGAGAGTATCCTTTGGCCACCAGACGAGCCTTCAGTCGATCAAGAGTGACATCCGGTTTCACCTTAATCGTGAACACTCATTTGCAACCGACTGCCTGTTTACCAGTAGGTAAGTCGACTAAGTCCCAAGTATGATTTTCCTGGAGAGCTTTCATCTCCTCGTTCATAGCAGCACGCCAACCAGGATGTCGGAGAGCCTCCTCAGCGGTCTTGGGGATCTGAATCCCATCAATAGTAGCTACCAGAGACTGAGTGTGACTGGTAAGTCCTTTGTAGCTGTCAACATACAAGGGATGATTACGACAGGCACGATGAGGACGTTCTGGAGACGGAATCGTCGGAGCTGCTGGCGGAACTGGTAGAGCTGCTGGTGGAACAAATGGAGGCAACTCATTGGAGCCGGAGCTGTTGGTAGAACCAGAGAAGGATGATTCTGTGGGCGATGTCGGCAATGGCTGAATCGGTGTATGTGGACCATCTGCCTGGGAGACTGGCTCGGTAAGAGAGGGCACCCGTACGGGAAGCTGCTGTGTTTGAGGAGGAAATAACAAAAAATCCTCTTCTGGATAGACCAGAGGAGCCGGACCCGTTGATTGTGGGAATGGTGAAAATTCTGTTTCTACAAAGGTAACATTCCGAGTGAAAAAATATCGCTTTAAGACAGGGGAGAAACATCGATACCCTTTCTGATCTTTAGGATACCCAAGAAAAATACATTGTATTGCCTTAGGATCGAATTTAGAAAGGGTTAGTCGGGTATCCCGAATATAGCATAAGCAGCCAAAGATGCGGAGAGGCAGAGGAAATGGTTCTCGTCCAGGAAAAAGCCTAGAAAAGGGAGAGCTACCATTGAAAACAGACGATGGTATGCGGTTAATAAGATAACAAGCAGTAAGAACCGCATCCGACCAAAATCGCTTGGGAGTACGTGCTTGAAACATAAGAGCACGTGTTGTTTCCAATAAATGACGATTCTTGCGTTCGGCTACACCATTTTGTTGCGGTGTGTACGCACAAGTGTTTGGTGGATGATGCTATTGAGGGCCAGATGTTTATCGAGATTACGAGATAAATACTCACGGCCATTGTCACTCTGAAAAATTTTGATTGGAAGACCAAATTGTGTTTTTATTTCAGCATGAAAGTTGCACCAGATGTTAAATAATTCAGAGCGATTTTTCATCAAACAAACAAAAGTGACGTGAGTAATCATCGACAAAAGTAACAAAGTACTTAAAACCCATTACAGAGTCAGTCGGACAAGGTCCTCATATATCAGAATGCACCAACTCAAAAGGAGCGGAAGCAATTTTATTTGGACTCACCGGATAAGGAACCCGATGATGCTTAGCTAAACTACATGGCTCACAATGAAAAGAAGAGAGAATATCTAAAGATGGGTACATTTTCTGAAGAGCTTGGGACGATGGACGGCCTAACCGACAATGTAACGCGACAAGATCGAGTTTCATGCCGGCACAGACAACAGAAGGAGTTGCGTCAAACAGGTACAAACCTCCAGCCACATGTCCCTTACCGATAATTTTTCCAGTTTTCAGGTCCTGAAAAACACAACCATCAGAAAAAAATGTTCCCGAGCAATGTATTTCACGAGTAATTTGACTAATAGAAATTAAACTGAACGGGTTCCCAGGAGTAAGCAGTACAGAATTAAGTGACAGTCCGGATGAAAGATTGGCACTTTCACGGCCTCGGACTGTCAGGGAACCGCCATTGGCAACAGTAATGCCAGAAGCACGACGTATAGGTACATAATCATGTATCATACCTGCGTCACCAGTCATGTGAAAGGATGCACCAGAGTCAATTATCCATTGCTTGGGTTTCACTATGCACGCGGCTGAGTATCCGGCTGTGAAACCAGACGTGGATGCCTCACCCCGATGTTGAGCCTGGAAATCAAGAAATTCTGTATATGAGTCCGAAGTCATCTGAATAGATCGGACCCCATCATCAGGGACATCAGTAGTGATATTAGCAGTAGGTGATTTAGTGCATTGCCAATAGAAATGGCCAAGCTGACCACAGTTAAAGCATGTGCGCGGTCTTCCTCCATCACGACCGCCATTGTCCGTTCCTCCATCACGACCAGCATTACGGCCACCCCGTCGACCGTCACGACCACCACGAAATCCCGTACAAGCAACCCCGAGAGCAGAACGATCAGCAAGAGTATCACCCGGAGTGGCCTCAACGACTTTGGCAGCCCAAAGGATACGATAGTGTACTTCCAACAGGAACGGTACATCAGATCCAGCAATAATCGGAGAACGAGCAGAATCCGCATCAGGACGGAGAGAGGCGAGATAAGCCATGACATGAAGCTGCTCACGTTGAGCCCGTGCTTCATTAATATCAGACGTAAGGGGTAATACGCGGTCGATCTCATCCGTCATAGCCTTAGAGGTCCGAAAATGGTCTTTATGAGATTTGTCTCCTTGATTTGCTAGGTACACACCAACGACCGAGTCATAGATACGAGACAAATCGCGTTTACCATCAAACACCGCCGCCAACATTTCCCATAACTCCTTCACGGAGTCCGTATTCTGAATCATGTCTTCCACCGATGGTTCCATGGAATTCATCAACTGTGTAAACAGTCGACTGTCATCTGTCTCCCAGTGCTCAAAGATGGGATCATCGTCTGTTGGAGGGTTGTCAGTCAGATGTTTGGATAACCGTATTCCTCGAAGTGTCTTCTCAACCTTCTTTCTCCATGTCGAGTAGCCCTCTGGCCCTTCCAACCATCGATCGACAAGTCGAATGGAGGAAATCGTCGTGCTAGTGCCCGCTAGTGTGTTGCTGACACTAGTATCTGTGGCACTGCTATTCGCCGTAGAATCTGTCATTTATCAGAGATTCGACTGTCGATATGTTCTTTCCACTTGATAAATACAACAACTCTGCCAATGCGCTAAAAACGGAGCCAGAACCGACACACGCACATAGAAAGCAGAGAGTGTGGATCACAAGCCAGGACAGAGAGATAATCCATGGTAACCTCTGATAGATCCTGGTGTGAAGATCATGGAAAGAAACAAAGATTCATGCACAACAAACCATATGTGTGCTCTTTGTTAATTTCCAGCATTGTTGGGCAGAAGTTACAACAAATGTTTTTCCTCTGAGAATTCCAACAATGATTTTTTTTAGAAACTAAATTAGGGTTTAGAGGGAGTGGGTGGCGGCTGATGGAAGATGAGGGTTAGAGTTCGGGTTAGGGATTGGAGGCATCGGGGGGGGGGGGGGAGGGGGGCTAACAGGGAGCAGGTCGTGGAGTGGGAGGGGGAGGTGCGGCAGCAGCAGCAGGTCGGGGGGGGGGGGGGGGGGCAGCTGGTCGTGGAGAGGGGGGGAAGGTGCGACAGCAGCAGCAGGTCGGGGGGGGGGGGGTCGGGCAGTAGGTCGTGGAGGGGGGGGGGGGGGGGGTAGCAGCAGCGGGGGAGGAGGGGGGCGGGGTGACGGCTAGGATTTTTTTTGGAGATTAGGGTTTTGTGGAGATTAGGGTTTTGTGGAGCGAGGGAGAGTGGGGGGTGACGGCTAGGATTTTGGCTCTGATACCATGTAGAATAGAAATAATGAGATGATTATTATTGATGAGAGACTACATATATAGAGACTACATATATAGGAGAGGCTAGCCTCCTCTCCTATTATTCTAAGCAATGTGGGACTAAAGCCCATTAACTAATAACTCTAATATAACACTTAACACATCCAACTTAACATAAACTTCCTAATAATTAAGTTGTAAGAATCAAGTTTGCCTAAAATTAGTACATGGTCATTTGTGGCAAAGTATGTAAATAGGTTGGAATAACATAGCAAGCTGATTTCTTTCAAGTATTGCTATTGACACACTATATGCGCAGTTTGTTTTGTGCAGATTATTGCTACATTTGGGTAACCACCCCTATTAGTAGCATCTATGGATAGCATTCTTTCTATCAACTACATAAGCTAAATGAGCTTGTAGAGAATTCACAGTGAGATTTTGATAAGAGATCACCACAAAAGAAAAAAGAACCAAATCACATCAAAACTTTTGATTATCAATTCTATTAATAATAATGTCATGAAACATTGTTTATATTCGTTATAGATCTAATCTTATTCATTATATAATACGTGTACGTCACACACCATGTTTGACCAAGACATGCGTACAGTGTTCATGAATTTTATGACAAGGGTTTTCATAACAATTAACACTTTGAGGGTATTGATGCAATACAAGGGTATACATACAAAACTAGATATTGTCAAGGGTATACATGGAAAACAAAAACTCTTTCTCTTGTCTGTGTTGGGGGTGGATTGGGTCGGATTTGGAGGGCGTATGGACCAGTATCCGACCCCTTTGTCATTTTAAGTTCAAGCAATAGCGTGGGAACTTTCTAGTAAAAATAAAGGTGGATCGGCTTTGAATTTTGGATCGGTCCCTTTAGGTATACTACTTTAAGATATGTACCTGATGTGCACGAGATGGGGTTTGGACAATGTCTCCGTTAAAATAAATTGTACCAGGTTCATACAAAAATGGTAACATTGAAGCACGAACGCTCCAAAATTCATGCCGTCTAAGAGTCGCATTGTGTCCGACACGTATCGGACACGTACAGACACTCCAAAATAAAATAATACACGCCAAAATAGGTGCAGAATCCTAGTCGACATGTCTGAACGTGTTCTATCGAATCCGTGTCCATGCAACATAGTTGAAGCATGAAACTCCTTTATTCCCATTTTATCTTTTCATAAAGATTAGATGATTATGCCAAACGACAAATACATGGGACAAATTTGCAACAGGAAGTTAGAAAGTCTTCATTATGAATTACCAGTGGCTTCCCAGATGGCAACAGTACTCGTTCCATTGTTGGGTCAAACTGAACCATGTTGTTGGCATCCACAATAACACCAGGAAGGTCCCTAAAGTTGGCTCCCTATGAATTATGGAAAAAAATGAAATGATCATTGAGGTAAATAATTTTACTACATCTGACTATTCTATATGCAAATGGTTTCATCAAGGCAACCTTTTTTTTAGGAATTTGGCAAACTCGTAAATAGTCATCCTCGCCTAGTTGTAGAGGACGATGGTCATACAACACAAGTTTGCTATTTTTAGAACCACTTGTTGTTGAGCCCAGCATCTCTGCAAAAATTCAAGAGAGAGCTTAAAGAAAAACTATACAATAACCAAACTAATAGAAACAATGTGAAACATAGCTTCTAATGAATCTAATCAAACTAGTGAAACATTTTTCATATAAATAGATTGATAGAAAATTAAAGTAAGGGTATACAAAAGGTATTCCTTAGGCACGAAGTCCTGCCGATCATAGGTTTGGGGATCAAGATGTAGCAGTCTTAGACCCATTATAGCAAGGCTATTTCAGTGAAACTTGAAGCATATGCTTAAGACTCGAACCACATTATCCAGGATTCAAGCACCAAGCTTTAGGTCAAGCGACATCCTCATGTTATATAATGACAATGTAATAATAAAACCCCTGCCACCCTGCCCAACCTGACACCTTAAGAAAAAAATATAAAAAATTACATTTTAAAAGGTAAAACATTCATCACAAGATTAGCATACCTTAAATATGTCAAATCAAAAGTATCTGAGGTTTACAAAAATATACAAAGGATTTCACCGTAGAAGCCTTGAGAAGAGAGTTCAAGGGAATAGTTTGATAACCTATTTCAATGGTCGAAAGTCTAATTTACTTTTGGCAGCTCATATGCTCGTTCCACATTATTTATTTGTGTATTGGGGTAGGTCCTGAGGTACATATATACTTTTGTCCGCTCCTAAGATGTCTTTCATGTGTTTAGTGTTTTATATATTCATTGTTGATCCCAAATTGCCATGGAGCCTGGTTCATGTAAAGACAATACAGATTAGAATATTTGTGTTTTTAGAAAATTTAGGATATGGGTGGAACATGGATAAGGTTATATATAGTAAATACATCAAAACATATATATAGACATATTTATACATAAGATCTTAATAAAAAAATTACACAAGATCTTAATATCTATATTTAAACATGTTTCGGATAGTAAGTTCCAAAAAGTTTTAGAAAGTCCTTGTTGCAAAAAAATGTTACTTCTCCATACCTCAATAATGTTTGGAACGATCACAACCATGTCAAATCATTTTCACATGTTTCGACTCCCTTTGGAGCCTAGACATGAGTGTCCCATGTGTGTCAAAGACAGGTAGTCATCTAGAGGAGTATCCATGCAACCTAGGTTGGTTCCAGAATCCACTCCTGAATAAAAGGGTTGCATTTGGTAATTGATAAAGGATCGCTACTTTTCCTAAAGCTGCATAAGCAGGAGCCTCATGGCACTGGGACGCCATTTTATGAAAAATGAATTCCTAGATAATACAAGTTGGAGAATCCCTCAGTGGAGGTACATTACATAGTTGCCAACAAAATGCAAACATGTTATAGAAGAAATGAGTTAAGAAAGCAAAATGCAGTAATTGGTTTATTTAGTGGAGACCCAATTCCAAAGATTTGGGATAAATGCTCTATTCATTGCGCAAGGACTTCCCATGTACAAACATGACCATGGTTGATTAATCATCCAAAACAGTGGTCAACATTGTTCATCATTATGTACGACATCAAAAACAATATGGTTAGGAAAGCTCTAACTCATGCATCAAGTGGTCCAAAAATGGACGGATTTTGATTCGTGTAAAAATTGTCACTTTGGTGACTTGATGCATTGGTAGAACCAAACAAACCACTAGTCTTCGTCTATCTACATTGAAGGATGTGTATATCAAGATGTGCAATGTCGACCATCAGTTTGGATGGTGGAGCTCCACAATGAGCATATACGCAAGGTAAAGCCTTCTGAAATAGATAGGGACTAGCTATTTACATACATATGTATTCTTATTTAAGATCAAAATGTAGAGGATTGTGTCTGGAGTGTTTTAAGATGTACGCTACCCTTGAAGCTTAAAGAAAATTTTAGAAGACTGTTATAAGACGGAATGCTTTATGGTTCAACCTTTTAGGAAACTAAGAAATGTGTCCAAAAAAATAAGCATAGCTGAAATGAGAATGCTAAAACAAATGAGTTGCAACAAAATGAAAGATACAAGAAATCAATGTATTTGCAGGAAGTTGGAGGTAATGCAAGTTGAGAATCAGATGAAAGAAAATCATCCAAGTTAGTTTGGGAGTATGCAACAGCGTGCAATAGATGCATCAGTAAGTAGGCATCACAGGCTATTAGTTGTAGGAGCTCCTACAACAAGGATCATTTTAAGCGAACTTGGATTGATGCTGTAAGAAGTTCTTGTGTTTTCTAATGTTAGAGTAATAGAGTGGACATATACCTTCCAACGTAGAATATGAAAAAGTTGCAAATAGCCGATCCTAAAGTCGGGACTAATGGCATTGGTGTTGTAGTTTAAATTTAACCCAACTTCAATAAAATGTTGGTGCAAAAATGCATATGGAAATGTGTTGTATATGCATGTATGCTGCTCTTTTTGTACTCCTATTTTCGATGGTTTGATTTATCACAAGTAATATTTGCTAATAGATGGCATACAGACGCATGGTTAAAGGAGGTAAGATTGTTTCTTGTATATTTCTCTTATTATCCCAAAAGCTTGTTCGTATTCTCGTTTTTAAATCAACTTGAGAAACAACATATATAATTCTTGATGTTCTAATTTTAAATCATTCTTAACCTCCATTGATGGAGGAAAAGGCTTAAGCATCAAACCATCAATGATTATGACGATGAAAATGACATGCCGAATTTATTGCACACCTGTGACAATACTAACATTTTAAAGAAGACATATCGTTCCAACATATCTAGAAACTTAGTTTACCAAGAAAACTTGATATGCCACACGATAAGTATGCAGCAAGATGAGAAACCGAAGGCTAGCTATCAGAGAACAAATAAATTTGAGCTTGAAGGGTGATCACTCAATTGCAATGTGGAAAGAACAGTAAAATGTGCATCATGACAAAAGTTTATCAGCATGTGAACATATACTACCGTTAGTTTGTCATTCTAAAAAGAATTTAACTCACCTAACTTAGGCGTCCTAATATATGTTTGAAACTCATTTTGAGGTCCTTTTCCATATGGAATATGTTCTCGACCTTCCTGGTTTGTCACCTGAAAACAAGATCGTAACTGATAGATATAGAAAGCCTAAAAGCGTCATAATATTGAAATACACTATAAAGGCTTACTGCTGGAAGATCAGAAAAAACATCTTCCACAACAAGTGCTTTCTCCAGTACTCGAGGTTGGCCTTCGTCATATCCAACAATATTACGCTGTAATATAATACAGAAACAATTTAGTAAGCACAAGGTACTGTAAGCACTTATAAGGTTTCAGACAATTTGGAGATGTGATCCTCCAGATTGGAATAAATATTATATAAAACGAAGTAAACTGAACAATTTGCAAGGTAGTAGCTTATGAATACTCTGTTTGTTTAGCACACGCATGGTACATGAATACGGCTTACATATGGTGTATTAAAAACTTATTCCTTACCCTTAAATTCCCATGAACACTCATGGTCTATTATGAGAAATGCTTTACTTCATCCCTTAACCTTAGTAGTTTCCGTAATCACCCCCCCCCCCCCCCCCCCCCCCCCCCCCCCCCCCCCCCCCCGCCTACATGACAGGAGGGTCATGGCAAACCATCGTCCTAGATGCACCACACTTGGCCCACTTGTCAATGAGGCAGATGCTGGCGATTACTGAAACAATTAGAGGGCTGGTGATTGAAGTACTGCTCATATGTTATATGTTAGCTTAGACGATTACAAATGAGTGAAATGTTGTGATAATATCAAAATCTGTTATGACTGTCAGCGTACAAGAAAGAGAGATACCGGTAAATTTTACCAAACCTAAAGTCATGCCAATTAAATCTAACATTAATGCACTTCACTAGTGCAAAACCAGATTGCTAGCAGCAGTTTAAGGATTCAGCTTAACAAGGTAAAAGAGTATCCAGGCTACTAGTACCAGTACATGATGACAAGTCAGTTTGATGGAAGTGGGTAAACAATCACCAATCATTTGATGATGGACAAAAGGTACATAGGATCTGGTTTTTAGAATTAGCAACTTTTAGATTTGGGATTAGTTGTTTCACATAAGAATTAGTTTATTTTGATAGGATTAACTTTATTTGAAGATGGAAAATATGAATAAAATTTGAGCTTGTTTCCTGAATTTGGATATCATGTCATTCTCCTCCTAGGTGGGATTCCAAGTTCTTGGTATGTTCCAAGATACCTCTCTAACCTCAGTGCGTTTTTGTTGCTACCGGCAGTATGAGATTGCCTACTTCCATAGGAGTGATTCTGTGATAATGCTAAGTATGAGATTGCCTACTTTCATGAAAGACTGGAAGTTCCATCCAATGAAAGAGCACAGCATGCAATGTAACTAGCTGTGGTAATACCATGAATATAGGAAAGCTAGTTCGCTTGTGCATTCATTTTGGACATCAGCCTCCTCTAGCCTTGACCACTTTAGACCCTTCCATCTCATGAAAGACGGATGAGCAGCAAGGTTGTGTGTGTGTGTGTATACTATCCTAGGTTAGTGGGTTAGCTCCCCCCTCAGGAATCCACGCGAACCTGCACTCGGGATATTAAATCTCAACAATTAGTGTTTTGTGTTTGTGTTTGTGTTTGTGTGTGTGTGTGTGTGTGTGTGTGTGTGTGGTGGGGGGGGGGGGGGGGGGGGGGGGGGGAGGTTTGGGGGCTCAGACCAACTCTGTGGATATCATAACATAACCACACTCGCCATAACTTACAACAAAAGTGAAAGGCGGATGGGATAGGCAGCGGTCAAATGCCACCAGTCTTGGTATTTCTTAACACCTGCTCATCTATCACGCATACACTTCCTCTTTATCTTCCCTCCCGGCTAGATCTATCTTTTCAGCATTCATAGGAGCAGACACCACAGAGCCAGTCAAGGAATTCCATTCTCACCACCTATTGTAGCAACTTGTAATTGGCATTAAGCATTCTATTACCAACTGAACTATTACAAATATCCGCGGACATCTCTATGTCAACTGACATTATTCAATGTTGATATCGTTTAAGCAAAACCGACATGTTCGTCCAACATCAATAACAGTGAAGAGCTGAGCATGTGGTGGATTTAGCTTATCATGACTCCCTACCTCAGGCCCTACCATAAGGATCCCTAAGGCTTACTTAACAGAGAACAATTAACCCTTCATCCTAAAATCAGTCTTTTGCAAGGGTTTTCTCCAGTCAGTCGGATAGCACACTGGAAGCCCTCCTCATTTAAGGCTTACTTAACAGATAACAACTAACACTTCATCCTAAAATCACTCTATTGCAAGAGTTTTCTCCAGTCAGACGGATAGCACGCTCGAAGCCTTATTCATTTCAGCGATTCTGATTTAGTTCAACAGCCTTTAAATCACTTAATCACATGGTCATAATAAAGATTGATCCTATGTAGAAGTGCAAGTACTCTAACGCTAACTACTCCGTCTCTTGTAGTTCTACTAAAGATAAATTTTACACATTCCAAATCTAGGCATACTAACTATAAATAGTTTTAAATATAAAGCAAGCATTGTTCATTCTAGTCTCAATATCTAATACTCTATCATTGGCAAACAGAACACATTAGCAAGTCCATCTGCATAATCAAAGAGTAAGGCCTAATGTTTATTAATGGATCAAAAAACTCTTCCAATCGTTCTGTACTAGTTAAAAGCCTGCATGAGATGCACAAAAAGCAAGCAAACAAGTATGAATGGTTAAATAATGATTTGAACTTCTTAGCTAAGAGATGGTATGCTTAAACAAAAAATATCTTCTGTCTACAACTTTTGTGGCTCTATATGAGACGGGTTCAATGTCCACCTTATAAATTTTTATTGTCAAGAAAACTTTTGCCAAAATCCCAAAAAATAAACAACTATCTGAAATATACCACAAATTCTATTGGAGCACCACCCTTCAAAATCACTTCATGTGTTGGAAGAGGAAACTGAGGTAATTTCTGCAAGAAGAGAAGATGTCTCATGTAGCCAGGATGCACTAACTATAAAGAAATCATCAAATTGGTAACTTACCTCACAAGGATGACAACCCCATAAAAAAGCACGCAAGCGAAATTGTGGAAGGCCATAGCAACCAGCAGCCAGCACTCCGAGTCTTGCTTGGTAGTTCAAGCTAACTAAACGACTTATAGCGTAACGAGCCAATGTAGCCTTAGCAAATTTTAGTATATCACAAACATTTTCCATTAACACATACTTAGGTTTCAAAAATTGTATAATGTCCATAAAAACAGCAATCTGACGATTCCTCTCATCTTCCAATGGTGCATCGAAGTTTCTAAACCTATTGTAGCCACTAATACCTTGACATGGAGGACCACCACATACAACATCAGCATCACCCTGACATCAGAATATTTAGTAAGATGGCAAAAAAACACGAAGATTAGTTATGTTCATTTCTCCAAAGATTAAACTGCATTATTCAGGAAGCATCATTTTGAAAGCAAAGCGAGAATAATAATGCAATACTTACTGGAAGTGGCAAAAGCTTCAACTTGATCCCTTCTTGTACAAAATCTCGTATTCGGTCTACGCAGTTACTGATAAGTTTCAAACATAAGAGATTGACTAGCAACTAAACAAATACCTCATAACATATGTAACAGCGTACCTTAAATTCTCAGTTGGTTCCCATGTATCTTCACTAGGTCCATAGCCCTTCCAGCGAACCTGTCCAAGAGCATTTACATTTCAAGGTATCCAAGAATCTTACAGAGAATGGAAGAATGCAACTATCTCAAAAGAATAGAAAAAAGTGTTGTTCCTAGAGACTTTCAGGTTTGTAATGTTTCCTTCCATAAACACCTCTGTTGTTTACAAATCATACTCTCCTTTTCTTACTGTAGTGAATGTTTTTCTTGATTAATTTTTCAATGCTTTAGGGGAAAAGGCTTGGATGCTATGTTGCACGGACACGAGTGCAACACGACACAGCAAGGACATGACGACATAGACACAGCACCTATTTTGGAGTGTCCTAGTGTATTATGGGTGGTGTCTGACACAGTTGCCACATGACACAGCAAGAGCAAGGCACGACGACATGGACACAGCACCTATTTTGGTGTGTCCTACTGTATTCTGGGTGGTGTCTGATATGTGACCAACAGGACACGACCTAGAGCTTTGGAGTGTCTGTGCTTCCTAGCTAGGATGGTAATGGTGGTGAACCTCAACAGCGAGGTTATTGGATCTACTAGATTTAGTGTTTCTTTGCAGTCTCCTTAGTCCCACATCTAATAATTTACTGTGAGAAAATCTCGCCTGATATTTATATATATCTTTGAAACGAGATAATTAGTATTAATCGAAACAAAAAGCCGACTACAAACTAAAAAAAATCCATTCTCTTTCGAGTACCCTGAGGCTAAGGCATTGGAATATATATTTCTTTAGGGCCAAGGATGTTGGGCATGAGGGGACCATGTCAGAGTTAGGAGAAGGCTAGGCTGGGAAGTGGAGGAGATATGCGCGTTGTCCCGCCGGTTGGTCAGGGTAATCTTGGTAGTCCAGAAACGACAGAGACGACGACGGCAGAGCCTTCCCCACAAGCTTTCGTTGTATCTGGCAGGCCAAAGTGGAATCTAAGACTGGGAGTGGTAAAAAGCCGTTGGGGCACCAGGATGGAATCTCTTCTCCCTTTAGAGAGAGTTCGTCTGTCAATAAGGGAATCAACAATCGTTTTTTATGACAATTTTCGCATGGAACGTGAGGGGTGCCAATTCGATAGGCAGGTGGAGAGAGATTATGGACTATGCCAAGAAATCTAGAAGCTCTATTATCAACATTTTGGAGTCGAGGATCAAGTCGGTCGACAAGATCAAGAGGAGAACCCCGATGCATTGGGATTCTGTTCACAATTTGAATTGCGGAGATATGACTCTCGTTTGGATCATATGGGATACTAGGGTTTGGAGGGGGGGGGGGGGGGGGGGGGGAAGCGGACATGGTTCAATGTTTTGACCAAATGATCACCATTAAATTTAACAAGAAGGGTGGGCTTGAAATAGTGATTGGAGCGGTATATAAACATAATATCGAATGTAGCGATTGAGACAGTGAAGAAAAATCACTGACATAAGTAACAGGTTGAGGGACAGAGTGCATGTAGTTGTCGTGGATGACTTCAATACTACCAAGTATGCCAATGAGAAGAAAAGGGGGCGGCCGGTTCACGAAGTTATTCTCGTCGAATTCGAAAATTGTCTCTTATCCTCAGGGCTTAGCTGTATGGCTAAATCTGGACATATCTGGGCGTGGAACAACCGGGCTATTCTCAACCGTATATATATATTCAACTTGATTGGGCTCTTCACAATGGTCGATAGCTAAAGATTTCCCCATTTACCAGAGCGGAATGCCTACCTCTGGGTACTAGTGACCACTCGCCTAATGTCATCAGACTTGCGGATCAACTTATTTCCAAAGGTAGACCGTTTAGATTTAATAATGCTTGGGTAAATAAGGAGGGCTACGAGGAAGTGGTTCACCATGGCTGAAATTCTGAAGTGCTGGGCTCCGTCCAATACAAGCTTGTGTCCAAGCTTAAATCCACCAAACTTCGGCTTAAGGTATGGAACAAGGGGAGTTCTTCCCCGTCTCTCCAGGATCTTGAAGTCAAGTTTGCTGACATTCAACTTAGAGTCCATAAGGATCCCCTGAACTCTGCTCTTACTGAGGAAGTGCCCTTGCAGGAAGTGATGTGTTAGGAGAGATTCTGGATGAGGTTCAAGTTAGACAACGAACAAAATGTAATAGGTTTAGAGATGGAGACAGGTGTTCTAAGTTCTTCCATGCCACGGTGAAAGTCAGACAACATCGAAATGCCATCTACGGTCTCTGGGACTCTAACGGGGATCTCATCACTGAGGTCGAGGTCATTAGTGATGACACGATTCACTTTTTTCCAGGATATATACAATCAATCCTGCTACCCAGTTACCTTCCCACACCTTGAGTTCAAGAAGTTGATTACATACCACGGCAATCAACTACAGCAAGAACCGATTTCTATTGAAGATATTGAATTAATTGTCAAGAAAGCTGACCCGAATAAATCTCCAGGACCGGATGGATTTGGAGCTGTTTTTTTCAAGAACCACTAGAATCTACTTAAATCAGATGTGCGGAAGGCAGTCACAAAATTCTTTGAGTCGGACAAACTACTCAAGGAACTTAATCATACATTAGTCGTGTTGATTGCTAAAATTGAGGGAGATACTTCCCTAGAAGATTTCAGTCCAATAGTGTGCTGCAATTTCTTGTATAAGATCATTACTCATCTGATGTGTGACAGGATGAGGACAATTATGCAGGAGCTTATCTCCCTGAACCAAACTGCTTTTATCAAAGGTAGGTCAATATCTGAGAATTGCTATTTAGCCCATGAACTGGCAAGGAACTTCAACAAGCAAGGGGAAACAAAGCATGTCTCAAATTGGACATCAGAAAAGCGTATGATATGTTAATCGGGAATTCTTGTACCATATTATGAGATGCATGTGATCTAATAGATGATGGGTTGGCAGAGTGAGGGAGTGTATTTGCACTCCCTCGTTCTCCATTTTGATTTGGGGCCAACCAGAAGGATTGTTCAAGAGTTACAGGGGCATTAGACAGGGTGACCCGCTTTCTACTTATCTCTTTGCTATTGTGATGGAGTTCCTCATATGTCTGCTGGACGAGATGATTATGGATGGAGTTGTCACCCATCTGTTTAGGAAGACGACCGGTGGTCTCTCACCTGATTTATGCAAATGACCTGTCAGTTTTTGTCAAACCAATGAATAGGTCGTTTGATGCTCTTAAGAGTATATTTGACAACCTTGAAACGTGGTCGGGCTTGCAACTTAACAAGAATAAGAGTCTTATGTTCCTAAATCGGACATGTGGGCAAAAGGAGACGTGGCTGGAAAAGATGGACATTAATGAAGGCACGCTTTCGGTTAAATATTTAGGTTTGCCGCTCTCAATTGACTATGCCACTTATGCAGATTTTGAGGGCATCCTCAACTATACTCAAGCTAGACTAGCAGGTTGGCAAGTACAGGTTCTGTCCTTTGGGGACGTATTGAGCTTATTAGAGAGCTCGTCTCGGTTACTGCGTTGTACTGGCTCCAAGCTATCACAATACCTAAAGACACAATAAAAAAGATAGAATGTGTGCCGATTTTCTATGGAAAGGAGGGATACATGCTATCAACTCAGAAGAGTTCTGTCGCCCGAAGAGAGGGAGGTGTAGGCCTGAGATCGCTTATGCTCCTTACAGATACTGCATCCTACAAATTATTTTGGAGATTCCTCACTGGAAAATCTTTATGGTCTGAATGGATCAGAGGGAGGTACTTCCCTAGGGGTGATTTCTGGTCATCCACTTGGTTACGGTTAAATTGCTCTTGGGATTGAGAAGAGCGGCCAAACCTAGACTTACTAGAGTCATCTGCTCCGAGAATCAGACTAGCATATGACATGATCCTTGGTTCAACCACAACAGTCTGATTGATAGAGACGGTTGGCATGTCTATGACCTAAGAGGTTCTACAGAGTTGGTTAGTTGCCTTATCAAGGAGGGAGAATGGAACTTCCAAGGTCGCTTGATAGAGTCGGCTCATGTAGTAGATATTCGGGCAGTAGAAATTGATAGGAGGGGTACTGAAGACTATTGGGTTTAGGAGGACGACTTTCAGATTTTGGACGGCTAAAAACCAAATCAGCATCAGAACTGAGGAGGTAGATTGTGCGGAACTGGTTTGGATCAAAGGAGGGGCGGTCAAGAATTTGTTATGTCTCTACAAAATGATACTTAACCGCCTACTTACTAGAGACCGACTGAGTAGATTTGGAGTGGACTGTACGGATAAGATGTGATGCTTGTGTAGACAGATGGACAAGTGCATGAATCATCTATTCTTCTGTTGTGACTTCGTTTGGGAGATCTGGAGTCAACAACGCACGTGTTTGGGCCTCCCTATCATGCATAATAGGGATCTTGTTTCTGGCATGAATGAAGTCAAAGCACAAAAACGAAAAGAGGAGGGAGCATACATGTCACGTCCCGCTCCCATTTACGGTGAGTCGAGTACGTAAACAGCATCCCCAAGCTACGTACTTTACGAACAAATCGGTATTCGTAACCACGATTATTGCCTGTAAGTTCTAGGATAAAGTATAGGGTAAAGCTAAACCAACAACAAATAACAACTAAGCACAATCACAATACCATTCTTCTTCAATTTACATCTCACAACTTTAAGTTCTGTCTTCAAAAGATAGTACACAAACTACTCACTAATTATACAACCATATGTGTATCTCCCATAAGGATTAATATACATATAACTATACAAGAACACAAAATGAGTTTGTTCTACAAGCATCCTCCCTTACTCTTCCGATTCATCCACATTATATAAGGGAAGTACCTCGTCTTCGGCCTGGCCTTCATCTAGTGAACAAAACTAGGTCATCAAAGACATGAAAGTCCTCGATTCAAGGAAGACGAAATAAATAATATGATACTGAAAATCAAATACAACGGAAATGTAAACCGAATAAACTCTAAGTACAAGATTAAATATAAATTTGAACTAACTTCTAAAGTGATCTTAATTAAGTAAAATAATTGTATCCAAAACAGCCCTTTAAGTCCTAAAGTCACTAGCACAGTCATAAGACAATTTTTTTTATACAATGATGCAAAGTTTAGAGAACATGTTTGGATCTCACATTCGTAGTGGCACGAGCACTATCTAGACAATAATCCCGTTACCAGGGATCAGGTGGTGGCATGTAGGCACGGTGCTTAGTAGTCCGGCCACTACTCTTCGGGAGCTAAATCATAATATCAATTAACCAAATTCGACTTTTATCAAATTAGGTACACATTTACAAATAACACGAGCATCAGGTAGGTAGGTGATCTAAGCATTCACCCAGTCTCAACGCAAGGCCTTGCAAAGGACCTACAAGTACTGATCAGTTTTGTTAATTATATTGCCCAGATTTCATACGATGTGATCCAAACTGTTCTCCTCCGCCCAATGCTCAATTCTACATTCACAATCAATCCTAAGCCTTTTCTAATAATTGAAACTTCGTTTCCTGGATTAAGTATACATGTTAATTTATGTTTCTGGAATATATATATCTAGGTTTAGGGTTCGGTACGATACCACGACGTTTAAATTTCGAAATTAGGCTATCTTCCGAAATCCTTAGATTTTCGGCAGAGTCTCCTTTGTATTTCGAGCTCCAAACACAGTAATATAACCGACCCGGAGCAACTCTCCGTAGAATCGACATGGGTCAAAGCCCCTTCGGTGGAACAACTCTACACCGGTCACACGCAGTTAATATAGTTGATAAGAATTGTATTAAAACACAAAACTAAGTTTACCCAAAATTCCAAACATGTATCCCCTACTTGTAAATAGTATAACTTTTATCATATAAATCTGAATACCATCATATTATATACCTTCGGAAAGCTTATCGAATTTCCTACGAAACACGTGTTTACATATTTTGGATTTGATAGAGTTTAATAGGTCAAAACTGAGGTACAAGCTTACAGAAAATATTTCCAGGTTTCGACCACGATATTGCACGGTTAATAACTCCTAATATATACATCGAGATACTATCATATTATATACCGTTGAAAAGCTTATTGAATTATCTTCGACTTCTGTTCATACATATTCTCATTTTGACAGGGTTTAATAGGTCAAATCTGCCGTACAAAATTATGTGTACACTGGATTCCTGGTTCAATTCCAGAATTGTACACCTATGTTGTACGACCCATAACTTCTACCACATAAACTCAAACCCTATCGTATCATATATCGTCGGAAAGCTTATCGAGTCCTCTTCGATTCTCGTTCAGAGATATTTTTATTTTGATCAAATTTGATAGATCAAAATCACCTCAGAAAAATATTGTGCAGGGTGAACGAATTCAGCACCTATATTTTCAAATTTTAATTCATGTCCAATCTTAAATGGGAGTGACACCTTAATGAAAAACTCTTAGAATCATTTTTCAAGCCACATATATTACTCTCAGAATTTATCTAAAATAAACCTTTTACTTGAATTAATAGAATAACAAAAAAAACAACATGAAAAATTTCATAAAAATGATATTTGTGTAGAGAAAGGAAGGACTTGCCTTGATTCTATAGGATTTATATATTATGGAGGGATGGAAAGATGGTTTGGAAGGAGTAGAAGAGTTGTAGAATGGGGGTTGAGAAGAAAGAGTTAGAATTTACATGAAGAAAGAAAGAAAATGACTAGGTTTATATATATATATATATATATATATATATATATATATATATATATATATATATTTATATATATATATTATATATATATATATATATACACACACACAATATGGTAACCTCCTTACTTCACTAGACATTTCGCTTAGCTCAAAGGATTGGTTGCACCTCACTCCCTCCCACATGGCCGACCAAGTGTTAGTATAGTAGTAGCATCATTTGGAAGCAAAAAAATTGAGTTGGTTAAAGGTTATTTTAGTAAATAGTTAAATTAATTTGATTAGAGCTTTAACTAATCCAAATTAGTACCAAATCAAATTTAACTTTCTACACTAATTATAACTTAAACCAATGATGACTAAGCATGATAACAAGCTAGCACTTCAAATATAATAATAATAAAACTTTTATGCCAAAAATATTATTATTATTATATTAAAATTTATCCAGTTCAAAAAATTATATTATTAAAATAATGAAAATTTTCTCGTAAAGATATTTTCTCGTAAAACTCGTATTTTCAAATAAATAATAATAATAATAATAATAATAATAAAATAAATTTTGAAACCAACTATGACAATACAGACGGATACAGCTAATTTTTGGAGCTGTAGTCTGGCATGTTTGGCGTAAAAGAAATCGTCGTATCTTTGAGGGTCTTGCGCTCAGTATATACGTTGTACAAAGAAACATAGAGGCTGATATAGCTATCATTGGCCCTAGATGATACATTTGGGATTATAGTTCTGTAATACTTAGTTTTCTCAATAATATTTACCTTCTTCGATATATATATATATATATATATATATATATATATATATATATATATATATATCGGCTTGCCGCCAGGGGGGCTCAAACCCGTGCCTCCCGCCCCGGCCCCTCTGCTATCAACTGGCCACGGATATATATATATATATAATTTTATTTTTTGGAAAAAAGGTAAATTTTATTCCAAAGTAACACAGTAATCATACAACATACAATCAAAGTGGGGGATCCCACTCATCAAGACCTCATAACATTTACATCAAATTCGATGTTATGAAGCATGCCCACCAGAGGTGTAACCAGTCCCTCGAAGATCCGACTGTTTCGTTCCCGCCAGACATGTCAAACCGAAGCAGCCAGACGAACCCTGGCGGTCCGGAACCAGTCCTCCCCTCGGCCTCTACTATCGCGAATCACCGTAATGATGTCCCCAATACTCTTCCCAGAGACGCAACCTCCCAAAGTTCTACTCTGCTCCTTCCAGATCTGTCAAGCCAGGTCACACTCAAAGAAGATGTGACTGATAGATTCTTGCTCCAGCCCGCACAACACACACTTGGGATCTGGGACTGTCACTCCAAAAGAACTCAACCGATCTCTAGTAAGAAGGCGACCCAATAGGAGTTTGTAAATACAGAGCTGCATCTTCCTAGCCAGACCCTTGCACCATACGAAGTCGAAGTCCGGGCTCCGGGGGAAAGTGCGCCTGATGAGATTGTAGCAACTCCTGAATTGGAACTCCCCAGTACCCGGAGGCGCACCAGTCGGCTCCCAAATCCACCGATCTGCAGGCAAATCCGGATCTATATCAATATTGCTAATGATCTCTCCCAGCTCCATGGTAAAACGATAGGACTCCGGCCTCCACTCCCCATCGCGAATGATCCGACAGCACGTCAGGCCCCGCCTGTCCTCCTGGTGAGTCTGAGCCCCCCTAATGTCCAATAACGAGCACCGATCAATCCAGGGATCCCGCTAAAGGTCTATCCCAGACCCATCCTTCATGACCCTCCTGATAGCAGACTTAAGAATCCCCCTGTGTCTCAGGACAGACTTGAACGTGACGGAATGATTGTTGTCCGTAGCACACGTCCAAAAGTTGCCCTTCTTCACATATCTGCTATGCATCCAGGCAGCCCAGAGAGAACCCCCGTTAATGAATTTCCATGCCAGCTTAAGCGCGGAGGCCTCCCGAATCTCCAGCAGCGGCCTAATCCCCACTCCGCCCTCCTCTCTGGGACGACATAGTTGTTCCCAAGAGATCGCATACATACCCCCCCGCCATATGAAATCTGCACAAATCCGATCCACTTTTCTAATAGTAGCGATAGGAAGGAGGATGGATTGTAGCCAGAAATGCGCAACAGCTGTAATCACTGACCGTACCAGCTCAATGCGACCGCCAAATGACAATCCCGAGGCTTGCCAACCTTCCACTCTCCTCTGGGCGTACTCCACCAAGCTGTGACAATCCTGATCCCGCGCATAGTTGACCGTGAGGGGAACTCCAAGATAGCGCACCGGAAGATCACTCCTCTCGATACCCAGCACGTCAGTCCGCTCCTCCTTCTGGGGACATAAGGAGCTGAAGTACACTCGGCTCTTCTCCCTGTTCAGCTGAAGGCCCGATAGAGAATGCAACTCTCCCATAATCTCTGCAAGCGTCTGCATACCCTCCATCGAAGGCCGGATAAACACCAAGAGATCATCAGCATAAATGAGGTGGGTGACTGGAGGATCCACCCTCCGGAACAGTGGGACCAGCCTCCCTCGGTACGCTGCTAGATCCATCAGGCATGTGAAGTATTCCATAACAATCGTGAACAGGTAAGGAGACAGGGGGTCGCCTTGCCGAAGCCCACGATTACTCTGGAAATACCCATAGGGAATGCCCTGAATGAGAACCGAGAAAGTGGGGAACGTGATGCACTCTCGTATCAGGCCAACCCAATGGTCCCCAAATCCCATGGAGGACATCAGATGACAGAGGAAGTCTCGGTTGACCATGTCATACGCCTTCCTCAGATCCAGTTTCACACAAGCCTTTTCTCCTCCAGGTTTGTTAAAACCTCTCACCATCTCATGGGCCAGGAGGCTATGCTCAGCAATCGATCTCCCCTTGATAAACGCAATCTGGTTTGGAGAGACCAAGTCTTGCATGATCCCCTCCATACGCCGGCACATAAGGTGCCTAATTATCTTATAAAGATAATTACAGCACGCAATAGGTCTGAAGTCCGCCAGCGTTGTCGCTCCCTCCTTCTTAGGCACCAAGGTCAGGAAAGTGTGGTTCAGCTCTTTCAGTAGCTTTCCGTTGGTGAAGAATTCCTGTACCACCTCCAAGACCTGATGATTCAGACTGTCCCAGTGGCGTTTGTAGAACCCACTGCTAAAACCATCCGGACCTGGAGCCTTGTTGGGATCCGCCAACTTGACAATAGCTTCCACCTCCTCCAATGTAACAGGGGCAAGAAGGATACTATTCACGTACGGAGTCACCAATCTCTTCGTAATAATCTCTGGAAACACAGACAAGTAGTCAGTCTGGAAACACAACTCAGAGTAGTACCTGACCGCCTCGCCCTGTATCGCAGCCGGCTCCCCTACAAGATTGCCATCCACATCCATAAGCAGGGAGATGTGATTCCTATGCTGTCTAGTCCGGATGACATCATAGAAGAACTTAGAGCACCGGTCGCCATCCTTAAGCCAGGAGCATTTGGCACGCTGAGCCGTGCTAATCTCCTTTTGCAACCGCAAGATGCTGACTTCTTCAATCAGTTCCTTCTCTCTTGCCGCCAAGTCGCCATTGAGCATGTCAGCCTGCATGTCTTCCTGGATAGCTCTCAATGCCACCTCCTTGTCTTCAAGAGAGGTCTTCGGCAACCCCTTCACCCAACTCCGAAAAGCATGCTTCGTGGCCTTAAGACGACGGACCAATCGGAACTGAGCCGTCCCCTCCTGTCCACTATCCAGCCCCTCTGTGACAGCCTCCAGGTATCCCTCCGAGAGGTACCAACTGTTGTTGTACCTAAAAGGACGGGGCTTCCCAGGAGTCCGACAAGTGAATCCAACCCGAATAAGAGAATGATCACTCGTCCCAGCAGCCAGGCCCTCCGCCGAAGTGTTAGGGAAATGACGGAACCATTCCCTATTCCCCAGAGCTCTATCAAGTTGGCACGCAACCCTATTCCGAATAGCTTTGTTATGCCAAGTCCAGATGAAGCCAGAACGAGATAAACCCTGGAGACCCGCCTGGAGGAGACATCTCTGGAAGTCATATAAGATAGAGTCTGGGACTGGCCGACCTCCCACCTTCTCCCCTCGGTGCAGAAGGGCATTGAAGTCCCCGGTCATCAAAAGTGGAAGGGACGCCGAATCTGCTGCAGCTGCGACCCGGGAAATGTCACTCCAAAGGGCTTCCATCCTCCGTCTGTCATTGTGGCCGTAGACTGCCCCCAATAAGAACCGGAAGCCCCCCTTGTTAGAGAAGGAAATAGCAATCAGCTGCTCCGTCATCAAAAGCAAGTCTCCATCCCAGCTCTTCGAGTTCCATCGTACCCAGATTCTGGCCATGTCACACAGCGCCAGGTTATGCAGTTGGGCCCAATGTGATGGGGTCCTGCGAGCAAGAGTCTTTTCACCTTTTATCTTTGTTTCTAACAGAATAGAGATGTCACATTTCTCTCTGAGAAGCACCCCACATATCTCTCTCCACCTCCCAAGCGAACACGCCCCCCTCACATTCCAGGCAATAATGGCCATTAATTAATTAGAGGGAGGGTCCCCTGGAGAAATACCCGGATCGGCACCTTGGTAAAGCGCCGCATCCGTCGCTAAAAGATCCACAACCATCCCAGTCGGAACGGTCTGCTGTGGGATGGCCTGAGAGAGAACCAATGCCCATGAAGGATTGTCAACACACACCGCCTCCTCGATGTCAGAAGAATGCAACCCCTCCCTGGAAGGGCAGTCACTCAGTGGCCCAATAGCACGCATCTTCCTGCAGTAAACCTGTCCCTCAGCCGAAGTTCTACCCCCTCGCACCACAATTCCCGACGCCACCATACCTCTCGTAACAATACTACTCTGTCCCTGGGAGGTGGGCAACGCCCCACTCATGGGAGCCAGCTGGGTAGATATAATGAGGCTCGTCTCGCCCTCACTCACTGGAAGAGTATCCTCGCCCACTAAGGCCTCCACACCGCTGTCAACTCTGATATCCATGTCACAGGGAGCGTCTGGAGTCTCGCTCTTGGGGTTAGAAGACTCCCCCTGATGGCCGGCCGCCAAACAAGCACTGGTCAGATGCCCGAAGCAGGCACACCGTGAACAGGTAGGGGGGACCCATTCGTATTCCATCTTCTGGGTAAGCACCTCTCCAGACGGAATCTCATACTCCACCAACTCCGGTAACTCCCTCCCAGCTCGGATCTCCAGAAAAATCCTGGCGTACACCAACCTCGACCGAAAAGAGTGGCTTCGTCTGCCTTGATCGGGGTGAACACCAAGCTCGCCAATCTCATCAACAAAGGAATACTCCAAAATCGGACTCGGAACTACGGGAAGCGAATCCATTCAGGGATGGCATTCAGTACTTTCCGCTCACAACGAAGCTCCGGAGTCCACTCCTTGAGAATGATAAGCCTACCGTCAAACTTCCAGGGACCACCTTGGAGAATCCTAGCGACATCCTCCGCGAGACCGAACTACACATAGTAGAAGCCATTCTCGCGGGCAAAGAACACCATACTCCCTTTCGGCTGCCAGACACGCGTTGCGTACCCCCGAATCTGTCCATAGAAAGGCTTGTTGCCGAGGACATAGAGGACCAGAGTATTCTCCCAATAGGCTGACACATTCTCAATCTCCTCCGCGGGGAACGAGGCCCGGAAACCCCTCCCCGCCTTGATCGGCGGAACATACTCCATCGATGTGGGGCTTTTCGGCCCCACAGGCTTGCAGATGTCTGTCCAGGACCGTCCAGCCGGCTGGGTAGTCGCCCCATGTGGCCTGGATGCAACCTACGGCCTGAGTGCAGTCGGACGCAGAGCGCCGGGATCTACCACCTTACCCTCACCTTTGTCTGCAGCGGTCGCCTTTGGCCGCCAACCCACCGATCTACCCGCGGATCCCGCCGGGCCACGAGCCAATGTCCTCGACCCAGATCCGCTCTGACGACTGTCAGCCGGGTGCCGGTCACGAACATGACCCTGACCCCCTCCTGCCTTCCCCCCTGTCTTCGCCGCTCGACGCCGCGTAACCGTCGTCCAACCTCCTCCATCCTTCGGGTTCCCTTGCGAACTACAAATTCGAAAGCCGGGGCCTTGGAACCGAGTCCGCTCCCCTCCCGATGTGGGGATTCGTCGCATTCACCGCCCGAGGGGGGTCGCCCGACCCCCTCGGCATCCGATCCGTCCCCCCCTCCACCAAGGGGGGCGCCGCCGCCGCCGACCCGTCCGGGGGGTCCGGCCGGCCCCCCCACCTGCTCGTCCGCCCCCCCCCCCCACCACCATGGGGGGCGCCACCGTCAGCGCCAACGCCGGGGGGTCCGCCCGACCCCCCCTCCTGCAGAACCGTTCCCAGACCCGATGGTCCGCCCCCCCTCCCGCTGCCTGGGGGTCCCCTCCGCCGACCAGGGGGGGCAGCCCGGGCCCCCCCACCTTTCCAACCTTCCTCCCCCTGCCGGCCCGAGGGTCCGGTGGCCGGGCGGGAGGAACCATAGCCCGTCGCTCCGCATCGCCAGCATCGCCCGCTCCGCTCGTAACAGCCATTATTGTATATATATATATATATATATATATATATATATATATATATAATTGTCCACGGTCTGTGGCCTGTTGGTAGCGGAGAGGGCCGGTGCGGGAGGGACGGGTTCGAACCCCCCCCCCCCCCGACAGGATTGTGGACTTCTACTTCGTCTGGGGAAAGTGGGTCGCCCGAAAGATGCAGCTATGTTTCTACAAACTATTATTATGCCGATTGCTGACGAAGGACGGACTTCTTAGATTTGGGGTGCATGTCTCTGATCCGAAGTGCGTCATATGTGGCGTGGAGGACGAATCCATGGGACACCTCTTCTTTGAGTGTCATGTGGCTTGGCATATTTGGGCTGAGCAGTGCGGGAGGTCGCTGGGCGAAGGAGGAAATGATAGAGATATCCGGGGGATCATCACCTGGATCAGGGATCGTCGAGGTATGGAACAGGGTTGGGCCAAGACGGCCAGAGTCTGCCTTGCAGCATCGGTCTGGCATGTTTGGCGAGAACGTAACAGGCGAATCTTCGAGGGCCTTAAAATCCCCCTGTAGGATTTATACATAATTTAAAATTCGATGTATCTGTAATAGCCCCTTAACCGGGGTGGGAGAGTTGTGAGAATAGTGTATTGTAATACCTTTATTGAGATTTACGTGGAATAAAATTTACCCTTATTCCAAAAACATATATATATATATATATATATATTTTGGAAAAAGGGTAAATTTTATTCCACTATCATCGCAATAAGGTTACTGCATAGAAATACAGTCCCAACTCAGGGGGACATTACTAGTACATCCGACTCAATGTTATGAAGGATGCCCGCCGGTGGGGTGGACAGTCCCTCATAAATGCGCCGGTTCCTCTCCCTCCAGACATGCCAAACTGATGTAGCAAGCCTCAATCTTGCACGTTTGGCCCAGCTCTGCTCCTGGCCCCTGCAATCTCCAATCCACTTAAGGATTTCTCTGAAGTCACGCTCCCTTCCAACCCCTCCCAAGTATCTCCGGCTCTGCTCTGCCCAGATGCTCCACGCCACATGGCACTGAAAGAACAGATGCCCAATTGATTCATTCTCCGTCTCACACAAAACACACTTAGGGTCAGGAACTGGGACCCCGAACCGAAGCAGTCTGTCCCTAGTAAGCAACCGGCCCAGCACCAGTTTATATGCAGACAGTTGCATCTTCCTGGCAAGGCCCTTCCCCCAGATAAAGTCGTACTCCTCGATCTTATCGAAGTGGGGACGAACAAGATCGTAGCAGCTGCTAAATCGGAACTCTCCAGCACCCTCCGTGTAGCCGGGAGGGGCCCAAACCCAGACGTCAGACAGAACAGCAGGAGTGATCTGCACCTGCCTGATCTCCCCTCCTAACTGAGCAGTGAAACGATACTCCTCTGGCCTCCAAACCCCACCCCTGATGATGTGTCTACAAGTCAGACCTCTGTACGCCACACCGTCCGTCTGGGGACCCAGAATCTCCAGAAGAGACTGACCTGCAATCCACGGATCAAGCCATAGGTCTGTCTCCCCTCCCTCCCTCATCTTCCTCCGAATAGCCTTCCGAAGTACAGGTCGGTTCCTCAGGATATGCTTGAAAGACACAGAGAAGTTGTTGTCAATTTCACATACCCAGAAGTTCCTGCCCCGGAGATACCGACTAGACATCCAAGCCGACCAAAGAGAACAGCCCTGAAGGAACCTCCATGCCAGCTTGATCCCCGCCGCCTCCCTGACAGATACTAGAGAACGCAGACCCACACCTCCCTCCTTCCTAGGACGACAGAGCTGCTCCCAAGAGATGGCATGAATCCCCCCATGCCATATGAACTAGGCACATATGCCCTCAATCTTTCTGATAGTAGCCAAAGGTACCATAATAGATTGGAGCCAAAACAAAGCAATAGCAGATATAACCGATCGTACCAGCTCAATACGCCCTCCAAAAGATAGGACAGCCGCCTGCCAGCCCTCTAACCTCCTCTGCGCAAAGTCCACCAGACTCTGACATTCTCGGTCCTTCGCATAGTTGACAGATAGGGGCACCCCCAGATATTTCACCGGGAGGTCACCCTTTTCCACCCCAAGCTCCAAGGCCCGTTCCTCCTTCAAAGTGCAAGAGTTGTTGAAGTAAACTTTGCTCTTGTCCCTGTTCAACCGAAGATCCGATAACTGTCCGAACTCCTCCATCACCATCGCAAGCTCCCTCATCCCTCGCATGGAAGGCCTCAACAATACCAATAGATCATCCGCATATATGAGATGTGAGACCACCGGTGAGACCCTACTGTATATCGGTACAATCCTCTTCCGATGCACCGCGATGTCCATCAGACAGGTAAAATACTCCATCACGAGGGTGAATAGGTAGGGGAAAGCGGGTCCCCCTGCCGAAGCCCCCTGATGCTGCCGAAGAACCCATATGGTATACTCTGAATGAGAACCGAGAATGTAGGGGAGGTGATGCACTCTCTGACTCTGTCCACCCATGTCTCGGAGAAGCCCATCGCACCCATCAAATGACAGAGAAAGTCCCTGTTGACGGTGTCGTAGGCTTTCCTCAGGTCGAGCTTCACACACGCTTTCATCCCTCCTGGCTTGTGGAACTCCCGAATCATCTCATGAGCCAGCAGGCTATGCTCAGCAATAGACCGCCCCTTGATGAATGCCGCCTGATTCCAAGAGACCAGGCCCTGCATAGCGTCCTCCATCCTCCTGCACATAAGGTGAGTAATTATTTTATACAAATAATTACAGCAAGCAATCGGTCGTAAGTCAGCAAGAGAAGTCGCCCCCTCCTTCTTGGGCACCAGCGTCAGGAAGGTGTGGTTCAGCTCCTTCAGGAGCTTGCCCGTCTCAAAGAACTCCTGAACAGCCTCTAGAACCTGGGCCTTGAGGGCACCCCAATGACGCTTGTAGAAGCCGCTGGAGAAACCGTCCGGCCCAGGGGACTTGGAAGCATCAGCCTGCATCACAATCGCCTCCACCTCCGCCATCCGGATAGGAGCCATAAGAAGACTGTTGCCATACTCAGTAATCAACGTCTTCGAAGTCAGCTGCGGAAATACCGTGGGATAGTCCGTCTGCTGATAGAGCTCAGAGTATAACCGGACAGCCTCCTCCTGGATAGCAACATGGTCGGTCACAAGACGCCCATCACTGCCTAGAAGTCTCTGGATACAGTTCCGGTGCTGGCGAGCCCGAATGACATCATAGAAGAATTTGGTGCAACGGTCCCCATCCTTGAGCCAGGAGCATTTGGCCCGTTGGGCCGCACTAATCTCCTGCTGGAGTCGCAAGGTGTTGACCTATGCAGCCAACTTCTTCTCTCTAGCCGCCATCTCTCCGCTCATCATGTCTCCCTGAAGGTCTGACTGCAGGTCTCTCAACTCAGCCTCCTTCTCCTGTAAGGAGGTCCGGGGGAGAGCCCTCACCCAGTCTCTGATGGCGCGTTTGGTCTTCTTCAGCTTGTGAACCATACAGAACTGAGCAGTGCCGACCACATCCTGACAAAGACCCCCTTCCACAGTCTCCTCATAGCCAGAGGATAGGAACCAACTGTTGTCATACCGGAACGGACGAGCTCTCCATCTGGGTCTCTCCACGAAGCGCACCAGGATCGGCGAATGGTCACTGGTCCCCGCAGGAAGTCCTTCAGCCACAGCAGAGGGGAATAGGTGGAACCAATCACTGTTCCCCAAAGCACGATCAAGCTGGCATGCCACCCTGCTAACCACCGCCTTGTTGTGCCACGTCCATATGTGCCCCACCCTCTCCAGATCCCTGAGCCCGGACTGGAGAAGACAGGTCTGAAAGTCAGAAAGAATCTGGTCCGACACCGGCCGCCCCCCCAGCTTCTCCCCCCTGTATAGCGTAGCATTGAAGTCTCCCATAATAAGCAGGGGGAGATGACGATGCACCGCCAATGTACTCAGCCTAATGATGTCCTGCCACAAGGCCTCCCGTAGTCTCTTGTCATTGTGCCCATAGACAGCACCAAGTAAGAATCGGAACCCACCCTTGTTGGCGAAGGAGATAGCCACCAGCTGGTCAGTCATGAAAACCTCCTCCCCCTCCCAACTAGCTCCGTTCCATCTAACCCAGATTCTCGCCATATCACAGAGACCAAGGTTGTGGAGCTGGACCCAGTTCGTAGGAGTTCTACGCGACAGGGTTTTCGCCCCCCTGATCTTAGTCTCTAGTAAGATCGAGATATCACACTTCTCCTTCCTCAGCACCTCACTAATCTCCCTCCATCTCCCCAGAGAACACCCCTCCCCCCCCGGGACATTCCAGGCAAGGGCCGACATCTATTCCGCAGGTGGGGTCCCCTGAACATCCTCTGAAGATGCACCCGGGGAGAGTGCAACCTCCATATCTCTGGACTCCTCATCTCTATCCCCCTGAAGAAGAGGCTGAGCACGGGCCGCTACCCATTGCGGGTCCCCCTGTTGGGGAGGCTGAGCTAGGTCCGCTACCCATTTAGGGTTGACCTTCCACACTCTCTCCGCCCCACCTTGTCCGCTGTCCTCACTATGCGACTCCGTAGCCTGGCGCTTCCGACTGTATACCTGAAGTGCTAAGGTGTTATCCTCTCCTTTTCGCATGTCCTCCTGTCCCATACTCCTGGTGGTCATAGTCCTCGTCCCCGTATACTCAACCATCGCTCCGGCAAAGATCTCCGTCGGAGACCCCTCGTTTTCCCCTGAGACGGGGGAAGGGTCTGCCTCCATCTCATCCGCCGTCAAGTCCGCCTGGTCAACTACAGGGGTATTAACTACACCACATGTCTCCTGCACTGCCTCCTCCGTCACCACCTCAGAAGCTTCTCCACGCCTACAAGCACTCGGAAGATGCCCAAAGCAGACACACGCCGAACATCTGGAGAAAACCCACTCATACTCCACCTTCTGCATAAGGATCTGGCCAGTAGGGGTCCGGTACTTCAACTGCTCTGGCAGGTCCAACCTGGCGTCAATCTCCACAAATACCCGAGCATACATCAATCTAGTCCTGAAGGCGGTGGCATCGTCCGCCTTAATCGGCTTGCCAATGAGGCTGGCAAGTCTCATAAGCAGGGGGACACTCCAGAAGCGAACCGGGAATTCAGGAAACCGAACCCACACAGGCACCGCATTCAGCACCTCCTTCTCACATCTCAAGTCAGGGGACCATTGCTTCAGTATGATGAGGCGTCCATCAAACGTCCATGGCCCTCCCTGGAGGATCCGAGCCACATCTTCTGCCATCCCAAATTTAACGAAGTAGAAGCCGTTCTCCTTGGAGAAGAACTCCATGCTACCCTTCGGCCGCCAGACTCTATCCGCATAACCTCCGATCTGCCCGTAGAAGGGCTTGCTACCCAACACATATAACACTAAAGTATTCTCCCAGAATGCCGTCACCTTCGCCACTTCCTCAGCCGGAAAGTCGGCGCAGAGCTTACCCCCAACCGCCATAGGCGCAACATACTCCATTGATGCCGGAGTCTTTGCAACCCCCGCCTTGCACGCATCTGCCCAGGATACAGGCCGCAGGCCCGAACTTCGAGGCAGGATCGTCGGGGCCGGCCGGGCACTCACGTTTGTAGCAGTCGCTCTCCCCCCGATAACTGGGCCACCCGCCCCTGCAGACTCCGTCGCTCGAGGCCTCCACGTAGTCCTGGCTAGTCCCTCCCGTGCCCCTGTGTGCGCCTGGCCCACCGTTGGTCCTGTTCTCCTGGCTATCCCTGACCTCCTGTCCGATCCCTGCGTAGAAGCTGAGCCCCTCCTAGTCTCAGAGATTTGCGATCGTTGCCCACCTCCTCGCCTTACCCTCCGGTTTTGAACCGTGGTCCAAGCCCCCTCCTCACTCTGACCATCCTCCGATCCAGTCGATGCCCTTTGGGCGGTGAACACCATAGAGGAGCCCCCCGGAGCCACCGCCGTCGAACCACCGGCCGAACCCGTGCTCGGTGGCGTCGCCGCCGTCCGCAGCCCTCCCCGGCAACCCCCCCACCTGGGGTGGGTCGCCGGCCTCCGCCCGCCCCCGGGGGGTGTTCGCCGGACCCCCCCGGCCGCCCCTCTGGCCGCTAGCGGGCACCCGCGCACGTGCAGCAGCCGCGTGCAGCTTTTCCGGTGGCCGGTCGCCGCCGCCCGCCTCCAGTCAGTCGCCGCCGGCCGCCGACGCCACCCCCTTGCCTTTCCCCCGGTCCGGAGGTCGGTTGGCCGCCTCCTCGCGTCGATTCGGTGATGCCCTAGCAGAGCTAGGGTTCGCTTCCTCTTCCGTCATTTTTTATTTTATATATATATATATATATATATATATATATATATATATATATATATATATATATATATATATATATATATAATTAATGAGAGAATTAGTATTAATCGAAACAAAAAGCCGACTACAAACTAAAAAAATCCATTCTCTTCCGAGTACCCCGGGGCTAAGGCATTGGAATTACAAGTCAGACTAGAATGAAAGCTACTATCTAAAATACTAGTATGGCTATTTTTGTTTATTCCGAGGAAATGGGGGGGGCAGGGCGGCACAGGCAGCATCTTTTTGAAATCCCGTTTCTTGCCCTGGCCTTTACTCTTTTTCCATCTCTTCTCTACCCATAGAGGATTATTCATAGCTAGTCCCCTATTAGATACATTGGAAATATTTTGCACAGGCACCATCCCTGCATCTTCTTTGGCAACGATATCATCATGCGGCAAGTTGTAGCACCCTCCAATGTCCTCATGTTGAGTCAGACAAGGCGTCGTAGGCTGCATCTTCTGATGGAACTGGTATTATCGGAATAGCGTATTGATCTATGCGGACATAACCATGGCCATGCGGCCAAGTCATCTACGCATGTATCAATGCGAACCCTTCAACATGGAAAATTCCAGGATGATGAATTGGTGTGCATATTGATTGATGAAGCATGAACAGGTTTAATCTCGTGATGTAACCCTTCAATGGCAGAAACCAGGGTTCACGAATTATATCTGTAGCGACAATGAGTTGATGACAGTTTCCAGCAATCTTGATCGATCAGCAACCTCAAGATCTTCTACCGTATTCCTTCCTCAAGTTGGACGTCATGTGGGCGACAGTCTCCCAACCTTTTCTTCTCCTTGGTTGTCCTCCCTTTCTCTCCTTTCGTGATGAACGAATTAGAGAAAGATGCTCTTCTTGGGATATATGTGACGGCCAGATAATAGAAAGTATATATAGGCTACGGCAGGGACCGCGAGAAGAAATTAGGTTTAGGTCTCCTAACGGGTCTAGGTATCCCGTGTTCAGTCCGAACACACAACCCACGCATGTTAACAATAGCTCGGTCCACTAAAGAGCTATTGTTGCACTACCTTCCTAATCCCCAATTACGTTTACAGGCTCCTTATTACATGCTTGTTTGTTTTTCCATGTTAAGATATTGAAAGTTCGCCAATCAAAATAAGTTACTGACAACTACATTGATCGACATCTTTTATCCTTAAGAGTTCCTTAAGGGGACATCATCAACACGATACATCGGGACATGGATTCGTTTTATAATCAACACCCCATCATACACGTAATGTCATTATCCAATTCATAAAGGTTATACTCATTATGAATCTCACTCTGAATCAAAGTAATGTACACTACATATACATGTGTGTTATTATAACCGAATTAAGAGTACAAGCATCCATAATAACAGAGGTATTTATTCTCTTATGTAGTCAGTACAAAGAGAACAACCTCAAGTGGTCATGTTCAATACACACAAAGTGCACTAGTATAAACATATAGTCAAGATAGACTAACGCCAGATTACACAACGACCTGACTAATGGTTTGTCCAAATTCATCTAGGTTGTGAACTATTTATATATTCTACAAGGGACTGATAATATGATCTTTTGTATGTCACTACACCAATGTTATATATTTCGCTAGGCGGAATCGGTACGGTAGAGGGCCGCCTAGCGCCTAGGCGGACGATTTTTTTTAAGTACAGAGGCACAAAACACCAGTACCTAACACCAACACCAACGTTTAAAAAGAGGGGGGAAAAGGTTACTTCTCCTCATCCAAAGTAATCATATGCTTTAAATCCTCACTTTTACGAGAATCAATATAAGTCAAATATACGCAACACCAACCCATTTAATATGCTCTCCTATTTAAAGAAGATAGAGAGAGAGGCTGAACATTCACGAGAATCAATGACACAGTACCTAACCCATTTAATATACTCTCTTCTTTAAAGAAGAGAGAAAAGTCTAGTAATCCTATGCCTCACTTAACACGAGAATCAATGAGTCAAATATACACAGCACCCAACTCTCCTCTTTAAAGAAGAGAGAAAAAGAGGCAAGAAAGATAATAAAAAAGATAGAAATTAAGCAAAAGAGAGAAAGAAAAGGGAAGAAGATAGAGAGCAGAGGCTTACTTGGAAGAACCAGCAGCAACAGTTGTTGCTTTCAGCAGCAACAATAGCTTTCAACAGCAGCAACAGCGGGTCCAGCAGCTTTCAAGAGTAGCAGCAATGATTTTTTTGAATTTTTTGATTGTATTTTATCTGAAATTTTTGATTTTTTTTTTAATTTTGAGTTTCCGAACTGGTCGTTTAGGGCCGCCTACCGCCGAAACCCGCATAGGACTGTCGCCTAGGAAGTTTCCGGTGCAGCCGACGGCCGCCTAGGCAAAAATTTATAACATTGCATCACACACCATATTATCTACAATGTAGAATTAGACACTTGCATTAACATATAACTAATATAAAATACTAACGTTTGTCCATTTGATTCTCATTCAAAAATAATAGGAAAATATAGTTAATATAAAGGTGATGCTTTTAGAATATAACCCTAACATCTTCGTGTCCCTGCACATTCACCATACTAGTAGACAAGACATTATGATTGGCCAAAGGCAAGAAGCCAGGCACAGAAGGCCCAATCGAGGATCCAGAACCCAAGCTTAACTCGCTTGGACATTCTATTTCCTCGATGGGTCTTTGAGTCTGGTAAACCTCCTGAACTACATAAGATGCCACAAAATTGGTCATTGTTGCTTATCAATGCCTTCTCGTAGGGATACACAGTCTCCCCTAACACGGCTGCCCTCTTGTAGGGATACACAGTCTCCCCTAACACGGCTATGCTATATTAAGCGTGAAGCGAGGCGATGAAGTTGACGCCTCGCCTAAGCGCGCTTAAGCGGTGCTTAGCTAGCGCTACACCCACGGAGCCTCCTACATGTAAAATACTTTTTGTCACTCCCCAATCCTGGAATACGTATTTTAATACGTAAACCCATAAATTGTATTTACCTTGAATTTATACGATATTTATTATGCAGTATTTCTTCATGCATTTCCCAAAAAATATTCGACAAAATATTATTTCCTAATTTATTTTCTGCATTTGGGCCTACAGTTTTGGCTCATTTGGGTAACCTATTCTTGGTTCACCCATGGTTCATCATGAACCCTTTGGTTCATCATGAACCCATGGGTTCAAGATTCTATATAATAACTCATCTCCTTCTCTCTCCTCTCATTTACTTCTTCTCATTTACTTCCTCCACCAACCAAGGCAAGTACCAACTTGCTCAAGAGAAGGATCCATAATTTTGTTAATGATTCTTACAAAACTATTTGCCAAAACATGTTCTTCTCCTCAATCTATACTAGTTTAGAACTTGGAAATTTCTATTTTGAAGCTTTGATTTTTGTAGATCTAAGTTTTAATCATTTTCGGATTTCCTTAGTTTTGATCTATTTTCGTTGAAGTTTTGTGGGTTTTGATGCTTCCAGGTGGAAGAGAATTCCATTTCACCCAAGTTGGAACTTTGGAAATCCGGATTTGGAGTTCGGATGACCAAGTTATGTTGTTTTTGAAGTTTTGGGTTCTGCCATAGTGTTCTTGCTGTTTGGAGAAGACAGTGAGCAGTGTGCAGAGCTTCTTAGCTCACGGACACTGAGCTACGCGCGCTCTTTAGCGCTGCGTACGCAGACTTAGGTACGTTTCCTGTTGGAAGCGTGTCGCCCGTAGCGTGCGTGACTTTTCACCTACGCTGCTCCCTGTAGCGTGCGTGACTTTTTACGCTGCTCTTTCCCTTGAGCCTGTGTGACTTTTCACACAGCTCTTTCCTTGAGTCTGCGTGACTTTTCACGCAGCACTCTCCCTTGAGCGTGCGTGACTTTTCACGCTGCTCTTTCCCTTGAGCCTGCGTGACTTTTCACACAGCTCTTCCCTTGAGTCTACGTGACTTTTCACGCAGCACTCTCCCTTGAGCTTGCGTGACTTTTCACGCTGCTCTTTCCCTTGAGCCTGCGTGACTTTTCACACAGCTCTTCCCTTGAGTCTGCGTGACTTTTCACGCAGCACTCTCCCTTGAGCTTGCGTGACTTTTCACGCTGCTCTTTCCCTTGAGCCTGCGTGACTTTTCACACAGCTCTTCCCTTGAGTCTGCGTGACTTTTCACGCAGCACTCTCCCTTGAGCTTGCGTGACTTTTCACGCTGCTCTTTCCCTTGAGCCTGCGTGACTTTTCACGCAGCTCTCTCCTTGAGCCTGCGTGACTTTTTACGCACGCTGCCTTGTGTAAGCTTGCGTGACTTTTCACCCACGCTGCCTTGTTGTACGTATGCTTTTGATATTTTATTAGATATTATATGCCCATTTTATATCCTTACGCCTTTTGTCCCGAGCATGATATGAGCACTGATGTGACCCCGGAGAACAAAGTGTTCCTACCTGATACATGTACCTGAATGTCCCTGTTCTTGTTCATGCTCGACAAATGACTCGTAACTCCACGTGGCGTATTTGTAATGATGCATTACACTAAGGAGGGTAGCACATGTTGACATACTGATTGACATGGATCCTCTTTGGGGTACTCGTACTAAAGTACGACTTTAGGAGGGTAATCATGCAGGCCACAGCATGAGAGTCCAAGATTTCACCTAGGGTTAAACTAGGCAACTGAATATACTAGATGCATGGGGAGGGCAGAGTCCCGAGATCGTGTTACACCAGCCGCCCTGAGATATTGTCTTGGCGCGCCGGCTGGTCTCCACGGATACTGTGTCATCCGCAACGAGTGGATGACTGTATCCGATTAATTCCTGCTATATATTACATGTCTTGGCAAGGTGGCCTCACGAGGGACCTGTGCTCCATGACACCTGTCTACGCGAACCCCTGGGTTGGCTAGCCTTGCTGGAAAGATACGATCTGAGGATTTTTCTAATAACATGACGCGAGGATAACCTCGTCCCACTAGAAACTCGTAGACTTGATTGGCCGTGAAAACGACTTGCTTGTATCCTATTACCTTCCGCGAATAACCGAGGGAAGCGGACTGTTGTGGTACGTGATCCAACCCATGTTCTTGTTTGATTGTTGGGTTGGTTATCGTACTATGACAGGCTGTGGACCGAAGTTATGAACGGAAAACTTATTCTGGTTGTGAAGTGCTACTTCTGTGAAGGACTGAGGAACATGGTCTATCATGGTACATGATCCAACCCATGTTCTTGTTTGATTGTTGGGTTGGTTATTGTGCTGCGATAGGCTATCGACCGAAGTCACGATCAGGAGATTTTATGGTTTATACATTTTTAACTTATGTGAAAGTTATAGAGTACGACACGTCCCGACTCCATGCGGCACCTTTTGTCCTTGTTTGGTTGTAAGGGTGCCATATGGGCTCGAGGATGTTGCGCTACCCTATAATAGTAGCATAAGTATTACTATTATCAGTCATTCTATTAGTTGGGTTTTTAATCTTAACTCTTGTGCCCCTTTGGCGGTACTTGCTATTCGGGGCTGACCCCGCTGGTTTTGTTTGGCCAGATCTCGTAGCAGAGCCAGAGGACACGATCTTCCTCCCTGACATCCATGGTGCATACTAGGAGCATGGCGGTTCGGGGACTCGAGTGGATTTCTTCTCCACCACTCCTGCTTATACTTTTGCGGCGTTTAGCCACCGGCACCTGTTAGCCGGATTACTTGATATTTTGTGTCAATACATAATTGTAATTAAACAGACTGCAGCTGTGTATAATTTTGTACTCCTGACTCTCTGAGATAGCTAAATTATAAAGCTAGTCTCTCATGATCATTTTGATGAAGCGTCAGGGACGCCTTACTGCTTTATCTTTAATGTTCATTTAATTGCTGATTTGACTTAATTGATTGAGACATAGAACTCTGTGGGACCATAGGAGACTTGATTGTAGCATGTACCCCCTAGTCTCTCGACAGCCACGATCGCCGTATGACGTTACGTACCTCATATGGAGTAGCTGGCCTAGTCCGTCCCCGTATTTCGGTACTGGGGCGTGACAAGGTTTTAGTGGTGGCCCATGCAGGTCTGATTTTCAGACTTGTGGGGTATTGCGAATTATTAGGAGTCTCAATCACAACTTGTTCCCCTTGAAATTCTGTTTCGAATTCTCTGTCCTTGCCTTGATCTCTAACCTGACTTGCATCCTTGAAATCTTCCTTGTCCGGACATGATAATCTTATATCTTTCTCTATAGGGGTGCTTCATTCTCAGTAGCGGGTGAGGCCCATGAGGAAGAGCAGCAAGAGCATGGCTCGACTGGGCAGCAACAGGGGAGAGAACCTTCCCCAGGGCAGGCACGAGCAGAAGTGGGACCAGAGGCAGTGCAGCCGCAGGTTATTGGAACTCCTGCAGCACCAGCAGCGACGGCAGTACCAGATGTCGTAGCACTCCTGGAGATCGTCCGAGGGATTCTTGTCACTCACCAACAGCAACAGACTCGGCAGCAGGAGCAGAACGTGTTGCTGAACCAGGGGATTCAGTTAGCTCTTGAGAGGAGTGCCGGGGTTGACTCGGGAGCATCAGGAAGGTTCCGTCGCTTGAACCCGAGGTATTTTGATGGCACGGAGGATGCCATCACTGCGGATGCCTGGATTCAAGACATTGAAGCCATTCTTGTGGCGGCCAAGGTTCCAGATGATGAGAAGGTTGATCAGGTCAAATTAGTACTTCAGGATCTTGCCCGCGACTGGTGGGCATCAGAAGAAGTTGGTATAAGACGTCCTGTTCGTTCGACCACCTTCAGTGACAGATTCAAGGCCAAGTATTTTGGCGTAGTAGCTCGATATGAGCTCCAGCAGAAGTTTATCAGTCTCAAGCAAGCAGGCAAGACCGTAGATGGGTATGCAGCAGAGTTCTGCTGATTGTGCCGTTTCGCACCAGCAATGGTGGCAACGGAGCCAGAGAAAGCTATGAGGTTCCAGCAGGGACTTCATTTGGAACTATTGCAACTTGTGGAAGGACACGACTACCAGACGTTTGACGCTGTTTTGACGGCCGCTCGGAGGCACGAGCTTACCCTGCAGAGGTTAGCATCAAGGACAGGAGGTCAGAAGAGATCTCATTCCCAGGTTGGAGGAGGAGCAGTGCAGCGAACGTCGACACCAGCACCCGATGTACGTATTCATGATGCAGGAGCGCCGCGGAGGACGGCCGTGTCAACTAATACAGCGCCAGTTCGGCATCAGCAGCCGAGGAACCAGCAGCAGCGTCAGGGAGCACCCCAGGGCTGTACCTTCTGTGGGAAGGCAGGGCACACGAGGGAGGTGTGTCGGTCAGCGAATGGCTTATGTTTGAGGTGTGGTCGTGCAGACCACCGTATTTCCACTTGTCCTATGATGCAGAGGCCAGGAGGGCCAGCTCAACAGTTTCCAGCATTGCCAGCTCCAGTGGCAACCCCGAGTGGAGGGCCAGTATTAGCAGTAAGGCCCCTAGCCCAGCGCTTACCAACGCAGGCTCAGATGTTCCGCCAGGCACAGGAAGCCGAAGGCCCCCAGAGGGGGCAACAGCATGGTAGAGGAAGGCCGCAACAAGGAGCTCAGCGGGGCCAGGGACAGGCTCTCACCTTATCCTTGGGAGAGGCTCTAGCGTCTAGTGACGTGGTGGCAGGTAAAATTCTCGTCACCTCATTTCCCGCTGTAGCATTATTTGATTCAGGTGCTACTCATTCATTCATCTCTGCACAATATGCTACACGGATTGGATTAGAGTTTGAGGCATTGCCGGAGAGGATGGATATACTCACCGGCAATGGGCTCGTAGAAGTTAGCAGAGTGCGCTTTTCATGTCCGGTGGAGGTGTGTGGGCATTTATTGCCCGCATCATTGATTGAATTCCCTATGGGAAATTTTGATGTCGTTCTTGGCATGGACTGGTTGAGAGACAGTCATGCGACAATTGATTGTAGAGGAGGTAGGGTCATATTCAGCGTTCCTGGGATGGAGCAGTTCATCTTTACTCGAACCTTGAAGAATCAGGCCGGAGGCGTCATCTCAGCAGCAGTGTCAGAGCCAGGACAGATTCCGAGAGTGGTCGAAGATTTTCTCGACATCTTCCCTGATGAGCTCCCAGGGATACCCCCAGTCAGAGAGGTAGAATTTAGCATTGAGTTGAACCCTGGAACGAGGCCTATTACAGATAGAGTTTACAGAATGTCGCCGTCAGAGCAGGATAAGTTGTATCAACATGAAGAAGAGTTGAAGTCTAAGGGATTCATCCGAGACAGTAAATCGCCCTGGGCCGCGCCAGTGATTCTAGTTCCCAAAAAGGATGGGTCGACGAGGATGTGCATCGACTACCGCAAGCTGAATGCAGTAACAGTGAAGAATAAGTACCCGCTGCCAAGGATTGATGACCTGTTTGACCAGTTGAGCAAGGCCAGCGTCTTTTCCAAGATCGATCTTAGGTCAGGATACTATCAAGTAAGAGTCCGGGAGCAAGACATACCGAAGACAGCATTCAGATCTAGATATGGGCATTATGAGTTTTTAGTAATGCCCTTTGGACTAACCAACGCCCCCGCAGTATTCATGGATTTAATGAACCGCATCTTTCTGCCGTATTTGGATAAATTTGTGGTGGTGTTCATAGATGACATTCTTGTCTATTCCAGCAGAGAAGAGGAGCATGAGAAACATCTTAGGACTGTCTTACAGACATTGAGGGAGCATCAACTTTATGCGAAGCTCGACAAGTGTGAATTCTGGTTAGATCACATTTCGTTCCTGGGGCATGTAATTTTTGGGGCAGGAGTGTCAGTGGATCCGAAGAAGATTGAGGCCGTAGAGCATTGGCCAGTCCCGAGAACGGTTGCAGAAGTGCGAAGTTTCTTAGGATTAGCTGGTTACTACAGAAGGTTCGTGGCGGACTTTGCCAGGATCTCTGCGCCCTTAACGCGTTTGACGCACAAGGACGTGGAGTTTGTTTGGTCAGCTAGCTGTCAGGCATCATTTGAAGAATTGAAGAAGAGATTGATCTCAGCCCCGATCTTGGCACTTCCAGTAGGAGCAGGAGGCTTTACAGTATATTGTGACGCATCAGGGAGGGGTCTTGGATGTGTATTGATGCAGCATGGAAAAGTGATAGCATATGCGTCTCGGCAGCTTCGAGACCATGAGAAAAATTACCCGACTCACGATTTGGAGTTAGCAGCTGTGGTGTTTTCACTCAAGTTGTGGAGGCATTATTTATACGGGGATCGGGTAGAGATCTATACTGATCATAAGAGTTTGAAATACGTATTCACGCAGCGAGATTTGAACATGAGGCAAAGAAGATGGTTAGAACTGCTGAAGGATTTTGATTTAGATCTTCAGTATCATCCAGGCAAGACGAATGTAGTTGCAGATGCACTGAGTAGGAGAGACAGTGCCTTTACCTTGACCTCGCAGAAGCATATTCTAGAAGACCTTCAGAGTATGGGAATCGAAGTAGTTTTGCCAAGGGATATAGGAAGAATGACCAGTATGCAGATTCAGTCAACCTTAGTAGAGAGGATAAGGGCAGCACAAGCAGGAGATCCACAGATTCAGAAGTTGCGGTCGGAGTGTGAATCAGGCCGTAGGAAGGAGTTAGTGATTCATGAAGATGGTACGCTCAGGTTTGGAAACAGACTCTGTGTACCGAGTGGAGACCTTCGGCAAGAAGTTATGTCCGAAGCTCATAGTTCTATTTACTCCATTCATCCAGGAGGAACGAAGATGTATCGAGATATCAGCCAGTTCTTTTGGTGGAATGGCATGAAAAGAGAGATAGCGAGATTTGTATCCAAGTGTCTGGTATGTCAGCAGGTGAAAGCCGAGCAGCAGAGACCAGCAGGGTTGCTACAGCCGCTTCCTATCCCAGAATGGAAATGGGAGCACATCACGATGGATTTTGTGACCGGTTTACCTAGATCCCCAGCTGGCAAGAATGCAGTCTGGGTAATAGTAGATCGACTCACGAAGGTCGCTCATTTCCTTCCTTTCCGAGTTGGACAGACTACTGAACAGCTAGCAGAAATGTACATGAAACAGATAGTAAGGCAGCACGGTGTTCCAGTTAGTATAGTATCAGATCGGGATACGCGGTTTACTTCCCATTTTTGGCGGAGCTTGCACCAAAGTTTGGGAACCAAGTTAAGATTCAGTACTGCTTATCATCCACAAACTGACGGACAATCAGAAAGAACCATTCAGACATTAGAAGATATGCTACGGGCGTGTACCTTGGATTTTGGCGGATCTTGGGAGGATCACCTTCATCTAGTGGAGTTCTCCTATAACAACAGCTATCAGGCTAGCATTCAGATGGCCCCGTTCGAAGCATTGTACGGAAGGAAGTGCAGGTCCCCTTTGGCATGGGACGACGTCGGAGAACGGAAGTTGTTGGGGCCAGAGATGATCACGCAGACTGTGGAGATAGTTAAGTTAGTCAGAGAGCGCCTTCGAGTTGCACAGGACCGACATCGTCATTGGGCAGATCAGCATCGTAGGCCTCTAGAGTTCAGAGTTGGCGACCAAGTGTTTCTGCGGATTTCGCCTACTCGGGGTATCATCAGATTTGGAACCCGGGGAAAGCTTAGTCCAAGATACGTTGGTCCTTTCAAGATTCTCGCTCGGGTAGGCGATGTGGCTTATCGACTTGTCCTTCCGCCTTCGTTAACTGGCATACATGATGTGTTTCATGTGTCCCAATTACGTGGGTATGTCCCGGATCCGAGTCATGTCCTCGATCATTCTGAGTTAGTCGTTGGTACCGACCTAACTTACGAGGAACAACCCGTATCTATTTTGGACCGGCGAGAGAAGGTACTCAAGAATCGGACGATAAGCCTTGTCCGTGTTTCTTGGAACCATCACTCTTCGGGAGAGTCAACCTGGGAGCGCGAGGACGAGATCAGATCTCGTTATCCGTATTTGTTTGACTAATAAGGTATATTTATGCACCTTATTGACACGATTCCATGCTTTTCTGCACCTGCTTATTTTGCACTTTGTGATGTATGATAATAACTGCTATGATAGTTAACTTATATATATGATTGTGCCTTGCTTGCCCTGATTTCACTATCCTGTCTTGGCTGGAATTCCGAGGACGGAATTTTTCTAAGAAGGGTAGAGATGTCACTCCCCAATCCTGGAATACGTATTTTAATACGTAAACCCATAAATTGTATTTACCTTGAATTTATATGATATTTATTATGCAGTATTTCTTCATGCATTTCCCAAAAATATTCGACAAAATATTATTTCCTAATTTATTTTCTGCATTTGGGCCTACAGTTTTGGCTCATTTGGGTAACCTATTCTTGGTTCACCCATGGTTCATCATGAACCCTTTGGTTCATCATGAACCCATGGGTTCAAGATTCTATATAATAACTCATCTCCTTCTCTCTCCTCTCATTTACTTCTTCTAATTTACTCCCTCCACCAACCAAGGCAAGTACCAACTTGCTCAAGAGAAGGATCCATAATTTTGTTAATGATTCTTACAAAACTATTTGCCAAAACATGTTCTTCTCCTCAATCTATACTAGTTTAGAACTTGGAAATTTCTATTTTGAAGCTTTGATTTTTGTAGATCTAAGTTTTAATCATTTTCGGATTTTCTTAGTTTTGATCTATTTTCGTTGAAGTTTTGTGGGTTTTGATGCTTCCAGGTGGAAGAGAATTCCATTTCACCCAAGTTGGAACTTTGGAAATCCAGATTTGGAGTTCGGATGACCAAGTTATGTTGTTTTTGAAGTTTTGGGTTCTGCCATAGTGTTCTTGCTGTTTGGATAAGACAGTGAGCAGTGTGCAGAGCTTCTTAGCTCACGCACACTGAGCTACGCGCGCTCTTTAGCGCTGCGTACGCAGACTTAGGTACGTTTCCTGTTGGAAGCGTGTCTCCCGTAGCGTGCGTGACTTTTCACCCTTGAGCCTGCGTGACTTTTCACACAGCTCTTCCCTTTCCCTTGAGCCTGCGTGACTTTTCACGCAGCTCTCTCCTTGAGCATGCGTGACTTTTTACGCACGCTGCCTTGTGTAAGCTTGCGTGACTTTTCACCCACGCTGCCTTGTTGTGCGTATGCTTTTGATATTTTATTAGATATTATATGCCCATTTTGTATCCTTACGCCTTTTGTCCCGAGCATGATATGAGCACTGATGTGACCCCGGAGAACAAAGTGTTCCTACCTGATACATGTACCTGAATGTCCCAGTTCTTGTTCATGCTCGACAAATGACTCGTAACTCCACGTGGCGTATTTGTAATGATGCATTATACTAAGGAGGGTAGCACATGTTGACATACTGATTGACATGGATCCTCTTTGGGGTACTCGTACTAAAGTACGACTTTAGGAGGATAATCATGCAGGCCACAGCATGAGAGTCCAAGATTTCACCTAGGGTTAAACTAGGCAACTGAATATACTAGATGCATGGGGAGGGCAGAGTCCCGAGATCGTGTTACACCAGCCGCCCTGAGATATTGTCTTGGCGCGCCGGCTGGTCTCCACGGATACTGTGTCATCCGCAACGAGTGGATGACTGTATCCGATTAATTCCTGCTATATATTACATGTCTTGGCAAGGTGGCCTCACGAGGGACCTGTGCTCCATGACACCTGTCTACGCGAACCCCTGGGTTGGCTAGCCTTGCTGGAAAGATACGATCTGAGGATTTTTCTAATAACATGAAGCGAGGATAACCTCGTCCCACTAGAAACTCGTAGACTTGATTGGCCGTGAAAACGACTTGCTTGTATCCTATTACCTTCCGCGAATAACCGAGGGAAGCGGACTGTTGTGGTACGTGATCCAACCCATGTTCTTGTTTGATTGTTGGGTTGGTTATCGTACTATGACAGGCTGTGGACCGAAGTTATGAACGGAAGACTTATTCTGGTTGTGAAGTGCTACTTCTGTGAAGGACTGAGGAACATGGTCTATCATGGTACATGATCCAACCCATGTTCTTGTTTGATTGTTGGGTTGGTTATTGTGCTGCGATAGGCTATCGACCGAAGTCACGATCAGGAGATTTTATGGTTTATACCTTTTTAACTTATGTGAAAGTTATAGAGTACGACACGTCCCGACTCCATGCGGCACCTTTTGTCCTTGTTTGGTTGTAAGGGTGCCATATGGGCTCGAGGATGTTGCGCTACCCTATAATAGTAGCATAAGTATTACTATTATCAGTCATTCTATTAGTTGGGTTTTTAATCTTAACTCTTGTGCCCCTTTGGCGGTACTTGCTATTCGGGGCTGACCCCGCTGGTTTTGTTTGGCCAGATCTCGTAGCAGAGCCAGAGGACACGATCTTCCTCCCTGACATCCATGGTGCATACTAGGAGCATGGCGGTTCGGGGACTCGAGTGGGTTTCTTCTCCACCACTCCTGCTTATACTTTTGCGGCGTTTAGCCACCGGCACCTGTTAGCCGGATTACTTGATATTTTGTGTCAGTACATAATTGTAATTAAACAGACTGCAGCTGTGTATAATTTTGTACTCCTGACTCTCTGAGATAGCTAAATTATAAAGCTAGTCTCTCATGATCATTTTGATGAAACGTCAGGGACGCCTTACTGCTTTATCTTTAATGTTCATTTAATTGCTGATTTGACTTAATTGATTGAGACATAGAACTCTGTGGGACCATAGGAGACTTGATTGTAGCATGTACCCCCTAGTCTCTCGACAGCCACGATCGCCGTATGACGTTACGTACCTCATATGGAGTAGCTGGCCTAGTCCGTCCCCGTATTTCGGTACTGGGGCGTGACACTTTTATACACATAAACTTCAATATTTTTTCATACAAACCTACTAGTATTTGCTTGAATATACAATACCAATTATCAATCACACAAAGCAACTATATAAACAATAGAATCGAAATGTGAAGTCGTCAAAATACCATGGTCAAAATAGTCAACAAGCCACACAATGCATAGTTGCATACATACTACATAGTCATCAAAATAATATCAAACATAAAAACTAAGTCTTCAAAGTTCATACTTAAAGTTCTCCAACTATCAAACTAAGTAAATAACATCTAGAAATCTATATCCTCTTCCGACGCGGTTCCATTTCCATCATCACTTGAATTGCCTTCTGTGCAGAGTTCCGCATCAACCTCATCCTCAATCTCCCAACCCGAATCATGTTGCCTTCTCCTTTGGCTCTGGCTTTGGCTTGCTCTTCTCCTTTTATTGTCTCATGACAGTGCTAGGACCAACATCATCATGCAATCCTTCGGCCTCTTCAAGAACCCCAAAAGTAAGATCAGTGATAACATTACCACCTATCACTACTGGATCATTTGCTGCATCAAAAGGAACCACCCAATCATAGTAAGTCTCATCTAAGCTTTTAAAGACAATTGGATCGGTATCTCTTCCAGCCAAACTAATTCGACTTTCATAACGATCTCTCAACTTAGAGTTGTACTGGATATAAATGAGATCATCCAGCCTTTTATGGTCAAGCTTGTTTCTTTTTTTGCTGTAAATCTGGCAGACATAGAAAAGAATAAAGTAATGTTTAGTGATATAATTTGTAATTGGTTATGACTCTACTAAATCAAGTAAAGCCAAATAACTTACGTAGTCAAAGGCACTCCAATTCTTTTCACATGGTGTCGCTGAGACAGTAAGGCTAAGTACTCTCTTTGCGAAATTCTGTAGATCAGGCACCTCACTTCCCCGAGTAATCCACCACTCGGCTACAAAAAAAGTATGATTTACATATTAAATCATATTATGAAAGTACAAGTCTAAACCACACTACCTAAATTTAAATTTAATATAATACCCGTGCCACTGTCTTCCTCTGTTTTATGGCAATTGTAGTCCCCATCATACCTCTAGCACTACGATAAACAAGGAGTTGGTTAACAATTTTTTCCTCTTCAACCTGATTTGGTACTAGTGTCTTAAAGGCTTGCATTAACTCAGATTTGATTTCAGCATTTGATTCAATCGGAACACTATACTTTTCAGTATCAAAATACATGGAAGGATTCAGGTAAAAGCCTGCTACATGCAAAGGTTGGTGGAGTTGTTCCACCCATCGATGTTCGATGACCCTAATCAACTCCGAACAAATTGCCCTCTCATTAGGCCCCAAGTTGGTTGTAAGCTTCTTTTTGTAATCCTCCATCGCATAATAGATGTAGCCCATACAAGGCTTCTCCTCTACATCAACCAATCGAATGACATCTACTAATGGAGCAAGCACTTTCAATGCAAAGTGCAACTTATTCCAATATGTGGACCTCTTGCTTATCTTAGTCACTCTCTTCCCTTCGACCGTCTTTGTCGCCTTACATTTGCTCCACTTCTCTGAGATCACCATTGTCTTTAGATTCGTCTCCAATCCAAAAATGGACTCCATGGATACAAAACTAGTAGCAAATCTAGTTGTTGCAGGCCTCACCAAATTTCTTTGGTTTGTGAACTTCCTCGTTGTGTGCTACACATTAACATGAGTATAGATGAATAATGAGATGACCTTTGGAGTCTTTCACCACATCACTCACATATGACAAATTAGAAATATCCTGGCACATCAAATTCACACAATGTGCCGCACACGGCGTCCAAAAGACATTCATCTCCTCCATCAACCACTTTCCTGCAAGCTTGTATTTGGAAGCATTATCCGTGACGACCTACATCAGAAGGACACAAATACCAAATTTAATAAACCATGAATTTAAGGTCATTATTCATTAAGTATGAAATAAAATAGAAGCTTTGTGGTTAGAGAGTAAAACTTACTTGCACAACATTCTTTTCACCAACCCCCCTTATAACTTCTTTCAACATATCCAGTTAAGTTTGCATCCTTCACTAGTCCTGACCCATCGATTGATTTCAGAAAAACAACTCCTTTGGACAATGAACAAGAAAATTTATAAGGGTTCTTTCTACCTTATCTGCCACCAATCGGTCATAATAGTGCAACCATAGTTTTTCCAATGCCTTAAACGAGTCAATCCACTCCTTCATTAACACCACTTTCGTCTTCAACAACGGAACCCGAATTTTATGATATGTAGGAGGAATTAAACCTTCTCCATATTGTCCAATTGCTTGACACATCCTCCCAAAACTCTTACTAGTTATTGCATTAAATGCTACTGAGTTCTCATAGAAAAAGTCGGCGATGCATCCACAACAATTATCCCTAGCCTTTTTCTTGTGCTTATTATCTATGAGCATTTGTACCTTGTTATCAGGATTGGGAGGAAACATGCTATCCATAGGCCCTTATGCTTAGGTCCCTTAGGCCTAGCAGATTGCGCCCATCTCGACTCGGGCCCCTCGGCACTTGGCAACTGCTCTGACTCATCACATCGTCTTCTTCAGTATAAATATTGACACTCCTTATCAACACATCTCTTGCATTTGACTTCTCCTTCTAAGCATGTTGAGTGATGTACTTCTAGATCTCTTCTGGAATCTCCTTGGTCACTTTTTTGCATGCTCTAGTGTCTTTGAATCCACCAACTAGGTGTTGTTTGTGCCTTTTAATACCTCCTGTAGTGACCGTATCACATAGATCACATTTAATATGTTGCCTATTGTTTGGCATTGGTAGGCCATACTCCTAACCCGAATCATTCGAAGGTTTCACACGGCTGGGTGTTGATGGACCACATTAGACATAATTACATATACTCCTACAAGTAGAGAAATAATGAAAATAAATCAATAATCAATCATAATTATAAAACTGCGGCAGAGCCAGATTTTAAAGGAAATTCAGGTCAAATTATTTTCTACAATATTTTAGATTTTAATATTTGTTACAATATTATGATCATTTCTGTTTAGTTCCTCATTTCGGAAATCAATTTCAGAAAAGAAGAAGAAATAAAGATGTTCCAGAAGAAAGAAAGAAAGAAAGAAAGAAAGGAAAGAAAGAAACAAGAAAAAAAGACAGAAGAAAAGAAAAGAAAAAACTTCAGACAGAAGAACAGAACGGCAGAAAATGAAGAAAGAAAAAGAAAACGAGGAAGAAAGAAAGAAAAGGAAAAAGAAAATGAAGAAGGAAGAAGAAGAAGATGCACCTGGCGGCGACGGTCGACGCGTCAGCGGCAATCGGCTCGAGCAGCAGCAGCCCTTTCCTAGGACCCAGGTAAACCCTAATTCTTTTTTTTTTTGGGGGGAGGGTTACATCGGGCTGGTAAAGGATTTTTTATTGGTTCAGTTTTTTTTTGTTCGGCGTTCTAAGTGCCACCTAAGCAGTAGGCGACGCAATTAAGCACCGCTTAAGCGTCGTTCGTTTTTTTGGGCGAGATTCCCCTAAGCGAGGCGCTCCTGTTGTTGTTTACGCTTAAGCGGCGCTTAGGCGCGCTTTTCACAACATAGTAACACGGTCGGTGTCCATAGCTTCACTATTTCCAATACCGAGAAGGTTGTCCGAGCATTGAGCATCATGATGTCCGAAGCTACAACATTTGGTACATCAGACAGCCACCCAGTCATACTCAACATCTTGCATGGACGTCTCGTCCAGCGCCAACCTAACATGAACTTTGCTCAGTAAATCACCAGTTACATCCACTTCAACAAAAATACGGGCAAATGCAAGTAGGCCGTAGGGAGATCCGTTCTCAACGAATTACCAATCAGGCTCGTATCTGCATTATGGTCGAGCATTCCAGAACAGCGATGACAACCATGGAAACCGAATCCATATCAAAACTTTAGAAAGACGATTTCTCTCAAAGATGGGGATCCCACCATCGTAGAATAGCCTGTAATGTCCCGCTCCGCACGGTGCATTACGATGAGTCGTTGACTCGAAGAGTTGTGTTGACCCGATGAAGTATCGATGCGAATCGATGCAAGAGTTACGTTGGCCCGAAAGAAAGCTTTGAGTCGATTCGAATCTACAAATCAAAGTGGTGCAAGGCGTAAGTCCGATTCAAAGAAATATTGACTTTAATTGATTTCGTGTGCAGGCTACGCTTTTATGCTGGATTGGATTATAAGACGTCGACATTTTACGTTATTGGCAATGGTGCCCAAAAAACCAAATTGTCACCTTGCAACGGATTGTGGCATAGTCACGGTAGGCCGAAACAGACGAGTAGTTCAACGGAGCACAAAGTGTTCGAATGGCTAAGTCAGAATAGTTGGATGTGCAACAAAGTTATGAAATCGAGTCGCATCAGGTCGGCGAAATAACAAGGCATATCGGCTTAAGGTGGGCAGGTTCTTGACCCTTCTCCTTACTCCTTCACGCCTAATAAAATGTACCCTATTATATTATTGTTCCTATCAAGATAGCAAAGCGTGACTCGAATCGAGTAAAGGTCTTAGTGTGTGTCGAACATTAAGATATAACATTGAATATTGAACAATTGAAACGACATACATCAAGTGCACGGGACGCGGTGGGACGGTGATGGTAGAACATTAAAAGGCAATATCGAGATGTGCATCACGTGCACGACTCCGAGAACATTGATTATAGCGTTAAGCGTGCCTTTGCGCACGGAAGTTATGCAATGACTAAGTAGGCGCAAAATGGGCAAGTTGTGGTGCAACGCCACGGAACATGTCGTAACATCGAAAGATATACTTCGTACATCGAAGTATGCAGTTGTGGCACAATTGTCGCGGAACTGCGATTATACGAATAACTTGAGAACCGTCGGTTGAGTAGATGTGCGTATTGGGGTATCGTGTATCAATATGGATGTATTGGGACATTGTGCCAAATGGAAATAAAGATAGGCAAACATGTTTTGTTGATGACGACTCGCGAGTCACTTTTGTCTACCTAATGAAAAATCGGTCTGAATTATTTGATATCTGGTGCAATTTTTATACTAATATAAAAATCCAAATTAGGGTTTCCATTAAATGACTTCGGCGCGACAATGGTCGTGAGTACGTGCCTCGTGAGTTCACGGCTAGACATGGGATTATTCATCAAACTTCATGTCCTTACATACCACAACAAAATAGTGTGGCATAACGTAAGAACCGTCACCTGCTGGAAACAACTCGTGCACTTATGTTTCATGCCAGTACACCCTGGAAATTTTGGTCGGATTTTGTTCTTACGGCTTGTTATCTGATCAATCGTATGACATGTGTTGTCTTCAATGGCAATACTCCTTTTTATAGGTTATATTTTAATCGTATGTCATTTTCTACCTCTCAAAAGTTTCAAGTGCTTGTATTACTTTCGTGATACTCACACTACTCTTTCTAAATTTGATCCGAAGGCACTCAAGTGTATTTATCTTCTGTATCCTAAGGATCAGAAAGGGTATCGTTGTTCTTTTCAGACTTTAAAAAGGTAAATATGTTTCGGAATGTTACCTTTGTCCAGACTGAATTTCCCTTATCCACTCCAGTTAAAGAATATATTCCCAAAATATAGCCAGATGGAAAAAAAATTGTGTATTCGGTTCAAACACAGCAGCCACCCATAAGGGTGCCCTCCCCTATCGAGCCAGTCTCACCATCCCATGGTCCGCGAACACCAGCTCCGTCAGAATAGGAATCACCAGACATACCCAGAACCGTAGATCCAGTTTTGTCATCAGAGTTCTCCGGCTCCACAGATTCACCACCGTCTGATTTACCAACTCGCCCCCGTCGTGTATTCTATGACCATCATTTGTATGTTGACAACTACAAAAGGTTCGCGATTCACACTCAGTCCTTAGTGGCTATTCTAGATGGGATACAGATTCCACATCAGTCGAGAAGGGACACCAATACCCCGATTGGCACGCCGCTATTGGAGAGATTGTGGACGCCATAGGAGAACCGTACATGGGATTTGGTGAATTTGTCTTTTGGTAAGAAGGCGGTCGGTTGCAAATGGGTGTTCACAATCAAGACGAAATCGCATGGCACCCTTAATCGCCTGAAGGCTCGTCTTGTGATAAAATGGTATTATAAAACTTATGGGCGAATCATTTTAAGACCTTCTCCCCGGTTGCCATGATGACCTCTGTGCGATTGCTCCTATCATTAGTTGTCTAATATGGTTGGCGCTTACTTCAGTTGGATGTGAATAATGCCATTCCTCATAAGGATCTTAAAGAGAAAATATATGTGGTATAACCTCTTGGGTTCGTTACAAGAGAGGGTAAAGTGTATCATCTACGTAAGGCACTCTACGGCCCTAAACAATCACCTTGTGCTTGATTTGGTCCATTTACCCAAGTTGTTACACAATTTGGCATGTGCTAATTAAAGAAGGATCATTCAATATTTTACTGACGAACATCAACCGGATAAATACTACTTGGTGTCTATATTAATGATATCGTGATTACTGGGGATGACAGTCAGAATTAAAAAGTTGAAAAAGTTTCTGGACGGACAGTTTCAGACCATATATATAGGAGCATTGAAATGTTTCTTGGACAACGAAGTTGCACAGGGTAAGCAAAACATCGTAATTTCTCAGAGGAAGTATACTTTTGACATACTAACTGAAGAAGGGATGATGCAAACTACGGGAGCAACCTCAGCCATGGATCTAGGGATAAAGTTACTCCTCGATGAGGGGATATCGATGACTAATCCTGATCAGTATCGTGAGCTGGTTGGAAAACTCAATTATTTGACGGTTATAACTTCGTCCGGACATTTTCTTTGACGTAAGTGTAGTGAGTACATATATATATATATATATATATATATATATATATATATATATATATATGCCAATTACCTCTAACCAGAGTTTGCCTTGCAGCGTCGGTCTGGCACGTCCGGAGAGAACGTAACAGGCGTATCTTTGAGGGGCAGATAACCCCATGTAGGAATTCTACATAATTTAGAATTCGATGTATCTGTAATGGCCCCTTAATCGGGGTGGAAGAGATGGGAGAGTGTGTACTGTAATAATTTACTGTGATATTCGTGGAATAAAATTTACCCTTATTCCAATATATATATATATTTTTTTAGTGTGTACTGTAATAATTTACTGTGATATTCGTGGAATAAAATTTACCCTTATTCCAATATATATATATATATATATAAAAAATATATTTTGCAGATGACCTCTAGCCTAGTGGTTAAGAGAGATGCATGCCCGAGTGGTCAGGAGTTCGAATCCCAGTGGGAGCGATTCCAGATACAATTTACCTGGTTCCAAATATATATATATATATATATATATATAGAGAGAGAGAGAGAGGATGTCGAACCCGATCGGGAGCGGGAGCGGCTTGGCAAACCCTAGGGGGTCCCACACATGGGACCCCGGCGCTGACGGAGGCTGCTTGGGGAGCGGACGTGGGAAGGCTACGTTGCCGCATGGTCGGAGCAGCGGCGAGGTCGCCGCCGGGGCTGGCGCGCCAGCCGATACCAGCGACCGGGCGGCGTACGTCGACGGCCATGTCGGTGGTCAAGCGGTGGCAGTTTCGGGCGGATCCGACGATGAAAACGTATTCCCGGGGTTCCAATCTGGATCTGGGCCCAGTTCTCAGGGGGGTCAGGCGGAGGGAGGCGGATGGACGACGGTTTCGAGACGTCGTGAGAACAAGACGGGAGGCAAGGTGGGGGCACGCTGATCCTCCAAAAGTCGCGACCCTTGGCAGGGAGAAGGCCGGGGAGGGATTGGGGGACAGAACATCGTCCCGAGGACCTGTGGCGCCTACAGGGAGATCAGTGGGCTAGCACCCCAAGCCGACCGCGGTGGAAAAAGAAAAGGGCAAAGTGGTGGACACGGGAGACCAGGGTACAGGGGCTTCCAGCCCTGTAACTGGAGCCGCCCAGGGAACGGCTCCCCGGCCAGCGGGACGTTCCTGGGCAGATGTTTGTAAACCGGTGGGGACGAAAAGCCCAACATCTATGGAGTATGTTCCGCCGAAGAAGGTAGGGAGCGGTTTCCGGACTTCGTTCCCGGCTGAGGAGATTGAGAAGGTGTCTGCCTTCTGGGAGAACACGCTGGTCCTGTACGTTCTGGGGAGCAAGCCGTTCTACGGACAGATCCGGGAATATACGGCGCGAGTCTGGTAGCCAAAAGGCAGCATGGAGTTCTTTGCTAGAGAAAATGGATTCTGCAAGGTGGACCGTGGACGTTTGATGGTAGGCTGATCATTCTGAAGGAGTGGACTCCAGATCTGAGATGTGAACGGAAAGTCCTGAATGCCATCCCCGTTTGGATTCGCTTTCCGAAGTTCCCCGTTCGCTTTTGGAGCATTCCTCTGTTGATGCGACTGGCCAGTTTGGTCGGCACCCCGATCAAGGCTGATGAAGCTACAGCCTTTCGATCGAGGTTGATGTATGCCAGGATTTTCGTCGAGATTCGGGCTGGAGGAGAGTTACCGAGTCTACTGGAGTATGAAGTGCCTTCTGGAGAGGTTCTAACCCAGAAGGTGGAGTATAAATGGGTTCCCCCTACGTGTTCGAAGTGTGCTTGGTTTGGGCATCTAGACAGCACATGCCCGTCCAGAGGAGCACAGTCGGGGCCGATTACGCCCCCGATTGAGGTGTCGGACCCATCTCGGGTGAGGGAGTCTCTTTCGAGGGAGGGTAGAACGGAGGATTATATGCAGGAGGGTGACCGACCAGGGGAGGAGGCCGGGGGACTGAGTCTCACTATTCCGCCTCAGCCGATCTCCCCTAGTGGGACTATGATCACCTTCTCGGCACAGAGGAGTATGGTTACTAGAGGCATGGCGGCCTTGGAGAGAGGAGAGGGGCGTTGGCAGGTCTTCTGAGGAGCAGGTATACAGTAGGAAGAAACGAGCTAGACCACTACGTGAGAGCCCTCCAAGTGAAGCGCTCTGTGTGGAGAACCCGGCATGGGCGCTTGTGCTCAACCAGACATCTCCCCAGCTTGATCCCCCCGCGGGGAGGGAGGAGGATATGACAGCGACGGATGTGGTACTGCCCCCAGGTACCAGTCCAGGTGATGTCCAGGAGACCCTTTCCAGTAATAATTAATAGCGGTCATCGCCTGGAATGTGAGGGGAACGTGTTCGTTAGGGAGATGGAGGGAGATTTGTGCGGTCTTACACAGAGAGAGGTGCGACATCTCTATCCTGCTGGAGACTAAGATTAAAGGGGAGAAGACTCTTACCCGCCGAACCCCATCTCACTGGGCTCAACTCCACAACTTGACCATCTGTAACATGGCTCGAATCTGGATCAGATGGAATGCAAAGTCTTGGGATGGAGACTTGATCTTAATGACGGAGCAGTTGATAGCCGTCTCCTTCACTAATAAGGATGGCTTTCGGTTCATACTAGGAGCGGTGTATGGTCACAACGACAGACGCCGGCGAAAGACCTTGTGGAGCGATATTTCCAGGGTAGCTGCTGTTGTTGATGCCTCGCACCTGCCGCTTCTTTTGATGGGCGACTTCAATGCCCTGCTCCACAGAGGGGAGAAGATGGGAGGCAGACCGGTTCCTGATCCGATCCTTTATGACTTTCAAAGACGTCTTCTCCAGGCGGGGTTCACGGGACTGTCTCGCTCGGGATTCATATGGACTTGGCATAACAAAGCAATCCGTAACAGGGTTGCTTGCCAGCTGGATAGAGCCCTAGGCAACGGGGAATGGTTCAGGCATTTTCCCAATTCGTCGACGGAGGGCCTGGCTGCTGGGACGAGTGACCATTCCCCAATCAGGGTCGGCTTCACTATCCGGCCTCCCGTGAAGTCTCGTCCCTTCAGGTACAACAACAGCTGGTATCTCTTGGAGGGTTACTTGGAGGCTGTTACAGTGGGGCTCACAGGAGGGGACGGCCCAGTATCGCATGGCGCATTGGCTCAAGGCTAAGAAGAAGGCTTTACGTAGCTAGGTGAAGGGTCTGCCCAAGTCTACCTTAGAAGATAAGGAGGCGGAGCTTCGGACCATCCAGCAGGACATGCAATCTGATATGCTGAACGGAGACCTGGCGGCGAGAGAGAAGGAGCTGATCGGAGAAGTCAACATCTTGCGTCTGCAGAAGGAGATTAGCACGGTCCAGCGTGCTAAATGCTCCTGGCTTAAGGATGGTGACCGATGTTCCAAGTTCTTCTATGACGTCATCCGGACCAGACAGCATAGGAACCATATTTTCCAGCTTCTTGATGTGGATGGCAACCTGGTGGGAGAGCCGGCTAAGATACAAGGCGAGGCAGTCAGGTACTACTCTGAGTTATATTTCCAGACTGACTACATGTCTGTGTTCCCAGTTATAGTTACGAAGAGAGTGGTGACTCCGTATGAGAATAGCCTTCTACTTGCCCCAGTTACTCTGGAGGTGGAATCGGTTGTCAAGACGGCGGATCCCAACAAGACTCCTAGGCCGGATGGGTTTAGGAGTGGGTTCTACAAACGCCACTGGGATACTTTGAAATTTCAGGTCCTTGAGGTGGTGCAGGAGTTCTTCTCCAAAGGGAAACTGTTGAAGGAGCTGAACCACACCTTCCTGACACTTATGCCAAAAAAGGAAGGAACGACTTCGTTGACGGATTTCAGGCCTATTGCATGCTGCAATTACCTTTACAAGATAATTACACACCTTATGTGCCGGCGGATGGAGGGGATCATGCAGGACTTAGTCTCTCCGAACGAGGCGGCTTTCAGCAAGGGGAGGTCGATCGCGGAGCACAGCCTTCTGGCGCATGAGATGGTGAAGGGATTCAGTCAACCTGGCGGGGAGAAAGCTTGTGTGAAGTTGGATCTGAGGAAGGCCTATGACATGGTCAATAGGGATTTTCTCTGTCATCTGATGACTGCTATGGGTTTCGAGGACCGTTGGGTTGCGAGGATCCGGGAGTGTATCACGTCTCCCACTTTCTCTGTCCTCATCCAGGGCACCCCATATGGGTATTTTCCAGTGTTGTAAAAATCCCTCTAGGCGGCCGACTAGTCCCCGACTAGTCGCTAGTCGGCCGCCGCCGACTCGACTAGGGGCTAGTCCACGACTAGTCACTTGTCGGCCACCGTCGACTCGATTAGGGGCTGGTCCATCCAAAAATTGGCTAAATCGGTACTAGTCTGGGCTGCCGTCGACTTCATCAAGGCAGTTGCCGTCGACTCTTTACTTTGTTGCTGCCTTTTTTCTATTTTTGAAAAAAGTGACTAGCCTACTCTTTTTTTATTTTTACTTTTTTTTGTTATCGCTTTGCTACTGTTGTTGTGGCTCTTTTTTTAATTTTTGCTTGTTACTTTTTTTTTGCTTTTGCTTGCTACTGCGGCTGTAACTCTCCGTGCAAAATAGTAAGTTGTTAACATATTATTTAAAGATTTATCGAAATAAAAATTTGTGCAAAATAATGAATAAGAAAATGCACTGCAATAACTAAAAGATCAACAATTAACATATTATTTTTTAAAATATTTTTATAACATATTACATATATATATTCATTAAAAATTCTATATATTCATTAAATATATATATATATATATATATATATATATATATATATATATATATATATTCATTAAAAATTCTAAACCGACTAGTCTTCGACTAGTCCTCGAGTAGTCCGATTAATCCGTAGTCCCCACAAACCGACTAGCGGCCGACTAGCGATTTTTACAACCTTGATATTTCCAGAGCAACCGTGGGCTTAGACAAGGTGACCTTCTGTCCCCTTACCTATTCACGCTTGTCATGGAATACTTCACATGCTTGATGGATATAGCAGTGCATCGGGGAAGACTGGTTCCTTTGTTCAGGCGGGTTGACCCCCGGGTTACCCACCTTATTTATGCAGATGATCTCTTGGTGTTCATCCAGCCATCTACTGAGAGTATGCACACGATTGCAGAGATTATGGGAGAGCTGGAGTCCCTCTCAGGCCTTCAGATGAACAGAGAGAAAAGTATGGTGTATTTCAGCTCCCTCTGCCCCCAGAAGGAGGAGCGGGCCAACGCACTGGGAGTTGAGAGAAGTGAGCTCCCGGTGAAGTATTTAGGGGTTCCTCTCACAGTCAACTATGCGCGGGACCAGGACTGCCATAGTCTGGTGGAGTACGTCCAGCGGAGGGTTGAAGGCTGGCAAGCCGCCGGTTTATCATTTGGAGGACGCATTGAGCTGGTTAGATCGGTGATATCGGCTGTGGCCCATTTCTGGCTGCAATCCATTATTCTTCCTATTACCACTATCATGAAAGTAGAGCGGATGTGTGCAGACTTCATATGGAGGGGTGGTATGCAGGCGATCTCCTGGGAGCAGCTCTGTAGACCCAAGAAGGAGGGAGGAGTAGGGTTAAGGCCGTTGTTGGAGATCAGGGAGGCCTCTGCGCTGAAGCTGGCATGGAGATTCATCAATAGGGGGTCCCTCTTGGCTGACTGGATGCATAGAAGATATGTGAAACAGGGCAACTTCTGGACCTGTACTACTGACAACAACCATTCATTCTCTTTCAAGATTGTCTTGAGGCACAGGGGAGTTCTCCAATCTGCTATCCGGAGGGTCATGAAGGATGGGTCTGGAACGGACCTCTGGCGGGATCCTTCGATAGATCGGCAATCTCTTTTAGAAATCAGGGGAGCCCCGTCGAATTAGGAGGACAGTCGGGGGCTGATTTGTCGACGAATTATCCACGATGGAGAGTGGAGGCCTGAGTCCTATCGTTATACTACGGAGATGGGTGAGAGTATCAATTCTGTAGTCATTGATCCCGGTCTGCCTGCTGATCGGTGGATTTGGGAGCCGCCAGGAGATTCTTCGGGGACTGGAATGTTCCAGTTTCGGAGCTGCTACAACCTCATTCGGCGCACCTATCCTCAGAGTACTGACTATGAATTCGTATGGTGCAAGGGACTCGCCCGGAAGATGCAACTTTGTGGTTACAAGCTTCTTCTGGGCCGCCTTTTGACGAGGGATCGACTTAGTGCTTTTGGGGTGCCGGTTCCAGACCCTAAGTGTGTGTTATGCAGTGTAGAGAATGAATCTATAGAGCACATTTTCTTTGAGTGTGCCCTGTCTTAGCAGATCTGGGCTGAACAAAGTAGGGTGCTGGGTGGTTGTGACTACAGTAAGGGGATTGGGAACATCATCACTGTGTTCCGGGATAGCAGAGGGAGAGGGCAGGACTGGTTCCGGACCGCCAGAGTTCGACTCGCAGCCGCTGTTTGGCATGTATGGAGGGAACAGAACCGTCGCATCTTTGAGGGGCTAATCACCCCTCCGATAGACATCCTCCATAACATAGAGTTTGATGTTAATGCTATGGAGAACTGAAGAGTGAGAGTCCCACTCTGATTGTATGTTGTAAGATTATTGCGTTGCTTTTGGAATAAAATTTATCCTTTTTCCAAATATATATATATATATATATATATATATATATATATATATATATATATATATATATATATTCCAATACCAAATCAATAAGATTAACCCAGCTATAATATTTCTAGTAACATGGTATTAAAGAAGGAAACCCTAGTTATCCTACTTTCTCCAACATAATTTCTCCTCTCAATTTCCACCTCATCCCGAACTCTAACCCACTCTCTCCAAACTCGTCCCCCCCCCCCCCCCCCCCCACCCACCCACAAACACGTCGCTATTTAGTTTCCTTTAATTCCACATCTACTAAGTACTGTGAGAAAACCTCTTATCATATTATACACACATGATTTCAGTAAGATCATCCCACTTGATTCTCTCTTTCTATTAACAGGATCATCATAAACAGATATTAAGAACAGAGACAGTAGTACCAAACTGACACCCTTGGCATGAAAATTGCCTTCTCAGTTTATTTCTGCATACCTTAAATTTCAATCCACGCTCTCCAGATTCAAGGGGATCGCCGTAACAGATATCAACAATCTTTGAGACCTCAAATTCATCAGGACTGTTCTCTGAGTTATCTTGATTGCACATCTTGGAAACATTTGCATTTGAGATACTAACACCGTATCTTTTGCAAAGTGTATCCCATTCCTTCAGTAACTCGAAAAAGTCAACAGCTGCCTCATTCCTCACCTATTAGAGACCAGAAAGATATTAGCCATTGAATTACATCATACAATATTAGCAATGAAGAAAATTTTCAAGATTACTTGAGTTTCTGGATGATTTAGCTTCAAACTCTGGCAGGCATCCTCATCAAAATCAACAGCCCATCTCTGTAAGTAAAGCATTAGTAGAAGCTTAACCAATAGAAAATGGCTTCATACTAAAAAGAGATTGTATTAGTGAAGGATACCAGTTACAACTCAATAAGCTTGTTTTATTAATAAAAAAAAAAGGTTTTAAGATACTTGCCGTCACAAGCTTTACATCAGCCAATTTTGCTCCGAGGCAAAGCCCAGTTGACATTCCACCACATCCAGAAAATAAATCTAATAGTGCTAGCTCTGACTTTGTAGACCCAGAATTACTATGCACAGTTTCTATGGATGCTTCTCTCTTAGCATCATTTATATAATCAGTTCCCGAGCAATCAGATGAAGACAAAACGCTCTTTTCTACTGAATCATCTGAAATTCATATAGAACAAAATATCACGTCTAGGGATAACAATCAAATTCAACAAATCACCACATCATGAATGTAAGGAAAAAACTAACCAAAACTTAGTTATAGGGACATCTAATAGATGGAAAATTAAATCCCTCTCAATTCATTTTAGGTACTTCTAAATGGCTGTCTTATCATTTACTTTTTCTCCAAATCCTGTGAAATGAGTAATTGCAGGTCAAACATTGCCGTTTTCACCACTAACCAAAGATATTATTGTTGCATTGCATTACATTACATCATGGGTGCCTACAATAGCAGATATAAGAGTAGGTTTGTGTTCAACAACTGACCAACTACAGAGCAGGATCAATGTTGACCTAGAAACTTGCATAGAACAACCAACCTCACCATCAAGGAGAGACTATAAACCATCCACATCCAAGGCTTCTCCCATCAGAATGAGGTCACCTATGGAGCATAAGAATGATTCATAAAAGAATCAATCGCCTGTCGATCTGACGTCGGCCCTCTATGTTGGTGTCAGATTCTTAGTCAGGTAGCAATGAGCCATGCAATAGAACATGGACGACCAGTGGGAAGACCTACCTTTTGGGTACGCATTTTAAGCTCATGCAACCAACGAGAACCCTCCAAGTTACTCTAGACTACGAAGAGTCTAGACGATGAGCTATGATGATACAATTTGTTGTAGGGAGTCGCATTCATCTCTATTGTACAAGTAGAAACTATATACCAGCATGGCCGGACCCACCATTTGCCAATGGGGAAGCACCCCCCACCCTCACCCCCCCCCCCCCCCCCCCCCCCACCCTCACACACAAAAAGATTTGGTACTATGCTATATAGTCTTGTATTTCCTATTATTATATAATATTTTATGAAAGTGTTACAAATGAATGGTTGACTAGATGGTAAAAGGATGGTGATCCTCAATTTTCTTTAGCCTCATCATGCCTTATTTATAGTTATCTTTTAACTTTTTATTTATAAAGACTATCGAATTTTCCTCCATGATTTTTCTTTGGATTTAAGGTATTTTCGACCCCACCCCCCCCCCCCCCCCCCCCCACCCCCGCCCCGCCTTCTATTATTTTTTTTTCTGGGTCCGCCCCTTATACCAACCAGTACAGTTAAAATCAAGAAAATATAAATTAACTTTGTGGAGTTGAGGAGGCTTTTACCAAGTTCATCAAGACTTATAATGATATGAAAATTAGAAAAATGGGAATTCACAACAAGATCTTGGATTTCACACGAGAGGTATTAAAATGAGTAAAGCTACAATACGAAGTTCTTGATATAAGTGTAAGGTATCTACTATCTACATCATTCTCAGATAGTAGTTGTAAAGTAATTAGGCCAAAATAATCAACTTTTTTCTGTGAACAATTCACTAGCATAGAGAAGTTGGTATACAAGGTACAGTGTAAATGGAACTGTATTATTCTAATGAGGCCTGCAGAGGCAACCGGTTTTAGCAAACTCAAGGACTTATGATAGACAATTGCATAAAGCTGCAATTGCTAAAGATTAGGAACTTTGAGTAGGTTAGGACGATAAGTAACAAAAGCTTAAACAGGGATGATCAAGCAGTTAAGTGGTGGATTAATGTACAATAAAACTGTCAACCACCATTAGTATCACTAGTACAAGGCCCAAAGTGACAAAGTTCTACAGTGTTACCTGAAAATCAATCAGTAAACAATTGGCATAATAAATAAATAAAAATAGCTTGCTGTGAATGACAAAGGCAGGTGTACAGGGAGTAAATGAAGCAATTATAATGGATCTGGAAAATAAGCATAGATGTAATGAGATACATGAGGGTTATTAAGCATCAGATGGAATCAACATGAGATACAGAAACTCGGTTATAACTCTAGGTTACACAATCAATCTTTAGATGAGAGACGAATTAAAACAAAATCAGTTCAAACTGCTGGAAGATACCTATTCTTAAGCACAAGGTATTAAGAAACAGATGTTGGATTCGGGTTTGGCATGTCAGGTATTGGATGTCGATGATAAATTGGCATATCGGGCATCCCTCTAGGTCGCCTTATATATATATATATATATATATATATATATATATATATATATATATATATATATATGACGAAAAATAAATATATAACTGTAGACAAAAGGCAGAGCCATACAAAATGAGGCAGCCCCTTCCCTGCCAGAGCCCTATACAAACTGGACCAGCTCCTATCCACGTATCCACCCATCAAAAGACACAAAATTCTATAACCGACAAAGGAAAACCATATACTGTAGCAGACATAAGTGTGTCTACATAAGAATCTCTATACCCCCCCCATGCCCTCCAATACGGGCATGGCCTTGCTACAAAGCCTCGCGATCTCAAAAACCAACTGATGCACCGAGAAAGAGTATCCTTCTGTTGTGAATCGACTCAATCGATTCACAAAAGAAAGCAAATAAAACAAAGAACAAGAGGAATAGAAACAGAATGATCTTTAATATAGGAAAAGAACAAAACTCCCAACTTTGATTGAACGGAACAAAGTAATAAAATCCTTCTTGATGACACTGGAGAGAGTTTTCTCAATCCAAGCATAAAAGTAATGACGGCTAGCCCTGACTATAAATAGAAAAGAAAAGCAAACCCTAGGAGGGTTATTGTGGTGAAAGACCACAATACCCCTCCATGACTAAAATAACTGAAAGGCCTAAAAAGTGGGCCTAAATGGCTCCGCGTCTCCTGTGACGTGTGTAGGTGATAATGGGTGGGCCCGCATCAATACCGCCCCCTAAAAGAGCCACCTTGTCCTCAAGGTGGAAATCTGGGAACTGCGTCTGTTGCTATAGCGGCCTCTTCCTCTGTCGGATCCTCCTCCTCCTCCTCCTCTTCCTCCGTGGTGGTCGTCGTGGGAGTAGATCCCATCTCTGGAAGTTGGCGGGATCCGCCGTTTCTCCAAAGAAATTGCTGCCTCCGGTGTTCCTCGCCCCTCCTGGCGGCTCCGTCCCTCCCGTCCGAGCCGAAACTCCAGCTAAGCCCATTCCCGAACCCGTGAACCTGTCACCATAGTTCGAGGTCATCGTCCGACCCACATAGGGGGCCCCAAGCCCTAGGGCCTCTCCCGGGTGTGGCGCCGGTCCGCCGGGACCGAAATGGTCGACGGCGTCCGGCCACAGCTGTCACGCCCCGACCCGGGAAATCGCTCGTCCTCGCTAGATTTCACCCGAATCATCGTCCTCGCTTGGGGCGTGATGCCGCACGAGCCTGAAGTTGCGCTCATGCAAGGCAAGATAACAGGTTCACACAGAACTATCTCAATTTGATAACATAAGCAGCGGAAGGAAACAAAGTATAACACAAGAATCACTTTTTATTCATATTGAACTGAAGGTTACAAAAGCTCTGAATAGCCCAACATAAAATGCCAATTGGCTACAACGCTCATGATCTCTCTTAGCTCACAAAGGATTACACTGTTCCATACATCATGCCTCTTTATAGCCACCAAGTTGTCTTCGGCTGAACATCTCCATGTCGCAAGTCCGAACGCATATGCGGAAGCTCCTCTTGAACGCCAAGGACTCCATGCCTCGGCACGTCCAAGCCAAGCTCCGCCCCGAGCCGATCATAACCTGAGCCTGCACATAAACTAGTGGGGGTTTAGTGCTTTCGTCCTCGCTTCGCACTGATCAAGACCCGCTCGCACCCAAACCAAACGCTTATTCATTTAGTGAAACATGCATCTTACTTTGTGGTCTTTCTATTTAGCCTTAGAATCAATTTCATGGCAACACTTAAACATAGCACATAACTTAATTGTCTCCCACACCGTGTTCCTGCAGCAGATACAGTTAGACATAATCTGAAACATAAACATAGTGTTCGTGCTCATCTCGTCCCGTTTCCCTTAGCCTGCAGTGGTTAGAACTTAACGTAAGCAATCATACGATTCTCGCAACCAACCAATCATAAACGTAAACATATGCATAATGGGTGGCAGGCCCTGCACCTGCACCCAGCTCTCATCTCAGCCCACCGGCCCTAACTATATGAAGGTCACGGTGTTTCGCACCGTAATGGACTTGGCATCTTATATGTGTAAGCCTACAATCACTTCGATACGGGTTGCTAGCCCAGTATCCGAAGGATCCCAAACTTACGGATATCATAGCTTATCACAGCACTGGACGGTCGCAATCCGTCCGAATGTTATGCACCATAAATACCACACATAATTCCCTCCTAGGCCGAACGATCCCGGCGCCCCGGCGTAACCGTTCGAGGGAAGCCGTACCCGTGCACGGGCCATCCGAGTCCATTGACCATGCAATACGTACCAAATCATACAATCCATAGCATACCAACCAATCTCGTATTCCATAAACATAGTCTCGCACATAAACGGTTTCCCGTACCATAAACGGTTTCCCGTGCCATAAACATAATCCACCATTCATATGGGGAGCTCCGTCGGCGTTATGCCCCAACACATCCATATTGATGCACGACGCCCAACGGCTTAGTCGTTTCGTACTCATAATCAACGCGTACCGCTCGTAAGTCATTCACATAGCCAACTTCTGTATTTAATTAGTCATTTCATACATAAGTGCGCGAAGGCACGCTCAACACCATAATCAATGTTCTACGCCTAGAGTTCAATGTTCTCGGAGCCGTGCATATGATGCACATCTCGACGTTGTCTTTCAATGTTCTACCATCATGCCCTATCGCGACCCGTGCACTTGATGCTCGTCGCTTCAATGTTTCGATTGTTCAATGTTCTATCTTAGTGTTCAACGCATACTTAGACACTTACTCGCCGAGCCACGCTCGCTAACTCGATAACATCTTACGCATACCATAACATATTTTATTTGACGTGAAGGAATAGGGAGAGAGAGTCAAGAACCCGCCCACCTTAAGCCGATACGCCTTACCGTCTTGCCGATTGAAGCGTCTCGCTTCCATAACTTGATCGCATAGCTAACTCTCGGACTTAACCATTCCTTTGAACTACTCGGTTGATTTGGCCTATCGCGCCCATACCACGATCCGTAATCCAGTATAAAGGCATAGCCTGCACACCAGATCAACCAACATTAGCACTTGCTCAACGGAACTTATCCTTTGCATCGATTCGATTCACAGATTCCAACCGACTCAAAGCTTACCTTTGGCCAACGTAACTCTTGCATCGATTCATATCAATACCTTATCGGGTCAACGCAACCCTTCGAGTCATCGACTCATCATAATGCACCGTTGCGGAGCGGGGCATTACATAATATACCACTCAAAATCAGGTTCGTCCTCGAACCGAAACCAACACTTAATCCAAGTGCCTCGCATAGATCGCTTCACGATCTCGTGTTACTATCGTTGAATCATACAACTTAGTTTGGATCATACACATATTTTAGGCGTCCCACCAATACATGCATTTCAGCCAAGCTCAGTTGTAGGATATCGGGACAACTATCAAGCTCAACTTAAATCCTCAAACATCCATCGGTCCGTACTCGACTTAGTCATATCTTAGCACCTATTCCCAAAATACTCTTCGTATGCATCATCCCATAACATGCGATCATCTTCCAACATCTTGCACATAACTTAATTCAAACCATAACTTCGATCTCACAAGTTTCTCACCGATCATCTAACACTCGCATTGCATCAACTCATTGCGCATCCGATCACAACAATTCTCCGCAATGCCTACTCGCCCAACCGTTTCCTATTTCTCGCATAACTCAAGTCTTTCATCCAATCATTCATAATGCTTGGCCTTAATGACATGGACTACGTCCACATGTCACAATCCCTTTGCCTATAATCCGTACTAAGTCTCGCACACAACTATCCCAACACAATCCACGTTCTCGAACTACCCGCGCATCGAGTCTGGGGCTACCCCCGCTAGGCAACTTATCCAGACATCATGCTTAGTCTCTCCCGACACAAGAGGTCAACTTGAGTCTACGATGCTCAAAGGCAATAATCTTTCCGACCCAAGGTCTCTTACGATACGCTCATCCCCGATTCTCGACCGAGTACGAATTCTTTACTCAATTTCGAATCAATCCCGACTAGTTCGTTTCGTAACATAAATCGCGCGCTCAACACACATAGCCTAACCGTTACTCAAACCGATCCACGACACAACTCTTAGGGTCGTTCTACTATCCGTCACTCTCGCGCATTGCAGAATTCTTGCAATCGCCTTACCGCATCACTATACTAGGCACGTTCCTCAACATATACTCGATCATTCCTTATCCTCAACAATATTTATCATGCGACTTCTTTAGGGTCATCCTATGGGACTTCAACATTCACTTGATTTGGCGGTCAAGTCTTCTAGGGTCATCTGCCCCGAAACTACGCTCGATAATTGAAGATCATCAACGAGGGACAGTTACAACGAACCATGCTATATCCTATCGCGGAGCCAAATCAATTCCCGACATTTTCTATTCGACTCTTACCCAATCCGACATACCAATCCATAATTTGTCTACCCCCGCACAACTGATGTGCCGTTACTACTCGAGTCACTTAGGCACTGCCGTTGACAATATCGCACAATCCTCAATTCCACCTTCACATCAAACCACAAATCCATATCCAAATTGCCACGCCTTGCAAGTTCGATCATCCCCACTGGACGAATCACCATACCAGTGCTCACGCGGAATGATCGTTCTAATTTTGACGTGACGCATGTGCGAGGCTGGTGTTGCGCTCGCTCAAGACAAGAATGTCAACATAGTGGTGATCCGCGAAAAATCCAAACACTCTCGTTTTCTTCCGAGTAACATACATCCACTCTCAATGTCTCGAAGCATTCCTACCGTTATCATCCGAACCTACATCAACTTAACTTGCATCTTATTCATCCAACAACAATGCTCAACATAATTTTTGTTTATTCGATCAGAGTATTCCCGAGTTATTGCATATCGTCTTTGATACGCCTCAATACCATCGTCGATATGCATAACTTGAACATCTTCCTTTCTCATAAGCTCAAACCCGTTGCAATCATTGCCATTATCCGAACTCGAATACGAATCAAGTCTCGCACTTATCAAGATCCATTCCGTTATAGCTAACCATCATAATCGCGACACCATTCCCAATTCACGTATCCATTCTCATATCCCTAACTCGTACTTTCCGATCGTGCCACCGACTTATCGCACTAACCCAAAGTCGTTCGCACAATTTCTCCGTACCTACTCAATTCGTTCCGAAGAAGTCTCCGTACTAACTCAACATAATTTCGATCAGCCAAACTATTTCCTCAACGTAACATTCATTCGCATATGCTCGGCCTATCGTTCAACTTACGCGTAACGAATACTCGTCCGACGTATTATCCATAGGCACGACTTCGCACATAATCGTTCAACTTAATCCACCGAAACATACTTGCATTGACTTCTATCAAGTCATTCCACTCGAGTCTCGGTACTACTCCGTCCGTTAAGGACAAACATATCGTAGCAACATAATCGTCTCGACGAAATCTACCGCAAGTCAACAACCGGCTTAACATAGCTATCGCTAAGTGGTATTCCATATACCACTCAGGATCAAGCATATCTTTATCGACACAATACTTCGTTATACTTGCTCGCATAATTGATATTGCATATACCACTCGGAATCGAGTCCTTACTCGACATCACACTTCGCATAGGTCCGACTTCTATCTCAACTTAACGGTCCCGTATGGCGATCCTTCCGATCCCAGCTCTAACGTTAGCTCAAGTTTGACACACATTCAATCTAACCGTGTCATGGCGATCATGTCGATCACACCCGCAACATTTGCTTATTCAAAGCTCAACGCGACATACGGCCAACATAACGTTCGCCTACTCAGCTCGACTTAGCGACCAACCCGATTCGTTACTATCGCATCCGCGATCTTCCAATCCCATTCGTTGCAACCCGTGCAACAATTTAGTCTCGATACTTAAGGTCTTTAATCCATCTCGCACAACATATCGCTATCCATCCGCATAGCTATATAACACGCATCATACCATATCGACTCGTTGCACCGATGCAACGAACGATCCACGACTTGCTGCACTCCGTGCAACCAACGATACATAACCATTCCCATAGTCACATAACACGTATCGCCTCACATATCGATCCGTTGCACTTCGTGCAACCAACAACACATATCTCCTCGCACTGCGTGCGACCAACAACACATAACTCCTCGCACTGCGTGCGACCAACAATACATAACACCTCGCACTGCGTGCGACCAACAACACATATCATTGCACTTCGTGCAACCAACATCATCATATTCGTTGCACTTCGTGCGACCATCATTCCATAACTCGTTGCACTTCGTGCAACCAACACTCTCCGATGGCACCCGGAGATAGCGTAATAGTCACGACATACTTGTGGCAGACGTACGCACTTAACATAGACTTATTGTATGGAACATCCAATGTAGCGTCGAGCAGATCCATGAGCCACGCGGTTGCGGAAACAACTTAGAGTCAACTGAATTCGATAGCGAAGCCATTGAGGGTCAAAGAGATTCATGCACGGTCCAGAGGATGGAACCGTTCTGATACCAACTTGTCACGCCCCGACCCGGAAAATCGCTCGTCCTTGCTAGATTTTACCCGAATCATCGTCCTCGCTTGGGGCGTGATGCCGCACGAGCCTGAAGTTGCACTCATGCAAGGCAAGATAACAGGTTCACACAGAACTATCTCAATTTGATAACATAAGCAGCGGAAGGAAACAAAGTATAACACAAGAATCTCTTTTTATTCATATTGAACTGAAGGTTACAAAGGCTCTGAATAGCCCAACATAAAATGCCAATTGGCTACAACGCTCATGATCTCTCTTAGCTCACAAAGGATTACACTGTTCCATACATCATGCCTCTTTATAGCCACCAAGTTGTCTTCGGCTGAACATCTCCATGTCGCAAGTCCGAACGCATATGCGGAAGCTCCTCTTGAACGCCAAGGACTCCATGCCTCGGCACGTCCAAGCCAAGCTCCGCCCCGAGCCGATCATAACCTGAGCCTGCACATAAACTAGTGGGGGTTTAGTGCTTTCGTTCTCGCTTCGCACTGATCAAGACCCGCTCGCACCCAAACCAAACGCTTATTCATTTAGTGAAACATGCATCTTACTTTGTGGTCTTTCTATTTAGCCTTAGGATCAATTTCATGGCAACACTTAAACATAGCACATAACTTAATTGTGTCCCACACCGTGTTCCTGCAGCAGATACAGTTAGACATAATCTGAAACATAAACATAGTGTTCGTGCTCATCTCGTCCCGTTTCCCTTAGCCTGCAGTGGTTAGAACTTAACGTAAGCAATCATACGATTCTCGCAACCAACCAATCATAAACGTAAACATATGCATAATGGGTGGCAGGCCCTGCACCTGCACCCAGCTCTCATCTCAGCCCACCGGCCCTAACTATATGAAAGTCACGGTGTTTCGCACCGTAATGGACTTGGCATCTTATATGTGTAAGCCTACAATCACTTCGATACGGGTTGCTAGTCCAGTATCCGAAGGATTCCAAACTTACGGATATCATAGCTTATCACAGCACTGGACGGTCGCAATCCGTCCGAATGTTGTGCACCATATATATATATATATATATATATATATATATATATATATATATATATATATATATATATATATATATATATATTATGGCTTCGGGAGAGCGGACGATCGGCTAGGGTTTACTCGTGGTTCCCCCCCGAGGCCGCCGGATCCCCTTACCGGCGGGGAGCGGCCCTCGGGAGTGATGAGCGGCGCCCCCCCAGGCGGGGGGGGGGGGGGGGGGGGGGGGGGGGGGGGGGGGGGTCGGGCGGACCCCCCGTTGCAGGCGCGCGCGGCAGCTCCCCCCCAGGCGGGGGGGGGGGGGGGGAGCACAGGGTGGGGGTTCGGGTGCACCCCCTAGGCAATCGACGACCCCCCCCAGGCGATAGGGGGGGGGGGGCGGGCTCAACGGGAGGGGGGTCGGACGGCCTCCTTTCGGTGACGGGAGTGTCGGAATCGCTGCGGGGTGGCCCCATGCTCCGAATTTTGAATTCCCATTCTCCATAGCATTCGCATCAAACTCGATGTTATGGAGAATGCCAACCGGAGGGGTGACCAATCCCTCAAAGATCCGGCAGTTTCGCTCCCGCCATACATGCCAAACCGAAGCAGCCAGGCGAACTCTGGCTGTTCGGAACCAGTCATAACCTCGACCCCTGCTATCTCGTATCACCGAGATGATGTCCCCAATACATTTTTCTGAGGCGCACACTCTCAATACCCGACTCTGCTCCGACCAGATCTGCCATGCCAGAGTGCACTCGAAAAAGATATGTTTAATAGACTCAGGCTCCAAACAGCAAAGCACACATTTGGGATCCGGAACCGGCACTCCAAATGAACTCAGGCGATCCATCGTCAAGAGGCGACCCAGAAGAAGCTTGTAGACACACAACTGCATCTTCCTGGCCAGACCCTTGCACCAGACGAACTCGTAATCAGAACTCAGAGGAAAAGTGCGCCGGATAAGGTCGTAGCAACTACGGAATTGGAACTCCCCCGTGCCCGTAGATGCTCCAGTCGGCTCCCAAATCCACCGATCCGCAGGCAAAGCCGGATCAATGACTGTAGACATAATGAACCCTCCCAGCTCCTCAGTGTACCGATAAGATTCCGGCCTCCACTCTCCATCTCGTATGATGCGACTACACGTCAGACCTCGCCTGTCCTCCTGGTGAGTCGGGGATCCCCTGATGTCTAGCAACGTACGCCGATCTATCCAAGGGTCCCGCCAGAGGCCGTATCCGACCCATCCTTCATGACCCTCCGGATAGCAGACTTGAGCACTCCCCTGTGTCTCAGGACAGTCTTGAACGTGACAGAATGGTTGTTATCCGGAGTACACGTCCAAAAATTGCCCTGCTTCACGTATCTGCTGTGCATCCAGTCCGTCCAGAGAGACCCCCAGCTGATGAATCTCCAGGACAGCTTGAGCGCAGAGGCCTCCCTAATCTCCAGCAACGGCCTGAGCCCCACTCCTCCCTCCTTCCTGGGACGACAGAGCTGCTCCCACGAGACCGCATGCATACCCCCCCTCCAAAGGAAATCAGCACATAGACGCTCTACTCGCCGAATAGTGGCCACAGGGAGGAGGATGGACTGTTGCCAAAAATGGGCCACCGCCGAGATCACCGATCTGATCAGCTCTATGCGACCGCCAAAAGACAGACTGGCTGCTTGCCAACCTTCTACTCTCCGCTGGACATACTCTACCAGGCCATGGCAGTCCTGATCCCGCGCATAATTGACTGTGAGGGGCACTCCTAAGCAACGCACCGGAAGATCACTCCTCGCGATACCCAGGACATCAGTCCGCTCCTCCTTCTGGGAACACCGGGAGCTGAAGTAGACCCGACTCTTATCCCTGTTCATCTGGAGACCCGAAAAGGACTTCAAGTCTTCCATAATACCCGCAAGCATCTGCAATCCCTCCGTCAAAGGCTGGATGAAGACTAGCAGATTATCAACATAAATAAGGTGGGTAACTGGGGGGTCCATCCTCCGAAACAGAGGCACCAGTCGTCCACGGTGCACTGCCAGGTCCATCAAACAAGTAAAGTATTCCATAACAAACGTGAACATGTAAGGGGACAATGGGTCACCTTGCCTAAGCCCACGGTTGCTCTGGAAGTACCCATAAGGAACGCCCTGGATGAGAACCGAGAAAGAAGGGGATGTGATGCACTCCCTGATCAACGCAACCCAGTGATCCGCGAATCCCATAGCGGACATCAGATGGCAGAGGAAGTCACGATTGACCATGTCATACGCCTTCCTCAGGTCCAATTTAACACAAGCTTTCTCCCCACCAGGTCTGCTGAATCCCCTCACCATCTCATGTGCCAGGAGGCTATGCTCTGCAATCGACCTCCCCTTGATGAACGCAGCCTGATTCGGAGAAACCAAGTCCTGCATGATCCCCTCCATCCGCCGGCACATAAGGTGCGTAATTATCTTATAAAGATAATTACAACATGCAATAGGTCTGAAATCTGCCAATGCTGTCGCGCCCTCCTTCTTTGGCACCAAGGTCAGGAAAGTGTGATTCAGCTCCTTCAGAAGCTTCCCCTTAGTGAAGAACTCCTGAACCACCTCCACGACCTGAAGCTTCAGAATATCCCAATGGCGTTTGAAGAAACCACTGCTGAAGCCATCCGGACCAGGAGCCTTGTTGGGGTCCGCCACCTTGACAATAGATTCCACCTCCTCCAATGTAACAGGGGCAAGTAGGATGCTATTCCCAAACGGAGTCACCAATCGCTTCGTAACAACCTCTGGGAACACGGGCAGGTAGTCAGTCTGAAAATATAAATCAGAACAGTACCTGACAGCCACGCCATGGATCTCAGCCGGCGTCCCCACCAGAGTGCCATCCGCATCAAGAAGTTGGGATATGTGATTCCGATTTTGTCTAGTCCGGATAACGTCATAGAAGAACTTGGAGCACCGGTCTCCATCCTTCAGCCAGGAACATTTGGCTCGCTGGGCCGAGCTAATTTTCTTCTGCAGCCTCAGGATGTTGACTTCTCCAATCAGCTCCTTCTCTCTAGCCGCCAGATCCCCATTAAGCATGTCAGCTTGCAAATCCTGCTGCAATGTCCTCAACTCAGCCTCCTTATCTTCTAATGTGGACTTGGGCAACCCCTTCACCCAACTCCTGAGAGCTCTCTTCGTGGCCTTGAGACGCCGAACCAATCGGAATTGAGCCATCCCCTCCTGACCGCTAGAAAGCCCCTCTGCGACAGCCTCTAGGTAGCCCTCCGAGAGATACCAACTGTTGTTATACCTGAACGGACGGGACTTTCCAAGAGATCGAGCAGAGAAGCCAACCCTGATGGGGGAATGATCGCTCGTCCCAGCTGCCAGACCCTCAGCCGAAGAGTTGGGGAAGTGACGAAACCACTCCCCATTGTCCAGAGCTCGATCAAGCTGACAAGCAACCCTGTTGTGAGTTGCTTTGTTGTGCCAAGTCCAGATGAAGCCTGAGCGAGACAGTTCCCGCAGTCCCGCAAGCAGGAGGCATCTTTGGAAATCATAAAGGATAGAATCTGGAACCGGACGACCACCCAGCTTCTCCCCATGGTGCATAAGAGCGTTGAAGTCCCCGATCAAGAGAAGAGGGAGACACGACGACTCAGCAACAGCGGCAATACGGGAGATGTCGCTCCATAGTGCCTCCCTTCTCCTTCTGTCATTGTGGCTGTAGACCGCCCCCAGCAAGAACCGGAAGCCATCCTTGTTCACGAAGGAGATGACAATCAACTGCTCCGTCATCAAGATCGAGTCACCATCCCAACTCTTCGAGTTCCAGCGAACCCAAATCCTGGCCATGTCACATAGGGCCAGGTTGTGCAGCTGGGCCCAATGAGAAGGGGTCCGCCGAGTAAGGGTCTTCTCCCCTTTGATCTTGGATTAAAATAACAGAAATGTCACACTTCTCTCTGTGGAGCACCCCACATATCTCTCTCCACCTCCCTAGCGAACACGCCCCCCTCACATTTCAGGCGATAATGGCCATTAATTAATGAGAGGTGGGGTCCCCTGTGAAACTCCCGGTTCGGCACCTGGGGAAGGAGCCGCAACCGTCGCTAAAGAATCCTCCTCCATCCCGGTCGGAGCCGCCTGTAGGGAAGCAACCTGAGATAGAACCAATGCCCAGGCAGGATTGTCAACACACACCGCCTCCTCTCTGTCTGTAGTATGTCCCACCTCCATGGAGGGTCCATCTCTCAATAGGCCGACAGCACGTCTCTTCCTACAGTAGACCTGCCCTCCAAACGATCCGCCCTCCCCTCGTGCCTCAATCTCCGACGCCACCATACCTCTAGTAACTATACTACTCAGCCCCTGGCCAGTGGACTTGGCCCCACCTATGGAAGCAAGCTGAGTAGATACTACGAGGCTCAAACCGCCATCACTCACAGGATGAGTATCCTCCCCCTCCAAGACCTCCTCTCCGCTATCATCTCTGACATCCATATCACAGGGGGCTTCTAGGACCACACTAGGGGGATAATAGGGTCCGCCGGAAGTCCAACCTCCGAACAGGCACTGGCCAGATGCCCGAAGCAGGAACATCGAGAACAGTTAGGTGGAACCCATTCATACTCCACCTTCTGGGTAAGCACCTCTCCAGAAGGAATCTCATATTCCACCGTCTTTGGGAGCTCCCCCCTGTCCGAATCTCCACAAAGATCCTCGCGTACATCAACCGCGTCCGGAAAGCAGTAGTTTCATTTGCCTTGATCGGGGTGCCCACCAAACTGGCCAGCCGCATCAACAAAGGTATGCTCCAAAACCGGACCGGAAAATCAGGGAATCGAATCCATACTGGGATGGCATTCAGAACTTTCCTCTCACATCGCAGCTCCGGAGTCCACTCCTTGAGAATGATCAGTCGGCCGTCGAACGTCCAGGGGCCGCCTTGGAGGATCCTAGGACATCCTCCGCCAGTCCGAACTTCACATAATAGAAGCCATTCTCGCGGACAAAAAACTCCATACTCCCCTTAGGCTGCCAGACACGCGCTGCATAGCCCCTGATCTGCCCATAGAAAGGCTTATTGCCCAAGACATACAGGACGAGGGTATTCTCCCAGTATGTTGTCACCTTCTGGATCTCCTCCGCCGGGAACGATGCCCTGAAACCCCTTCCTGCCTTAATCGGCGGAACGTACTCCATCGATGTGGGGGTTTTCGGCCCAACAGATTTGCAGATCTCAGCCCAGGACCGTCCAGCAGGCCGAGGGGTCGTCCCAAGAGGCCTCGGGACAATCACCGAGCGGAGAGTCCCAGACCCCTGAACCTCCAGATCCACCACTTTGCTCTTCCCCTTCGCCGTCGCAGTCGCCATAGGCCGCCAACCCACCGATCTCCCAGCAGACATCCCCTGACCCCGGCCAGATGGCCGAGACCCTGACCCGTTCTGATGGCTATCAGGAAGGCAATCCCTAACCTGACCATGTCTGCCACCCATCTTCCCCCCTGACTTCGTCACGCGACGACGCGTAACCGTCGTCCACCCACCTCCCTCCGTTTGGCTCCCCAGCGATCCTGAGCCTGATCCGAATTGAAAGTTCGGATCTATGGTGCCACCCCGCAGCGAGATCGACTCCCCGGTCACCGCGTGAAGGGTCCCTCTCGTAGAACCCCCCCCTCCGCCTGGGGGGTCGTCGACGACCCAGGGGGGCCCACCCGACCCCCCACTGCTCTCCCGCCCCCCCACCGCCTGGGGGGGAGCCTTCGCACGCGCCGGCGTCGGGGGGTCCGCCCGACCCCCCCGATCATGCTCCCGCCCCCCCCCCCAGCGCCGGGGGGGAGCCGCTCTTCTTGCTCGACGCCCTGACTCCGCCGGCCAGGGGGTCCGGCGGCCGCGGGGGCGGCCCGCGCGAAAACCCTAGTGCCGCTCCCGATTCGTAATCGCCAGGCCGCTCCATCTTTATATATATATATATATATATATATATATATATATATATATATATATATATATATATTCACACTTCTTAAATAAAAAGTTTAAATCCTAAATTTCTTCACCCAAACTCTTCAACTCCTTGTCATAAATCTTATTTTAGTTGTATTTTGTAATGATCAAGGCTTGATTGCTATTTGATTATGTGTTTAATATTACTTTTGTTTAAAATTATTTCAAATATTATATTAGAGCCCGATGAACCCGACCAAACCCGAGTCCAACCCGATCCTCCGGACTTGGTTTTGGGCTTCATATGTTGAACCCAAGGTCGGGTCGGACTTGAGCTCGGGCTAGGCTTATGATTCCTCGGGTTGGGCTCGGGTTGACCTCAATCCCGACCCAACCCGCCCGAGTTGCACCCCTACTTTTCCCCTTCCTTACTAGCACGCACCTCATGCTTGTTTGCACAACAAAGAAATGTAGCATCGAAAGGGGCAGCCAGTTGGCTGCTTCTTGGCTAAGCCACCTGAATGAAAGACCCAAGCCAACATATACATGCACTGGCCGATCCAAGAAAGCCCTAAAAATTAAACCCAGGCTTGTCAAGCCTGCTTTATTTTTATATTATCCATGTGCTTTCTTTTTCACGGCACACACTTCGCTTTTGCACTTACAAGCTTGGGGAGACCTTAGCACTTTAAGTTCACTTTTCGCCTCATACAATTATGAATCAACCTATTAAGCTAAGCCAACTTTTGTATTGATGACACTGTACTATATTATTGTTCAATATTGCAGCTCAAGCTAGATTTGTTGACACATGTTCCATAACAACAAAATGATAAAAGATACATCATAGTGTTGTTTTCCTCCCGAAACCAACATGTCAGCCAACTTCTCAGAAACGACTGTCAATCTTTCAAAAAATTCTCAAGAACACATAAGAATTAAAAGCTGAGAAGCACGGACGCTCCAAAATCATGTCGTGTACGTGTGGCGTCATGTGAGTCATGTATCAGTGATGGAGGACCATATCATTATGAAGTCAACACATGGGCATAATTTTAAGATTTTCAAACTTGGACTTTTAGTTTAATTTTGAGTGCACTTATGCGGGTACTTTAATTTTAATTACATGTGCACATGGTTTTTAATAATGCACAACACGTGGTTGGTTTTTAGGATTAGTTGTTGTTAGTAGTTATTATTAGGATTTATTAAATATGGAAACATGATAGTGGCATGTAATTTCCTTTTAAAGATTATGTTTCTTGGAGGCCAAGACTTCTAAGGCTATATATAAAATTATAAACTCATGTAATCTCTAAGTTTTATTCATGGAAGAAATTGACAATTTATTTTGTCATTGAATAACCTAAAATAATTTTTCTGTTCTTCTTTACCTTCTGTGCTACAGTACCCAAACCCACCCTTTTCCCCTTTCCCTGTGCTAGTCGGATACCAAATAAGCCCCATAATTGCTGCTGCTACTTGCTAAATCCAGTGGAAACCGGGCTGCGGTTACTGTAGCCTACATAACGGCCATTCAGGTCTTCTGAATCGATGTCACAATTCAATCAGCAGATTATTCCTTCTATTGTTGCTGTTTTACCTGCTATTGCAGGCCAGAACAGACCCTCATCAAGCCTAAAACCTACTAGCAAAGCAACACAAGCCACATACAAGTTCAGAGTCAGACCCTGTTCTTCATCATTCACAAGGTGGGGTGATCAAGTATAGAAACAATGAAGCAAGGTTGATTATCAGACCCCGGGACGGAGGCTTGGGTGCTTCGATTCATTGTTCGTGGAGCGAGATACGGTCTGTTTGCTTGCATACTGCAACTCGGCAATCCTTTGGTAAACTAAATCAACCTTGCAGAGTCAGACCCTGTTCTTCATCATCCACAAGGTGAGGTGATCAAGTATAGAAACATTGAAGCAAGGTTGATTATCAGACCCCGGGACGAAGGCTTGGGTGCTTCGATTCATTGTTCGTGGAGCGAGGTACGGTCTGTTTGCTTTCGGCAATCCTTTGGTAAACTAAATCCATAACTATTAATTTAATTGATTGCTTTGTGATCTTTTCTGGTTCTTTGGGTAGATTTTATTGATCTTTGTTTTACAACTAAGCTTCCGCTAATTAAATTTGTGAAATCATTGCATAATCCATATAGGTCAACCCTAAGGTTTTGTCCGTCAATCAGACACTCCAAAATGCACTAAGATACACCAAAATAGGTATCGTGTCTGAAATGTAGGCAGTGGCATACCCGTGTCCGTGCAAAATAGATTAAATATATGGATATAAAAGTCGATGAGAAAAAAAGGAATTAGAAGGTATGCAATAGAAGACCAATGAAAGAGGTGCACAATGCATATAGAAGAAATATCGGTACTCGGACTGTTAGATATGGTTGTTTTCTACTTATTTACGAGGCACCTGAAACTCCAAGGTATCAGATGTGGTATTGTCACATCCAAGATCCAGCCCAAACTCAGTGCTAAGCGATAATTAACCAAAACTAAAAAACTTGATCCTTGTTGCTTCCATGTTTAGTAATAATTGACTTTCATCAGCTTGTGGATTTCAAGTATAAAGGAATTACGAAATTTTTAAAAGTTATACAGAAAATTGTAAAATACTTATCCAACTTTGAAACAAAACTGAATAACTTCACCAAAATATTCAATATGTAATCTTTAGTTGAATGTAAAATTACACAAGATTATGTAGCTTAGATACAAAGTTACATATAAATTGTTACTTGGATAATTTAGTCATTTGTGGTTAGTATTAATAAATGATTAACTTAGTTATTTAAAAATTACAATATTTAATATATAATCAGCAAATTCAAATTATATGTGTTACAAGTAGGAAATAGACAATAAAATTGTTGTGTTCATATATTACTTGGCGATGTGTTTGGAAGAAAAGGATAGGATAAGCAATAAATGTGTGTTTGTGGAAAGTTAGGGGTGGCATCAAGTGAGGACAAGATAAGAAAAAAAATCATCTTAGGTACTTTGGACATGTGCAAAGCAGACCAACCAATAGATGATCTAGTAAGGAGCAATAAGATAGTAAAAGGAGTGACTAGAACTAGAGGTAGGCCTAAATAAACATGGATTGAAGTTTTAAAGAAGGATATAATTTTTGTTAGTGTTACAGATGATATGGCCCTTAACATAGCTTGAATGGAAGAAAAGGATTCATAGAGCTGAATGGAAGAAAAGGATTCATACATAAACTATGAATCTAGTTCTAGTCATGAAATTACATAGAGAATACATAAACTATGCCTAAACACATCAACCATCATTTCTAGATTTGTAATATTTAAAAAAAAAATACTAAAACCCAAAAGCCTGATACTTCAATCCTAAACCACCGAAATTGTCAGAAGCGAAACTCATAAGAAAGGGTCTAAAAACCCATACTGAAACCTAGATTTGAACCTTGGGACACCTCCCTAGCAGAAAAGATACGATCTTTCACAATATTGTACCAAGTAACTACATAGGCAAGCATATTGTAATGTTCAAGTAAAACACTTGTCAAAGACGTGTATAGCAGATACAAGAAAGACAATTTACAGAATCAGATTGATCTCCCTCTTAAACTGATTTACACATAAAGACACAACACATTCCCGCTCAAAAGAAGAAGACCTTTGTTGCAGTCAATTACTATAAGGGCTTTCAAATCGTGATTCACTAGAATATAGAACCAAAATAAAACATTTAAGCACAAGTTTGTAGACGCAATTAACTCTCCAAATATGATATCTATGTTTTATCTCCATAATTCATAAGAGGTAAGAGATAAGTTTTAGCTATAGTACCAAAGATTCTGAAAAACACTGTGCAAATACAATAAATCCACTATGACTGAAATATCAAACAAAATACACCTCCAAAAGAGGGAACATAAACCGACACATCTAGAGATGTAACATAATAAGGTTGCGTATGGTTCATTGTAATGTTATCGTAATCGTAATGGAATTGGGTTTGTAATGTAATTGAGTTTGTAATGTAATGAAATTACAATTACATTACTATGTTTGGTTGAAACATGTAATCAAACCATGTAATGTAATGTCAATTGCATTCATATGTTTGGTTTACCATGTAATGTAATTAAGTTTCTAATTTAATATTTTTTTAAAATACAACATAAAATTAAAAAATTGATCAATAAAAAATTTTAAAAATTTTAAAAAAAAATTAAAAATAAATAATAAATAAGGGAAAAATGGTTTGTTTTCTGCTAAAAAAAGACTAAAAACGAAAAAAAAACGACAAAAAATACAAAATACAAAAAATGACAAACGAACAAAACGGAAGGAAAAAACGACAAAAAAAAAATCAAAAATGTGAAAACCATAAAAAGTGGCCAATAATGATAAAAAAAAGGACTAAAAACAAAAAAGTTGTCAAAAAAAAAAATGAAAGGAAAAATAGACGAAAAACAACAAAAACAAAAAACAAAAAAACGACAAAAAAAGAGCAAAAAAATAAAAAACGATAAAAAGGAACAAAAATGACAAAAAATGACAAAAAAACGAAAATACGAAAAAGACCAAAAACAAGAGGGAATTAAAACGAGCAAAAAAACGAAAAAAAAGATTAAAAAACTTGCAAAAAAAATCCAAAAACGACAAAACAACAAACAGAAAGAAAAAAACGAGCATAAACGACAAAAAAAGTGAAAAAAGACCCCAAAAAAGCAAAAAATGATTAAAAAAGCGGCAAAAAAACGTGCAAAATCGACCAAAAAACGATAAAAACGTGAAAAAATGGTCAAAAACATACAAGATCGACAAAAATCGATAAACAACATGCAGAAATGGCAAAAATGTGCAAAATCGACCAAAAATGATAAAAAAAAAACGTAAAAAAATTGACCAAAAATGATATAAAAAAGCGTGCAAAAAGGGCAAAAGACGTGCAAATAAAACAAAACCGATAAAAAACGTGCAAAATCAACAAAAAAATGTACAAAATTGACAAAAAAGATTTAAAAAGTGCAAAAGCGACAAAAAACGGCAAAGAATGTGCATAAAGACCAAAAATCGAAAAAGGGCCCAAAACGAGCAAAAAGGACAAAAAATAAACAAAAACGAACAAAAACAGCAAAAAACGAACAAAAACGAAAAAAAACAAAAATGACAAAAGCAAACAAAAACGACAAAAACAAAAAACAAAAAAAGACCAAAAACTAAAAAAAGGGGCCAAAAAAGAACAAAAACGACAAAAAAACAAACAAAAACGACCAAAAATAACAAAAAACGAACAAAAACGACCAAAAAAGACAAAAAAGACCAAAAACGAAGGACAAAAAACGACAAAAACAAACAAAAACAACAAAATATGACCAAAAACAAACAAAAAGACCAAATTATAGCATACCAACCTTCCGCTTAAGTTGTAATATAATTGCGATTACATAGGTTTTATAATGTAATTGAGTTTAGAAGAAACTGATGTAATGTAATCAAACTTGTAATCGCGATTACATTACATCTAAAATTTTTTTGGTCCAACCAAACACCCGAGTTAGATAGACAAAGTAATGCCAATTACATTACGTTGTCCAATCCTACAAACCAAACGGGCCCTAAATCTAACTATAACCTAGTCCTTGAAAGTAAATCCAGAACAGTTAATGGTTTCTTCACAGACAGTAAATGAAAGTTTCCTCTAAAAAGTATGGCTAAGCCTGTAACTGTGATCAATGTGGTGACCAAGTAACAAAGTTGAAAGTTCATACAAGATTCAGTATATGAATGCATTTTATATTAAAATATGGAAGAATGTACATAATTCCATAATTTTTAACTATGACCTTATCTATTTTGAGTAAATTATAAACATGTTAGCAGACCCATAAACAACCATGTACAATAACAAAATGGTTAGGCAGAAAAAGATGGTTAGTGTAATGTCCTAATGTTTCTCTCTAACATTGTTATTTAGTCAACTTTAAGTAATCATAATAATTAGGACTAAGATGGTAGGTTTATTGTTTGTACATGGTATATCTCTTTACATATATCTTGATAGATATTGGCTTTGATAAATATGGTAAGAGTGAGGGTTACGAAGTAAAACAGTTGGGTGTCTAAAGAATGATGGGAACTTAAGTGCAAAAGAGAATCTCTTGGGTGAGTCATCAGATAGGATAACACGTCCCACGTCCCTTGTTCTGATGAGACATCTGTCAATTCAAGAGGATGGGACACTTGCCCTTCCTTATTTTGACTAGTCATTGATCAATTCAAGGGAATGGGACGTGTCTCCTCCCTTGTTAAATTTAGTCACCTAACTTTCTAAGCCAAAAAAAAAGAATGGAAGGCAAGCCGATCTCTGTTATATGTATACTTTTATGGTTATGTTACTCAATCAGTTAAGAGAGCTTGTGTTATGTCTAAGCTGACATGAAAGTTTGTGATGGAATCATGGAAGTACATATATGTCGTTTTTGGACTTTACATATGTAAAACAGTAGTTGATACAGACTCATTTAACAGGTAGTCAGTGCATCTGTACGTAGATATTTTGGTGGATGTTAAATACGAGAATAGACTTATCTTGGAGAATGTGGACATTTTAAGTTTAATGTCTACTTGATGTATGAGAATAGACATCTTGGAGAATGTGTACATGTTAAGTTCAATGTCTATTTGATGTATAATATTGTGCAGTGGTTTAGGGTCATTACATCCAGGTAAATAATGCTATGAGAAATTCTCTTGTGTAACCATTATTGTTTTAAGTATCTATTATGGCAACCGTACAATAATTTTGCTTTAACTAGCCCATATAGATAATTATCTACATCTTTGCTATCCTTAAGTCAGGTAAATAATGTCTATGCGAAATTCTCTTATGTATACATTATCGTTTTAGATATCTATTATGGCAACCATAGGATAAGTTTGCTTTAACTAGCCCATATAGATAATTCTCTACATCTTTGCTATCCTTAAGTTTAAGAACTAAAAAACATTGCTTAAATTTCATATGTATGGGAAACTTTGGGGCCAACTTGTTATGGTTTCACATGGTAATCAGTTGGCGGGCATGTAGACTCCGTTCAAAAAAGTGATAAATATTTTGACAAATGACCAGAACTTGGTTATCAGATGATACATCCCCATAACGAATGGTATTGAAGTATTCAGAAAATAAACAAAAATTTCTAATAATCCGTTATGGCCATGATTGCACTGATTATACAGGCAGGCTCATTTACTAATTGTTTATTTCTCAATGAAAGCTAAGCAATTAATGCATCAATTTGGCTAAGAGAAACAACCTACCGGTTTCCATAATTTGGAATGTAGAGTATTCCACAGAGTATTTCATATCATAATAATAATAGCATGATGGGAGTGACTTAGACTTTGACTCTACCTGCAAAAACAACAAAATAGTACACAATTAAACAGAAATCCAATACAAGGGAATAGAAAATCATAAATTAACCATCAAATAGCACATTTGTGAATAATATTGCATCATCTACACAAGGTCAGATAAAATTGACAGGTAAAAATAATAAAAAGACGTCCCTCCAAAAAAGAATCAAAGTCCAACAATGCTTGATACATACAGTGGGAGGAATTTGAACAACCCTGAATTTGGAAACAATGCAATCTAACAAGTTATCATTCGCCAAGTCAGAGTAGAACAGTCGTTTTTGGTCATGAAAACCTGCTTGCTCTTTCATAACCTATGATAGAACAAAAGCACAATCATAATTATAAATTTAAATGAGAAAAAATGAGCCCTTTCCCCTAGAGAAAATAATCTAGGTACGTCAAACAAGCATTCCTGTACAGGTATTACATAAAGGAATTAATTTAAAGAAGATGGCACAGATAACAATAAGCTCACAGTATCTACAGCTCTATAGAACCACTTCAATCTGACATAGTACTCCCCTCTTATTGTTTCAAAGAACTCCAAGATCCTTCCAAGATAATTTTGCTTTCTCTTTTCTCCCTGTAAGGCAGACATGTCAATATAATTGTATCCAATGGCTTATGACAAAGAACTACTATTGAGAATTAAAGAATGCAAAAGTTAGTGTTTATAAATACTAGTTATTTCATATAAGCATGACATTGTTACCAGTATTTTGAACTTTTTTATTAACAAGCAATCATTATATGCATATAGTAAAGAAAGACACCTTAGTAGCTTCTAAGTTCATATGGACGCAACTGATTTCAAATCTATGGAGACTTGCTTAGGAGCCTTAATCCAATGGATCGGGATGTCAATTGCAGTTATTGTTGAAGCCTTGAAGGTTATCGGAAAACATAAAGTTTTGTTGGACAGAAAGAGTTGTCTTCTATTCAGTGTTCTAAAAATCGGCCTAGGCGCTAGGCGCCGGCCCACCGCACCGAAAACCCCCTAGGCGGCTAGGCGGCTAGGCGGGCCCTAGGCGCCCCTAGGCGGGCCTAGGCGGGCCCTAGGCGCCCCTAGGCGGTGGATTTTTTGAATTTTTTTGATTTTTTTTTTTTATTTTGTTTATTCTTAGTTGTATTTTGGATATTTGTTTGGGTTTTAAGATAGTATTTGGATTTTAGAACAATGAAATTTCAAATTTCAAATTTCAATTTTCAAAATTTTCAAAATTTTCAAAAAAAAAAAAAAAAAAAAAAAAAATTCTAGGCGGCCGCCTAGGCGCCGGCTAGGCGGGCTAGGCGCTAGGCGGACCTCCGCCGCACCGAGTCCGCCTAGCGATTTTTACAACATTGCTTCTATTACTTAGCACTGAGGCTAAGATGTTTATCATGATGTGGGTCTCCATTTTATAGTTCAAGAGAGCCCAACCCTACAAAATATACACGGATCTCAAATATGGAAACTCCCATATGGAACCAAATAGGGGGAAACACATATAAAACACCTAAAACCTGTAACATCATGCCTAACTAAAACTCCAGTTTGGCAGTGCCAAATTACAGGACTATACTGATATAATCTGGTATGTAAAAGTAGAGTTCCAGTGCTACCAGAAGGTTTAGGGTGAACAGAAGATCAGGTCTACGGTGAATCAGAAATCAAGCTTAACTGATATACATTACAGGACTCCAGTAGAATTTTCCAGTCAGATACCTCAAGGACATTCTTATATACTCTTACTTTCTCCAACTCGGAGTTATATCCACCACAAATTACCCACCCAACCATGCCAAAAACAGACCTACGCATTTCATTTAGAACCTGAGATGTCCAAGTAGTAAAATGGGCGTTAATATGCCAGGTACATTCTGAACATGTCACATGGAATGCTGGTCATAGATCAATAAACTTGCTATATCCCAATCCGTCACACAGCCTTACCCAACACATAACCCAAGCCCCATTCTCCAAGACAATCTGACATCATTCTAGCTTAAATTAGGTAGGAACAATTCAGTTTGGGTCAGGATAAGGGAATGGATGGGTAGCTTTGCACATTTGCATAATAGAAAAGGGTTAGAGAAGAGAGGAAACAGGTAAAGGAAGCGAAGAGGAGAAGAAAACCAAATTCTTTTCATGGCTATCTCATACTTCTCAATGGCAAATTCTCCGACGGCCTCCAATGCAACACCAACTATGGACATGTAACCTAGGTTTGGACATGCCTGGACGCACAGTCAGCAACATGTTGGAAACATTATGGCCCAAATTAGAATGTACAAGAAGCCAAACCATACCAATAAACCTCTCCAGGAATTAGATTGAGAAACCTTTGACGAATCCTTTACTGTTGGATAAAATTTTGACTGGGGGAAACAGAGGACAATTATATAAAGCTCAAATGAACTACCAATGCAAACCAGGCTTGATATGTAACATTTAAATCCATTTACGTGAACTAGTACATACGGAAAGTAATATATATATATATATAGACAGACTATGAATGGGGAAAGGTTGCCGAACACCTAATTGGAACTCAACCAGAATCAGATCAGGTCCAGCCAAAGTGTGGAAGTATACAATCCAACCCCTGAAAACAGTTTGGGTGGGCTCCAGTCATGTCAAGTTGGCATAATCCTGATCTGATAGATTCCAAATGTAAAGTAAGAAAACATTTGCTCTGTATTGTCTTTGATGAACTCACATAAAATATCAGTAAATTGATACACAAAACTGGCCGTAGTAACCCGACTCCAAATTTTGTATGGCATCTAAAATCAAGAACATATTTTGCTCTTGCCATGCAGCAAGGGGTTTCAAAAATGACATTTTGTTTTCTGTTGGAATAAAATAATTATGTAACAGTAACCATAAACACAACTCCGGAGTTTTGGTGTAGTGGCAAGGAGCTTAACATGACATTATGCGTCAAATTGGTATCAAAGCCCGAGGTTAGGCAATTTTTGATATGTAGGTAAAGACCCATAGGATAGACATGGGGTCATGGCTGATCAAAACCTCATACAATAACTTATTGTCCATGTTGCCACTTTGAATGCTAGATTCATTATACTAGAAAAGAAAAATGATAAGATGGACACATTTCACACTGAAATATGTGCTGGTACACAGGACTGTTTCGAACCATAGCCCTAGGAAGGAATGACTTAGTTATGACCCCTACGGAAGAGTACATACTTGCTGTGTCTATACCCGTAGGGCAGGAACACTTGAACCTATTAAGCCAGTTCCAAAAACTAGTCTTAGGTTTAAGCTGCGGTCATAATCCGTGTGTGGGCCTAGATTGCTATATCTCATCCTTGGAAAATGGAAACTCGATAGGTTCTTTAATGAGACAAGTTAACTGGTCCCTACTCCAATAGGTTCACCATTAGTTCTATATTTTGAGAAATTTGAAATGGGCTCCACTATTAAACATGTGAACATTTATTGTTATAGTTTTGTTACCAATTATTATGATGACTTGCAAGATATAACGATCAGTTATTGGGATGAACATGTAGAGGACAGGATCTTATCATCATAGTTGCCCACACATTTTGTCGATCCTACGACAGTAAGACAACCGCTGTCTATTGAGGTGTTTTGTGCCACATCACCATAGGGTATCATCCTTCTGCTACCCCCATATCCATCAGCACTACCATGGAGATGTATCAGACGTATTTCCCTAGTTTTTCCTATATCGTCGTTTCCTCCTTAGCAAGACTGGAGATGCCGCACACTGAGGGTTGTGTGTAGGAGACAATTTCATCACTATCGAAGATGAAGACATCCTGCGCATTTGGTATGTTGGTGAGGACGTCCAGTATAACAGAGATGACCAGCGCGAATATGGTAGTGGCAGCATAAATCTATTCGTCGGAGATACCGCAAATAATTTTTACAGCTTAGAACTTAGATTAAACATAGTTAAATAACTTTATTCATTTTTCTTTGTTATAGCTCTTTCTATTGCCCATATGGATGTGTTTACAACTCTTTATAGCTCTTATATAGCCCAAAGAGTTTAGCTAATAACAAACTAGTAAATGGACAATCTAAAATCATACAACTTAGTTACTACAATACAATCCTAATAGAAATTACTAACTTATCCTAACTAAGTTCTTCTTGGATATGGCCCTCCATTATGTAGTGGCAGGAACTTTGGCAGTTTCCAAAAACAATTTGGTTTAGAATCTTTACATGTGCTGCATAAGTTATCAACCCAATAATTCATCCTGATCTACAAATCCTATACTTATATATTGACTAAACTATTTGTTTGTTTGTTTTACTTTAGACCACTTGACTTTGATTCCTTGCAACTATTTAAGACGTTAATCAATTAAAAACTGTACATTTTGAGCTATATTGCATAAAGATGTAGTCCTACGTTGATAGGTGTGTTGTCAAACAGCCTATTAGTATTTCAATTAGCTCTGTGTTTTTAGATTGTAAGATGTACACTAACATTAGGGAGGCAGTTCATATCATGGAAGCACTTAAGAGCACAAAAAGATCTCTACATATTTTAAAAAATATATAGAACGATAAACAAAAAGATTGACGTACTGTACTGATCCTTAAGGAAATAACTCACCTTAACATATGTGCAATCTCCAATATTAAAAGTGCTCCCATTTACATTAGCTTGCAAGTAATGGCATTTTACTTCTAAAAAGATATCGTCGTCATCTTCAACACTATACAGATGGTCAAAATACAAACATATATTTAAAATGCACTGGAAGCTTGAAAGAAGAGTGCATACTTACTTGGCGATACCATTCCAATCATTGCACACTTTGCCCTAAAAATGACATTCAAATCACATGTTAGAGGAAGTAAAATTCACAAAATGATAGCCGAAATATCAAGAAGCTCTACAGACAGATAATGCTTTCTAACATGTTCTGCAGTTAAATTTGTGTAGTAACTTGACATGATTTAGACTGAGTTACAATGAATTTGTTTACCTATCTCACCATGTTATATTATTACCTGGTTTACTATAATCTCTCGAAGTTTATAAGACCAATATTTGAGGGCAGTAAATCCACCTAGGTAAATATTCGGAAAATATTCTAAGGAGTATACGGAAGGGTGAAGATATGATGGTTACCAAGTTATTGACAGAATGTTCAACTCCAATCAAAGAAAATACACATTAACAGGCATATAATATCACCTTTTAACCAGCTCCATTGTCTAACAAGCCAGTGTAAACTTTCTTTATACATTAGAAGGGCAATCTGGGTTAACATCTGTAAAACATACATACACAAAATTGCCAAGAAGACACATGTCTGGCCACCATCAGAGTATAAGGTTCATGACATAATGGACTACTCCAAACATAGAAAACGTGAAGCATAAAACTTCCAATTTTACCAAGTTTTTGCAGGACTTACAACTAAGAAAGCACACAGAAGGATTAAAATGTGGTTGTTATCAAGTTCTTTAACACTGTACAACTCCAAACAATGTTTTCAAAGATGTGAGGCGCACTCGTTGTACTAGGATCCTCTGAAACCAAGGCACACGGCAAGGGGTAGGGCTTCAACTAAGCGAAGCACACATTTTTAGAAGTTTCCAAATAATATAGTTTCAAATAAACATACTCATAATATATCTAATCACATAAAAACAACACCACTAAAATAGTAAAAAGTAGAGTACAAAGAATCATAAAGGTAACAACAACTAACATCAAACATTGTCAAGACTCAAAAGAAACTATCATAATCTCATAATAATAGGAAATTGACAAAACCCTAAAAATCATCATTATCCAAATTATGATCTCCATCACAAACACCACCACCAAACTTGCATCCTTCATCTTCATTGTCATCCAATACATTACAATAGAAACATTTGTTGATTGACTTGATATATTTGATAACGTTTCTATTCTTAGGATCTACTTATAGAAACAAAAAAGAAAAAAAACACTAGGTTAACGAGTTTCATATACTTTAGGTGATACAAAAGTAGGCGTGAGGTGCATGTGTCAGGAGCGTGCCTCTTTGGATTTTTAAAACATGGGCTCCAAGCATAAGAAATACACAAAAACAAAAGAAAATTCACCACCACCTTAGCTGCATACTAATCTAGATAGAAAGGTAATTTTGAGTCTAAAACATACAAAAAAATGTGATGCGGTATAGAAGATTATAATTAATAAGTGGTTGACAGTAATTTCAGTCAATTATGACCAGAGTTTTCTGTCAACTCAGAATTATGAGTCAACATCAATTTGGTATCTTTTGGGTCCATAGTAGGACTAGTAGTTATTTTGGTTTACTAGATTTAGACGTCTGGTCAAAAGTTCAGCTTCTAGTCTATATAAAATTTATATAGATGGAGTCAAGAGCTAGCTTGATTAGACTCTTTCTATATTGAGTCTAGCACTGTATTATTATTCTTTTTCGAATAAGGGGCAGTTCTTTTTACCGTCCCCCGGGTTCTGAACCCAGAACCTCCCCTTCCCCTTCCAAAGGCCTCGTGATAGGTTCCCTTTCCCATTGGCTCGAGATTGGGAGAAATCTATCATCATTTGCCATTGCAGTCACAGAGATACAACTCAATTTGGGGAAGAAAGAAGAACTCGGTTTTTCTTCATTTAACTTCTTGAAAGTGGTTTACAGGAAATGAGACACAATGCCTAAAGGGAAGAAAGAAAACTGAAACTAATGGTGTTGCCACTTTCCTATTTATATATGATAGAGCATCCATCATGCTCTATCCATGATGTTGCCACTTTCCACAATTAATGGTGATAATTGGCCACTTCCCATAGGAATAGGAAGAGTGGAGCAAAATGATGGGCCACAACTTAAGGGGTTGTGGGAATTAATTAGGAATTAATTATAATATATAATTACTTACAGACAACATTTATTTTGTTAAAAAAATTATGACGTCTTAAGCTCAGCCCGGGGTAAACTAAAATCATGGCTCCGCACTTGAGAACCATCAAAGTGCCACCTTTAACGCTTTATGGGCGCAATGTGTACCATCGCAGCATAAAAATACGCATCAAAAACCATAAAGAAGCAAAATTTCACCTTGTGCTCGTACCGGTGAGGCCACCTAGCTCTGGCTTCCTCCTCCGGCACCGGCTCCCCCACAAAGCACGCGCTCCCGTTGACGTTCCCACCAGAATCCGCATATTCTTCCGCTATCTTCATCGAAGAGCTCTTCTTGACCTTCTTCTTCGAAGGCCTCCTCTCGGAGTCCGAGTCCTCCTGGTCCACGTACGCGCTCCTCTCCCCAGCAGAGCCCTCCGTCGTCGTCGAGATCCTCGGCGACCGCCGCAGAATTCCGCGGTTCTTGGTCGGATCCGGATCCGCATTGGCCGCTGCCGGGTCCGGGAGCCGGGATCCGGATCTTAGGGTCCTGGATCCGCTCCCGGCGGAGTTCGGAGAGGACTGTGGGGGCTTGGGTGTTCTCGGAGTGGATGCTCCAGCCATTTTGGGGAGGGAAATGGCCGAAACCCTAGAGAGGGATAGAGAGAAGAGATAGAGGAGAGAGGATTTGGGAATTAGGGTTTCGAAGAGGTTTAAAATGGAAGGCGGGAGTTTAGTTGACTTCTCGAGGAGTAACACTGTAGTAGTAGAAGTGAAGACGAAAGGAAACAAACAAATCGAGGAATTTACAGTTTCCAACACAAAATTGATCCGTTGCTGCTTCTCAGAAGCAGAACCAGCTTTTCAAAGCCAATTCTCTTGTGCTTTCAAAGTCCAGAAAATTTCGTACTAGGGAAGATATTTTGTTAATTTGCATCAAAATGACGAATTTGAAATATATATATATACATATATATAATCGGAATCAAAAGTTCCGTTGCGAAAGTCCCGTCGAAGTCTTGTCTCCCCTTGTACAATCGGATCGGAGGGGACCGCTCGATCCAACGGTCGAGGGCTCCCGAACCGGAGACACACACACACACACATATATATATACACTTGCAAATGACCTCTAGCCTAGTGGCTAAGAGAGATGCATGCGGCCCGAGTGGTCAAGAGATCGATTTCCGGTGGGAGCGTTCGTCACAATTAACTTCTCTCAAAAAATTATATACATACACACAGAGATGAGGGAATTGGAGTTTGCGCATTCGAGGAAAGGTATAAGACGTGGGACGCCATCGTTGATATATATATATATATATATATATATATATATATATATATATATATTTTTAAACCAAGAAAATCATATGGGCGGGGAGTGAGAGATGTCACAATTTATTTGAATATTTTGGATATTATTTAGAGAAAATTTGAGTAGCACCCCACTTTTTTTAACCCTAATTTAAGGTACATCCCATACAATTACATTAATGTAAGGTACCCCCCTGTAGAAGCATGGAATTTCAGGGCGCATCTATGTGCCAGAATTCCTATGCGCTCAAATACTACTCAGAACATGTGTCAGGGAACTCAAACGAAGTACTTGGCACATCAAGACAGCAAAAGTATAGACAGCAAAAGAAGATTTTTATTTCATATAAAAGTCTATTACATGTCTAAAAAGCTTTACATAGGAGAATTTCTACAAAAAGAAAGATCCTAAGACTACATCCAGGCGCAGCAAACTGCCATGCGCCCCCCACCAGGCGCATCATCAGGCAGGCGCATCACTTCAACGCCTCAGTCAAGCGTGTCTCTTCAGCGTCTCAGTCAGGCGCAGCCTTCAGCGTTTCAGTCAGGCGCATCTCTTTAACGTCTAAGTTATGCGCATCATGAAGTCTCAGCATATGTGCCTTACTTCGACCCGATCAAATGCTTCGACTAATGAAGCATTTATTGAGCGGAACAAGGGTGGACGGTCAACCCCACCCTAGCTGGAGGAAGAGCTCTCCTCCGAGGCTAAAGGAGCAGCTTTCAACACAACCAGAATGGGCAACACCCACTATTGCAGGAGGAAGAGCTCTCCAAAGCCCAAGGAAGATGAGAGCACCGCAATTTCGATCTGCGGCTCTTCCAGCATAACGGAGACAGGGCTCGAGCATCCCGATCTTTGGATGCAACAGGCACCTTCCGTCTGCCTCAGAAACCCTCGATCCCGACTTTTGGATGTAACAGTCACCTTCACGAGTGCATGAATGAAGACAATGTGTCGCATCTTCACCCTCAGGAGCATCTCGTCAACAGAATGTCCTCGAGCAAACAAGTTCATTCAGGAAGACGTGAGAGAAAGAGAGGCAAACTCTCTCCTTGCCACTATTTATAGGCCGGGCAAATCAAATCCATGCGCCAAGTGGCGAGCTCTCCGAATCCCGTGCAATAAATTTGCATTTATGGTGATGAACCTGACGCTTCGAATTCAGCCAAGTCAAAACAGCTATTTAAAGCACTTAAAGAACATAAAAGTCGGACCAATAAAGATGCGCCAAGCAAACGGATGCGCCGGTCAGACACCGTGCATCGTACAGACGCGCCCGTCGGTTCCAAAGCGCCCTGTATGGATGTGCCCAACAGAGCATAGATCCATGCGTCCTAATCAAAATAGACCCATGTGCCCATTTCGGCTCGTCACCCATCAAGCAATTAATGCTCAAGTGACAGAGTTGGCAGCACGTCCCCCGAGGACTGGACAGTTAGCAGCTTTTTCAGAAGTCGAAGCGTCGCTGACATCAGCATCATCATTACTTTCCTCCGACGGTTATGACCCACGTGGCCGACCAACCACTCGCATGCGCCTCAGCACCCATACGCCTAAAGACTCGTATGTGCATCAAAAGCCGTGCGCCCAGACTGGTTCGTGACTCCTGAAAGTTGTGAGCCAAAGTCTTCTCATGCGCCCAATCCCATGCATATTCTATTAGATCACTCTCCACCAAATACGAGATCTTTGAGCAACGGACATGCGCCACGTGTCCTTTGACTCAATTCAGCCTATAAAGGGGTGCTAATCACCTAAGATCTCAGCAACTGAAAGATCCTCTCCCCTGCTACGTGCCAGCCCACAAAAGCAGCATAAAGGATTGAACCCACAAATGATGGTGCATCATCCATGTGCCTCCCGCAGCTTCAACCATGTGGCGTCCCCACGTACAGGCGCATCCTACATATGCGCGCATGAGCAGCCAGCCTGCAAGCTATAAATAGAGGGATCATTTCCTTCTTCCACATACACTTACGGACAGAGACCTACATACACAGTGAGAGAGGCAGATGCAGACACTCAACGTCTTCTTCCTTTCCGCAAGCTCCAGCACCCAGAGCAACTCAGACCTTCAGAGAACCGAGAACCGTTGTCAGATCGTAAACGGAGTCAACGCATTACCACTCGTGTAGGAACGAAATCGTAAAGCAGAATACTCTAGAGGGTGGGTGAATAAAGTTGGCAGTGGAATAATGCTAATTAAAAAATGTTAGCAGCAAGATCACAGAATAATAATCACAACTAAATAATGTAAAGGCAGAGATAAGAAAGCAAACGCAAAGACAGCGATGTATACTGGTTTTCCTCTGTTGAGGACTAGTCCAGTCGGTAGAACTCTTGCTACCAGTTGAATCTACTATTGAAAAAATTGTAAGTTTTCTTACGAAGTCCTTGCAACTTCTACAACGCGAGCTTTGATACAAAGAACTCGTCCAACTTCAATTGTGAAGAGGTATTCTTCTATCAAGCCTTCTGATTATAATCACTCTGAAACTTCTAGACCGTACCGCACTGGCAAATCGGCTAGAGGATTGTAACTGGCTTGGGATCTGAAAATTAAAGCTCTAGAAAAACTCTTTGGAAGACAGTAGGCTTTGAATAGAGAGAAGATTGAAAGTGAATGAGTGAGTTAAAATGATCGAAATCCTTCTCTATTTATAGGAGTTCCAAAGACAGAATTTTGGCAGAATTCGGGCAGAATTCGGGCAGAACTCTATGAGAAAATCTCGGTCAAATCCGCAACTGCAGGAGGACCAAGTTCCAAGGAATTCAAAAACAAAATGGCCACTAACCGAACTCTGGCCGAGTTCTGTCAGGGTTAAGTTAGGGTTTTTTAAAATTAGTTTTTGGGGTATTTTGAAAACTTTTTTGGAGATTTTGTAAATACGAATGTTTTTCAAAACTAAGGACATTTTAAAAACATTTTGAAATCATTTTGGAAAAGCTTATTTACCAGTATGACTCGGTGTAAAAAGTATTCCTAGACTCAAATAAAATAAAAAATATATTGCTCAAAGAAATACAGACTCGAACAGGCAAACAATGCTTCGGTCTTGAACTGAGTAGATAGCCATTTTTGAGTATGTCCAAGAGTCCGAGATATCCTGACTAGCTCCATATATCAAGACAGAGTTTGATCAATTATTAAAATCAGTTTGACCATATGACCAATGGGCCAACAATCTTGATAATTGACAAACTATGAATGATATAACATCTTTTGAGTAAGATACCATAAAATTGTTCAATATTGTTCAAAATTGTTCAATCCATGTATTATTCTCAAAAACAAAATATTAGATCCTATTTCTCCCCCGTTGTCACTTAGCAAAATAATTGCAAAAGAGAAAGCTCCCCCGCAATCAATGTATAATGAACAAACAGTGAAGAAACACAAGAAAATAATGTATCATGCAGTGAGAATATTCAAGATATAACAGAGATTTATTTCACAGGCAGTTTAACATATAGAAGCAGATAAAGATGCTATAAATAAATAAATAAACTGATGTGAAAGATAAACTACGCATCCCATAAAGATAAATTGATGTTCAATAGACATCAAGAAATATCCAGTACAAGTCTGATAATAAGAAGCTAAAAAGACAGAAACTTAGAATGTCGGAGCATTTCCAAGTGTACAGTAGATAATAACTAAGTCTAAAAAAAATCAACTAATATATCATCATCACATCTCCTCCTCCTCCTCATCATCATCATCAGCATGATCGACATGTCCAGAAGGACCAGCTCAAGAAGTACCAGCGCCAGAAGGGTGAGGAGGGGCGCCAGTGTAAAACTCACCGACATAGTCTCGAGGAGGAGCACGGTCAGAACGGTACCAATCATATGCGTTACCGGGCTGAAAGTAGGCATGAACAGCCTCATCCTCACAGCGATAACCAGAAAAGGTTGGATCTCTAGGAATAGAACCGGTAGAATGTCCAGTCTGAACAAATCGGAGATCGGCTAGAGAATTTGCTATCGCCTGATAACGAATGACATCGCGAAACTCACGTTTGTGGGCCATATCCGTCATTGAGACGTGCAAATCAGAAAGATGCTGGTGTATGCCTTCAAAGGTCATGGCATGCTGCTGAGTAGGTGGAGGAGGTGGAGCAGTATGAGGAGCAGTACGAGGAGCAGCAACAGTCATACTACGATGAGATAGCTTAAGAAACTTGGGCTCAGGGTCTTGAGTACAAGTTGACAAATCAATATCAAAACGCTGGAAGATGCGTAGGAGAATCATCGCATAAGAGAGATTTCTATCTCTTGCACGACAACGTCCCATCATCTGGATAATAGTCTTAGGGGCAGAAAAAGGAATCCCCTTAAGAATGTGATACATAGCAGATAACTCAAGTGATGTGACATCATCCTTTAAAGTAGACTTCGGAAGGAGAGTGGAGTAGATGATGCGATGCAATTCATAACTAAACAAGTTCAAGTTATTTGCCTTGAACTTTCCAGAGCGAACTCGATCAGGTGCACAGAGTTCAGCTTTGAAACTAGCAAGTGTCGTGCCGTCGGGAAAATCAAATTCAGTGATATCATCAAGCGGTGCACCTTCGTTAGAAATACCAAGGATTTCCGCTAAGAGGACATCATTGAACTCGATGTCTAGTCTGCCAACACGAGTACTTACGTCAAACGTGTTTAGTATGATATTGCAGTAGAAAAGTCTAATGGCATTAGTAGCTACCGGAAAACAAAGTTTAACAACATGTTGTAATCCTAATGCCTCAAAATAAGGACGGTGTTCTAGAAACACAGTTCATTTGATAGGAGCGCCTGCGCATATGGATCTCATAGAGAAGTTTCCATACCACAGAAGGGCTTGATCTAGGATTTGAAAATAAAACCCATCGAACGCGCCATCGCTCGATTGAACTGGTGAAAAGAGGGAATCCGTGTGTGGATTTGAAGATGATCCTTCCTCACTAGGATTGGTCGTCTTCTTCCTCTTGAAGGGGTTAAATCCCTTAGGCGGCATTGTGCAAATAAAATAAATATGCACGAAATTGAAATGAGGAGAAATACGGAGTTATACCTCCCGAGATTCAAGTATGTTGTAGAGGACAACGATCTCCGCATGAATCCAAATTTTGGATGGATTTTACCACGTAGATTGGGAGAAACGGAGTGGTGAAGAACTAGGGTTTGAGAGCTTTCGCGCGGCTGCTGTTGCTGTGAAGGTGGTTTTAGAAGCAATGAAGAAGAAGAGGCTCTCAGGTTCTGGTTATATAACCAGATACCACTAACCGAACTCGGGCCGAATTCGGTCCGTATTCTGGCCGAATTCGCCTGGGGTTCTGTTAGTTGGTTTGGGCCACTTTCTTTTTCATTGACTCATTTCAAAGATTTAATTCAAAGATTAGTAATTTCAACATTCAATTAATATAATTAATATTATTTTATAGATTAAATTTTGTTACGCAGCGACTGTCTCAGATTAGCTGTAGGAGTACTGTCCCAGCTAGCGAAGGTTCACCGAGGAACTCTTAAGTACCGCTTCGCTTCAACCTTAGTTGTGGTGACAGACATACTCTTTATTAGCTTGTTTCTAACACAGTTTTTGCGTATTGAAATATAATCATAAAACAAAATTAATTAACATTATTGACGTCCAAAATTCCTAATTCTTGACGTAAACAATTGAAACGGTCTTCTGCTAGAGGTTTTGTGAAGATGTCAGCTAATTGATTCTCAGTGTCTATGTGCACAAGGTCAATATCTCCATTCTGATGATGATCTCGAAGAAAATGATGTCGAATCTCGATATGCTTAGTACGAGAGTGACATACTGGACTCTTAGTCAAATTAATTGTGCTCGTGTTGTCACAGAAAATGGGAATGTGTGTGTAAAATAAAGCATAGTCTTCTAAGGTTTGTTTTATCCACAAAATCTGAGCACAACAACGTCCTGCGGCGATATACTCAGCCTCTGTTGTTGATAGAGCTACAGAATTTTGCTTTTTGCTAAACCATAAGACTAAAGCCTTGCCTAAGAAATGACATGTGCCGCTGATACTTTTTCTATCAACTTTGCATCCAGCAAAATCTGCATCCGAGTAACCAATAAGGTCAAAGGACTTAGTTTTGGGATACCATAAGCCAACAGAAGAAGTGTCCTTAAGGTATCAAAAGATACTTAACTGCGCACAGATGTGATTCCTTTGGATTAGCTTGAAAACGTGCACACAGACAAACACTAAACATAATATCTGGACGACTAGCAGTTAAATAAAGTAAACTATCGATCATACCTCGATACTTACGTGTGTCGACAAACTTGCCTTGTTCATCAATATCAAGCTTTGTTGAAGTTGCCATCAGAGTGCCAATAGGTTTGACATTGTCCAGATCAAACTTCTTTAGCAAATTTTTTGTGTACTTGGCTTGATTTATGAATGTTCCATTGTCAGTTTGTTTGATTTGCAGTCCGAAAAAGAATTTCAGCTCTCCTATCATGCTCATCTCAAACTCATTCTGCATACACTTAGAGAATTCTTGACAAAGAGATTCACCAGTAGATCCAAATATAATATCATCAACATAGACTTGTATTAAGAGAAGCTTGCCATTAAAAGACTTAATAAACAAAGTAGTATCAACCTTGCCTTTTGAAAAACCGTTGTCAAGTAGGATAGAGCTTAGACGATCATACCAAGCACGAGGGGCTTGTTTCAAACCGTATAAAGCTTTCTTTAACTTGAAAACATGATCAGGGTTTTTAAAATCTGTGAAACCTGGAGGTTGTGCTACAAAAACTTCTTCTTTAATAAAACTATTTAAAAATGCACTCTTGACATCCATTTGAAATAATTTAAAATTATGAAAATATGCAAATACACATAACATGCGAATGGATTCTAATCTCGCAACTGGGACATAAGTCTCATCGTAGTCGATACCTTCTTTCTTATTGTATCCTTGAGCTACGAGTCGAACCTTATTATGAGTCACTAAACCATTCTCGTTCAGTTTATTTTGGAATACCCAACGGGTGCCAATGATCGGATGATCAATAGGTCTGGGAACAAGTTCCCAAACTTGATTCCGTTCAAATTGGTTTAATTCCTCTTGCATAGCATCTATCCAAAAATTATCACTACATGCTTCATCAATGGTTTTAGGTTCTAGCTGTGAAATGAATGCAACACTAGAAACAATATCTCTACTGGATGTACGAGTACTTACACCTTTGGTGATATCACCAATTACCAAATCCTTTGGATGATCAGCCGTAAATTTTAATCTTTTCGGCAGACTCTGAAGGTAGCTGGTTCCTGGTGTAACGCCCCAGTCCTAAATACTTGAGACTAGATACGTATCATGCCAGCTGTATACATACGAGTAAATATACGGTTCGTATGTATACATAAGCTGTAAAATGTAGAAAGCCAAGACACTAAATCTCATCCACAAGGTTAAATAATGATATAAAGCAAATTTGAGTTTGTCAAGTACACAATAGTTGGGCGGAGACAAAGTCCACTACCAACCAAATTAAATATGGAAAAATATACAAGAAAAGAATTTAACAAGCGAGAGCAATGGCGAGTCCAAGAGCAATCATCACGAATGAAAGAATGGCCTTAGCTAGAGCACCTGCAAGATATCACGAAACACACACCTGGGGAAAAAAATCAGGTCCTCAGAGGGACGTAACAAGACACATAATATCATGCCGATAAACTGAATAAATAAAGCTCAATAGAAAAGTATGCATGGATAAAGGTTCCTAACCATTCTATGTGGATTTTAATTTAGAGGATAACGTTCTACGCAGGGGCTGTCTCAAGCATGTAATAAAGAGTGGCCAACAAGTAGCGCTCATCCGAGACACTATCGGCCGGGTAATACGTAGCGCTCATCCGAGACACTATCTCCCAAAATGTGTGTAAAAGTAGCCCCTACGCTAGTAGCTGTCCCCTCCCCCCTAATGATATTATACGTGTGTCGTAACCATGACACACAAACACGTGTCGTTTCCACCACACTGTTTTAATATAGATAACTGTCAAGTCTTCTAATCATGCATCTATTGACAGTTATTCCTACGCATGCACACGGGGGATCAGCCCACACGCAAGTGACCTCTATATGACACTCACAACTCTCACACACAACTCGTGTACAATTGTGGCAAGTCAATGAGACATACTAATTTGATGGTAGTATCTTAACTCTAAGCCAATTTTATAAAATATAATAATTTGTATCTTCATATAATTTAGAAAGAAACAATCTTGAAAATAAACACAACATGCATGATATTGAGCAAGAAATTAAACAGTAAAGGCAAGGTGTCTTGCCTGATGTGTCGCCTGGTGTGGTGCAAAAATCCGACAAGTCATGTCTGTCCAGTAGCCATGTTCGCTGAGTATTGGTCCGAGAGTTACGAGGAAATAGGAAGGATGATCAGTCGCAATCCAGATAATTGAGGAAATTGGAGTAGAATTATATATTTTATATAACCCTTCCTAATTTTTAGACAAGAAAACTCAAAACTTGTAAATATGAATTATTTATTTATTTTTTAGGCAAAAATAATTTAGATAACTTCTTTGAAATAGTAGGAAATTATAATTTAAAAACTAAAATGTTTGTAAATAGATATTAATAATTTAGAAATTCTTATTTAGAGTTTTAAAACCGTATTTAAAATATAGGCCAAGCCAATATAGTACTCTGTATATATCTTAAAGAAAATTTTAAAAGATTAATATAACTAGTAAATATCATGATGTAATAAAAGAATAGTACAAATAAAAATACTAACAATTATCTATACAAAATAATTAACAATACTAATATTTAACCCTTAATCTTAATCCTTTTGTAAAATGGTTAATAATAATAATGATAATAATAACAGTAATAAAATAAACATAATAATACTAATAATAATGATAATGTTTAATAATAATATTAATAAAAGATAATGATAATAATAGTGATAATGATATTAAAACTAATAATAATAATATCAGTAATAAATAATAATAATAATAACAAAAGTTATATATAATAGTAATAATAATAATAATAATAATAATAATAATAGTGCTGTTGAAAGAACACAACCCCCCCAAATTCCTTTCTGTAACAGAGGGAGAGAGAGAGAGAGGCGTGGGAAGAAGAGGATGAGGGGTTACCGGTGGATTTTCGGCGGCAAGGGCGGCGGCGCGGCGGTCCATGTTGGCGGAGGGGAGGTCACGGCGCCGTGCGACCAGGAGGAAGTGAGCGGCTAGGGCTTGTCGACGGGAGAAGACACGCGCACGACAGTGGTCGGGCCTCGACGGCCGGCGCTCTCCGCGATGGTGGCGGGGGTTGATGGGCGGCGCAGCTCTGGCGCTGGAGGAGTGAACGGCAACGGGGTTTTCCGGCAAGGGAGGCGGAGGTTCCACCGCTGCGGCGGTTGGGGCAACTGGCGGCGGTCTCAAGTGGAGGCGGTGCACGCTGGCACATCCGATCAAGGGTTTACGACTGGCTCTACGCGGCGCGGCGGTCGGGGCAACTCCCGCGGAGGTCGGCGGTCGGCCGTGCGGCCGGGGGAGGCGGAGAACGCCGATGCGGTACGGTGGAGGTAAGGGTTTCCCCTCTTCCTTTCTTTTCGCTGTGGTGTGGGTGATTTGTGTGGTCGTCGACGATGGACGCCGACGACGGTGGTGGTTGTTGTTGGGTTATGACTGTGGTCGATGGTGACGGGAGTCAGAGATGGTGGTTGGGGTGGTGATGATGAAACTGAGGGGTTCCTAGTGCTGGTGGTGATTCATGGGAGGATGACGGTTGGGTGAGGGGCTGCAGGCGATGGAGTCGGCGGTGTCGGGTGGTGCCGTGTCTAGGGAGTTGCAGTTGGTGATGGTCCTGGTTATGGTGTTGGTGATATTCGTGGAGAAGGCGACGGGAAGGCGGCATATGGTGGAAGATGGCTGTGGTGGTGGTTGGGGTCGGATGCCGGGGAGACAGAGGCAGAAAGAGGTGGTGGTGACGGAACGACGATGGCGGGGTTTGATTGGGTGATGGTGTGTCGGTTGTATGATTTTTGTCGTCGTGTCCGGGCTGTGGACACGACGTGGGTGACTGTAAAGATCTGGAATAAGATTTTGCGTCACCGACACGATGCACAGCACGTTGCATGAATTGTGGAGATTGGTTTTATAGAATTTTATGGAGGAGTACCTCTCCTTATATAGGAGGCGGGAATTCCCATTGGATAAGGATTAGGTTTTATTTAAAACCTAATTAGATAATTCCTTTTAATTTAAATCCATTTAAATCCAAATCCAAATACCATCAAATTTAAATCTAATTAAAATCTTAGTTTAAAATCAAATGAGATAGATCAAATTTCAAATATTTAACTATTTAAATAATCCATAAGTTTAAATCAAGATTTTAAATTGCCATAATAATTTCAAAATATGATTTCCAAAAATACTAATAATAATAATTTCGAAAATTACATTATTATTTAAAATAAACTAATAATTAATTATGAAATATTTATCTATGACCAAATAATATTTACATAAATATATGTTTCTAAAATAAAATTTTATAAGAATATTATTTATTATTATAACTGTCTAAAAAGGCTTCTCATAAATAAAATCATGAATTTAGAAATTTTGGTAGCTAAAAAATAATTATTATATATATTATTTTGAATTTATAGAAATAGAAAAAAATATTTTTAAAAGAAATATGTACGCTCGCACATATTCGCACTCGTCGAGCAATTTCGGAAATCAAAATTTTACGCGCGACGTACAATACGACTACGCTGCGTACAATACCAAATTTTTAAATCAGCACCAAAATTAAATAAAAAATCAGTAGAAATTTAGGAGTTTTACACCTGGATCTTCTCTAGGAGGATCAGCTAGTGCTGAGCTTGGTTGAGAATCAGCTGGTGTTGAGCTTAGTACAGTTAGATCTTCGTCATTGTCATCGATAGTCATTTGATTCAATTCATCAAAGGTGACATTGATTGATTCTTCGATAATCATAGTTCGTTTGTTGAAGACTCTGTATCCTTTGCTCTTGGCCGCATAACCTAAAAATATACCTTTATCGGCCTTTTCGTCAAACTTTCCCAAATTATCTTTTGTATTAAGAATAAAGCACTTACAACCAAATATTCTAAAATATGAAACTGATGGAATTCTATCAAACCATAACTCAAATGGAGTCTTCTTCGATTTTGGTCGAATTAGAACTCTATTGAGAACAAAACAAGCTGTATTGACAGCTTCAGCCCAGAAATATTTGGGTAGACTAAACTGATTTAACATTACTCTGGCCATTTCGGATAGAGTTCTGTTCTTACGTTCCACAACTCTATTTTGTTGTGGAGTCCTAGGGCAGGAGAACTCGTGTACAAAATCGTGTGTGTCACAAAATTGCTCAAACTCTGCATTCTCGAATTCGCCTCCATGATCGCTTCTAATACGAGTGATCATGTAACCTTTTTTATTCTGTACTTTCTTACAAAAGGCGACAAATTCGGATAATGCATCATTCTTGCGTGTCAAAAAGTATACACACGTGTATCTAGAGTAATCATCTACGATTACAAAAGCATATAATTTACCTCCGAGGCTAGCAACTCTGCTAGGACCAAATAAGTCCATATGTAGCAATTGTAGAGGTCTAGTAGTACATACTGTGTTTACTGACTTGAATGTGGATCTGGTAGCTTTGTTCTTTTCACATTGGCTGCATATCGAATCCTTCTTGAATGTTATGTCTGGTAAACCGCGTACTAGCTTCTTCGTGGATAATCTTGAGATTGTGTTAATATTTGTGTGACCGAGTCTCATATGCCACAGATGACTCTCATCACTTTTAGCCATTAAGCATCTACCTGAAATGTTAGTTTCTTCCAACAAATAGAAAACATATATGTTGTCTTCCCTGATACCTTCAAAGATAGTACTACCAGTTGAGCTATCAACTATAGTACATTTGTCTTTGCCAAAGTTGATGCCATAACCATGATCAGCTAAATAACTTATGCTGAGTAGATTATGTTTTAACTCGGTAACCAGACAGACATCCTTAATCACAGGATAGGGAGATTTACCAACATTACCGATACCAATGATATACCCTTTCAAGTTGTTACCGAAGGAGACATAACCTTCCTTCTTCTTCTTCGACAGTGTTGCAAATAGTGTAGCATCACCGGTCATATGCCGTGAACAACCGCTGTCGAGGATCCATTTGCTTTTAGCATGTGAAAGGTGTTCCACCTACAAAATAGTTTGCAGATGAAACTTTTGGTACCTATTTCTTGTAGGGTCCTAAAATATTAGCTTTTGGTATCCATGCATAAATATTTAAATCAACAAGCTTTCTGATTCTACATGCAGGAGAAATATGACCAGTATAGCCACAATAATGACATTGTGCATGTTTAGTGTTTAAAGCTGAGTGATGTGCATGATTGGTAGGTTTAGGTTTTCTAGTATAGAAGAAAGCATACCTATAATCCTGTTTGGGCTTAACCTTTTGGGGTAAAGGTTTGATATGGTTAGGTCTGACAGTGTTTGGTTTGGGAATGTTCCGATTATTCGGTAAGTGACACGTGTTAGGGTAGGAAGCAGCTGTCTCAGGCTATTTTTCTAACCTAATTTCCAATCTTTTGGAAGTGTCATACAACTTAGTATAGTCAGAAGTGAGTGCTTCCATTCTGACTTGTGAACTTTGAAGACTTTTTTTTTTCTCTTTAGAAAGTTCTTCTTTCAGTTGGTCAATAACCTTGTCTTTTTCTTCGGATGACTCGGTAGTCTCGTGTAATAAGAGCTTAATAGAAGAAAGCTCACCAGACTCACTAACATTATCTTTAACCTCAGCTAGTAGGTCGGTAAGTCTTCCTATTTCACCTTTGTACTCTTTGAGTACCTTCTTAGAGGTCTGATATTTGCTACACAGTTTCTTTTAATCACTTATCAGTTTACTGAAGGCATCTCCTAATTGCTCAAAGGTGAAATCATCATATGTATCAACTACAGGTTCAGAGAGTACCTGATCGGATGCCATAAAGCATACATTTGTAGCGTCTTCTGATTGTTCATCTTCTGAGTCGCTGGCTTCACTTTCATGCCATATGCTGGTGTTAGCATATCTCCGAGATGTTGATCTCTTCAGGTTTCCTTTCTCATACCTGTTACTCTTCTTGCTTGATGATGAGTTTGTAGGACAATTCTTCTTTATGTGTCCCTTCTTCTTGCAGCCATAGCAGACAACATCATCTTGATACCAGTTATTGCTACTATTATTTTTTTTGGCTTTTTTCTCATATCTCATGAATCTTTTGAATTTCCTTGCTAGGAGTGCTTGATCTTTAGCATCAGATTTACTGCTGTCTGAATCACCTTCAGCAGCTTTTTTGTGCTGAGCCTTGAAAGCGATCGACTTCTCCTTTGGTGCAGGCTCTTCAAAATCTTGTAGCTCCAGTTCATGAGTGAGTAGCTTACCCATGAGTACTTCGAGGGACATAATTGTGAGGTCGTTCCCTTCAATGATTGCAGTAGCCTTTGGAATCCAGTTCTTGGTAAGTGCTCGCAGGAGTTTGCGAATCTTTTCATGGTTACTGTAATCTTTGCCTAGGGAGGACAAAGGATTTACAATATCCAAGAATCTTTTGAACATCTGAGTAACTATTTCGTTGGGCTTCATCTTGAACACCTCATACTCTTGAGTAAGTCTGCTGACCTTTGATTCTTTGACTTGAGTCGTGCCTTCATGTGTGACTTCAAGAAGCTTCCACACTTCATTAGCAGTTGTGCAGATAGACACCCTGTTAAATTCAGTTCTGTCTAAAGCACAAAATAAAGCGTTAATAGCACGTAGGCCTGTCAGCGGTAGACCAAAAATTCGCATTCGATCCGCATTCAAACCGATAACATCCGAAATTCTGGTTACGGATACGGATGCGGATGTCTTATCGGATATTTATCGGATGCGGATACAAAAATTATAATATCCGATCCGATAACATCCGATCCGATAATAAAATTAACTTAACATAAAAAATATATACTAATTATGGGTTGAGACTGAGACTGTGACTCTGTGAGTGGTCACGTGAGTCATATCAGCACAACAGCTAAGTTCTAATCCCCCCTAAAAAAAGGAGAACAACTTTCAACGGTGGAGATCATTTCAAGACTCAAGTGAATGGTGATCATTATCAATACTTATACTTTACAAGTTACAACAGCCCTAACCCTAAAAAATCAAAAGAGAGTCCGAGACTCTCTCTCCCAAAGTAGCCACCGCCACCGCCGAAAGCATCTCTCTCTCTCGCCCTCTCTCTCTCTCTCTCTCTCTCTCTCCCTCTCTCATTCTTCAGTGCTAATTTGAAGCTTTTTTGTCCGGATCTTCATTCTAGGTAGGCTTTTCTTCTAATTACAAGAAATTTCCTATGAAATTCGTGTTTCACATAAATTTTTTCTTCTATTTATGGTTGGTTACTTTCAAACTTCATTTTTTTCTTCTTGGATGATGCTAACTTTTCTATTTAATCATTGTTTTTTCGTGCAGGGCTTATTTGAACTTGAAGGCTAATTTGAAGCTTTTCCAATTCGGATCTTCATTCTAGGTATGCTTTTATTTTTATTGAATCAAATATTTTTTCATGCAATGCTTTTCTGATGGGTTTTTTTTCCTATTTGTGTTTGGTTTGTTACTTCATTTTTTTTTCTTGGATGAAGCAAACATTTTTCTATTGAATCATTTTTTTTCTTCTTTTTTTCGTGCAGTCCTCGTATGGTGCAAATAACTTGTTTTGCTTGTTGCTCATGAATTTTTTTTGTTGCTCTTGCCATGAACTTTTTTTGTTGCTCATGTCATGAACCGATAATCAGAAAAAGACCTATAATAGTACCCATGCCATGAACTTGTTTTGCTTGTTGCTCTTAAATTTTTTTTCTTGCAGTTGTGTTTGATCTCTTGCATCATAATCAGAAAGAGACCTATAATAGTACCCATGCCATGAATTTTTTTTCTTGCATTTGTGTTTGATCTCTTGCATTTGTGTTTTTATAGAATTTTATCTGAAAAAATCCAAGATGGCTCAAAGTCCAAGTGTTTCAATTAACTCAAGACTACCCACTTCAAGTCCTGATGTCGAGGTTGATGTTGAATCAAATACTGAAATAAATGTTAGAGGGAAAGAGATTGAGAGTGAAAATGAAACACAAGTAGATGATGACTTGAACAAGAGGAGGAAAAGGAGATCTGAAGTATGGAAAGATTTCGAAGAGCAATATTTAGGGGTTGGTAAATGTCGAGCAACATGTAAGCATTGCAAAAAACAATTTGACGGGTCTAGCAGGAATGGAACCACACATTTGCACAATCATCGAAAAGTTTGTAGTAGGAGGCCTCAAAATCGGCCCGGTCAAAAACTCATAACTTCCATAACTAGTGGTGGCAAACCTCCAAGAATGGGAACTTGGAAGTTCGACGCTGCCAAAAGTCGGATTGCATTTGCAAAGATGGTTGCTTTTCATGACTATCCATTTAATATGGCTGAGCATCGTTATTTTCAAGAATATTTGAAGGCCATCGACCCTAGAATAAAGTTTTACTCAAGAAATATCATTCGAAAAGATGTTTAAAAAGTTCATAATGCCATGAGAGTGCAATTGCAAGCGATGCTTGATAGAAATACATCTAGAGTAAGCCTCACAACTGATTTATGGACAGCCGAGCATCAAAATTTAGGTTATTGTTGTGTGACATGTCATTTCTTAGACAATGATTGGGTCTTGCAGAAGAAATTATAGCATTTGGTATGGTTCCATCTCCACATACCGGAATTATTCTCAGCGAGTTCATCAAATCCACAACACTAGCATGGAATATTGACTCCAAGTTATTTGCAGTAGCAGTTGACAATGCAGCTAGTAATGATGTAATGATTCGGAATCTTAAAGAATGGTTGAATGATAAAGGGGGTTTATTACTTAATGGTGACATGTTTCACATGAGGTGCAGTGCTCATGTTTTAAATCTGATTGTGCAGGTAAATTTTTTTAATTATTTTATTTCTTGTTTTCTTTATATTGTTAATGCTCAGTTTTAGTTCAAATCTCATTGTGTAGGATGGTTTGAAGGTGGTGGCTTCTCTTGTAGGAAAAATTCGAGAAAGTGTCAGTTTTATCAAATCCTCCCAAGGCCGAAAGCAAAAGTTTGAGTCTGCATTATCCCAGACAAAATTAGCTGGTAAGGGAGTCTCAAGCGATGTGCCAACAAGGTGGAATTCGACTTTTCATATGCTTGAGAGTGCAATAGAAGTAAAATTGGCATTTATTCGCTTAGCGGAGTTACATTCTGAGTATAAAACTTTGCCTAGTAAAGAAGAATGGGAGAAAGGGGCTGTGATTTGTGAATGTTTAAGGGTATTTAACGATACCACACTTCTATTTTCAGGGGTTAAGTATCCTACTGCAAATTTATATTTCAAGGGTGTTTTAGATGTGAATGTGAGTATTCTTGATTGGCTAAATAGTCCGCATGATTATGTTCGTAGCATGGCACAAAATATGAAGGAGAAGTTTGATAAATACTGGAAGAGTTGTAGTTTAATGATGACCATTGGTACAATCATAGATCCTCGATACAAATTTAAATTTGTGCAATTTGCTTTTAGTAAGATTTATGGTGAATATTCTACAATCTACAGCAACCAAGTTCTTTCATCTTTGAAGGAACTTTACTCTTCATATGCTATGCAAGCTGGTCCTGATGTCTTTAGCCAGGATAGTTTTGTTGGTACTTCTAGTAGTGGGACTGTTAGCAACGTTGGATTGAAATCAAAGCTAGAATTTGAATTTGACAACTTGCATAGTGATATGTCTCAGTCAAATGAAAAATCTGATTTGGAGAAGTACTTGGATGAAGCATTGTTTCCTAAAGGTGATGATCCGAGGAGTTTTGACATATTATCTTGGTGGAAACTGAAGACACCTACTTATCCAATACTTGCAACTATGGCTCGTGATCTCTTAGCAGTTCCTGTATCTACTGTAGCATCAGAATCAGCATTTAGTTGTAGTGGTAGAGTGGTTACTCCACATCGACCTTCATTGGCTCCCGACATTGTTGAATCACTAAGTTGTGTAAAGGATTGGTTGCCTCCACTATCCGGTGGATTATTGAACTTTTGGTCATCAAGTTACTTTCTTTTATTTCATACATTTATCTGCTCTTGACAACTTTGTTTCTCTTCAATAATTTTAGATAATGTCATTAATTTGGAGGAAGGATCGGAGATTGGCGATGGTACATCTGACATCTAGACGTTTTGGTAACACTCCCTTATTTTGAATATGATTTATTTTTTTTAGAAATTTCTTATGTTAGCTACCTGTGCAGCTGTGCTGCCTAATAAGAGTATTCTGAATCCTGATATCTGTAGCAGGGCTGCAGGGGACAATATGAAGTCCTGGCCTCCTGTCCCTGGGTTTCTTTAGTAGGGAAGAAAGTTTGCTATATGAAGTCCTGGTGCTTTTGGTGTAATCTGGTGCTATTTTCATGGTTAGTCCAAAAACAAAATGGGATCTGTTTCTATGATACATTTAAATCCCAAAGTAGATTTTCTTCTCTTGCAATACTGAAATAGATATATTATCTTCCCAGTAGTCTGTCTTCCACATTCACAAAAACTAGTTGACATGGCAACACTTTTCTCTACTGAAATAGATTATAGATATATTATCTTCCCAGTAGTCTGTCTTCAGTCTTCCACATTCCTTGCAATAGTTGACATGGCAACACTTTTCTTCCCAGTAGTCTGTCTTCAGTCTTCCACATTCCCAGTAGTCTGTCTTCAGTTTAACACATTCTGGCAACTGCAGCAAGATGGTTGCCCTCTGTAATTGATGCACAAATATCCACGAGTATACATTGTGAATTTGTTTAGTTCAATAAGCAGCTGTTACTTATAAATGTTGATATGTTAATTGTCAATTATTTAGTTTTTCTTCCTTGTTGTGAATGCAAACCTCTAATTTCATAGGTTTTCATGGCTTTTGGCAACATTCTAACTTGTTGTGAATGCAAACCTCTAATTCCTTGTTGTGAATGCAAACCTCTAATTTGTTTAGTTCAACTGTCATTTCTAACTGTGTAATACTTTGTTCTTTTCTTTTGGCAACATTCAGACTTCAGAGGTTTTCATGGCTTTTGGCAACATTCAGACAATCAGACTTCAGAGGTTTACTCAGAATGGTTTGAAGGTGGCTTTAAATTGGATGTGAATGATCTTTGTATGATTGTATCAGATGTTTAAATATTTTTGTACCAAAAATTCTTAGTGTATCAGATAATCAGACTACATGGATGTGAAGGATCTTTGTATAATTGTATTAGTCTATTAGATGCTGCCTTTGTTGATTTTATCTGAAGTTCAGGTTGCATGTGAAGTTTTGTGTGTAATTATCTGAAGTTCAGGTTGCATCTGAAGTTCAGGTTGCATTAGTAACTATCTGAAGTTCAGGTTGCATGTGAAGAGTTTGTGTATAATTATCTGAAGTTCAGGTTGCATCTGAATTCTGAAGTTCAGGTTGCATGTGAAGAGGTTGCATGTGATTCGTGAAGAGTTAATGATATAATTTAAGTTTTTAAATGCATTAGTAATTATCTGAAGTAATTATCTGATGTTCAGGTTGGATGGATCTTTGTATCACTATATTGAGTAAATATTGCTGCCTCTGAAATTCTGAATCTGTGATCAGCAAGGAATGTGTATATCTGTATACAATATATGGATGATGACATGTTAATTTATTTGGAGCATATTCTTATTGATTCGAATATTACCCAATATCCGTTAAGATTTTCGGTAACGGATACGGGAGCCAAAACTCCCATCCGATCGGATATCGGATGGTTATCGGATGTATCCGGTAGCTATCGGTTCGGATGTGGTAATACCAATATCCGACCGATAAGCTACAATTGACAGGCCTATAGCACGTGCGTCAAGACTGGCCTTTTTCTTTTCTTCCTCTGTATCTGTTATGGGGTTTTCAATTAAAACTCCATCAACATTTATACGAGGTGGCTTTTGATAGCCATCAACAATAATAGACCATAAATCAAAGTCAAGTGATTTCAAGAAGAAACTCATCCGTGTTTTCCAATAGGTATAATTCGTACCATCAAACAGTGGAGGTCTGTTTGTGGCCTGGCCTTCACTTGTGAATTTCACAGTTGCCATGTGTTGTGCAGTGATCTATATAACAATTAGTTAAATGAATAAATAATTGCAATGTTACCTTGCTTTACCTGTAACACCCGCTCTGATACCAATTATAGGAACGAAATCGTAAAATAGAATACTCTAGAGGGGGTGAATAGAGTTGGTAGCGGAATAATGCTAATTAAAAAATGTTAGCAGCAAGATCACAGAATAATAATCATAACTAAATAATGTAAAGACAGAGATAAGAAAGCAAACGCAAAGACAGCGATGTATACTGGTTTTCCTCTGTTGAGGACTAGTCCAGTCGGTAGAACTCTTGCTACCAGTTGAATCCACTATTGGAAAAATCGTAAGTTTTCTTACGAAGTCCTTGCAACTTCTACAACGCGAGCTTTGATACGAAGAACTCGTCCAACTTCAATTATGAAGATGTATTCTTCTATCAAGCCTTCTGATTATAATCACTCTGAAACTTCTAGACCGTACCGCACTGGCAAATCGACTAGAGGATTGTAACTGGCTTGGGATCTGAAAATTAAAGCTCTAGAAAAACTCTTTGGAAGACAGTAGGCTTTGAATAGAGAGAAGATTGAAAGTGAATGAGTGAGTTAAAATGATCGAAATCCTTCTCTATTTATAGGAGTTCCAAAGACAGAATTCTGGCAGAATTTGGGAAGAATTCGGGCAGAACTCTATGAGAAAATCTCGATCAAATCCGCAACTGCAGGAGGACCAAGTTCCAAGGAATTCAAAAACAAAACGGCCACTAACCGAACTCTGGCCGAACTCTGGCCGAGTTCTGTCAGGGTTAAGTTAGGGTTTTTAAAATTAGTTTTTGGGGTATTTTGAAAACCTTTTTGGAGCTTTTGTAAATACGAATGTTTTTCAAAACTAAGGACATTTTAAAAATATTTTGAAATCATTTTGGAATAGCTTATTTGCCAGTACGACTCGGTGTACAAAGTATTCATAGACTCAAATAAAATAAAAAATACATTGCTCAAAGAAATACAGACTCGAACAGGCAAACAACGCTTCGGTCTTGAACTGAGTAGATAGCCATTCCTGAGTATGTTCAAGAGTCCGAGATATTCTGACTAGCTCCATATATCAAGACAGAGTTTGATCAATTATTAAAATCAGTTTGACCATATAACCAATGGGCCAACAACTCACTCCATCGACACAGGGACCCCGATAAACAAAAGTGTTCTCCTAGGACTACATCTAAGTCCTACATTGTAACACTGTTCTATTTGTAATTGAAATTACAATAAAAAGATTTTAATGGCAAACAAGCTGGCGATTCTGCTGGGGACCTCTTTCTCCTCCACCTTGAAAGCTGTGTTGCAATCCGACGACGTGAAGGTGGGCTCCTCCCACAAGATGCTGGTCGTACGCCTCAATTAACAGACGTTTGAGGAGTTCATCTCTGAAGGCAGCACAAGTCCTTCGAAGCGGCTGCCAAAGCCGAAGAAGACTCGCCAAGTCTGGATGCGTAAGGACGAGGCCTCTGGCACCACCACTGAAGGGGATGCGCCGATGTAGTCCACCATTCTCGCTGATGTCCTCAGCGGCCAGGATGCGCACACTGGTGCAGCGTATCTCTTAGAAAAGCGTGGTGATTACCATTTTCCTCAGCCATCTCCTTCTCAGACAAGGAAGATGCGCCGACGGAGCAGGGGCGCATCTAACGCCCTGCACAGTAACTCTGATGCGCCACAGAAGGTTTATGTCTTTGACAGACTCACTCGTTGTCGTGGCGAGGAGAATTTGGACTCTGAGTACTATGTACCCCAGCGGGCTGGTACAAAGAAGTCCAAGTCAGCACGGGCCATGCGCCTCAAATGTGCTATACCGGCAGCAAACCAGAAGCATGTACTCACAATCATGCACGCTGCTGATGGTAAGCTGTATAAGGTCGACTCGGGTGCTTCTGCGCCAGAAACGAGCCGACCTTCAAAGTCCTTGCCTCACTTGGGCACATCTGTTGCGTTCGCAACCAAGTCAAGCAAGGCAACCTCTGTAGTCTTGAACCCCAGCACCTACATACGATGTGCGTCTGTGGTTGGTTTAAGTTACTGTAAATGTTGTACTCTTACTACTGATCTGAGCGCATCTTCTGCGTTGGTTCAGGGGGCGCAGCATTCACCTGAGTACCCCGACGCTTGGCCTTGCCATGCGCCTGATGGGGGTGTGAAGGTGGCACTCTTACTTGACCACCTCGGCGCTTGGCCATGCCATGCGCTTGATGGGGGTGCGAAGGTGGCACTCTCCCCCAAGTATTTGCGTAATGTGATCAGTCACAAGCGCCGATCAGGAGAGTCGACTGACAAGCACAATGCACCCCTCACAGGACACACCTGTGCTGTAGTCACCATCAACTGTTGTTGCAAAACAACAGTCCCACCATTAAGGCAGTCGGTGTTCCAGCGGCTACAATCATCAACACCCCTCCAACGTCGCCTCGGGAAGAAGGTGTCAATTGAAGAGGAGCCAGAACTAAAGGTTGCTTCTTGCAACGTAATCTCTAACTCCTCGTCAATCCGAAAGATGAATGGCAACTCCTCGGTCTCGCCTTCATCCAAGAGCCAGCCGAGGAAAACCAAGACAACTGTCCCGTCCTCTTGAGTATTTGAAGGCACTCGGGGGAGAAAGAAGATCTTGGAGGAAGCTGGGGGTAGTCAAGCCCTTGTTGATCCTCCTTCTGAAGACGAAGACGTCCTCCAGAGCATAGCTGGGGGTAGCCAAATCCTTGCTGATTGTCCTCATAAAGACGAAGACGTCCTCTAGAGCACAGCTGGGGGTAGCCCAGTCCTTGTCGATCTTTATCCCCAAGACGAAGATATTCCCCAGAACATAGCTGGGGGTAGTCAAGATGAAGCTCCAGGAGAAGCGACTCATCTACAAGAGAGCGAGGCTGAAAGCGAGGCTTCAACCAACCCATCCACTTCTAGCCATGTCATGACAGTATACATGACTGGGGGTGATACAGAGTCAAATGCGCCGCCAGCAGACCTCGTCCAACGCATGGATACTTTGGAAGGGGGACTCAAAACCCTCTCTGCCTCCATGCAAACACTGACTCAAGCAGTATTTGAGATACGGTCAGCCTTGGCAAGGGCACCTTCTACCGGTCCTGACCCAGGGGCCAATGGAGAATCAAGTGTACCCCTTCAACAGGTATCCTTGGATACAGATCGCCGCGAAGCACCACGGACGTTGGAGCCTTCAAATGCTCAACTCCAGGCTGTACCACCTTCTCCGACTCCCAGCTCCACGGAAGACGTGGTTAAGATGATTAGGGACTTGCACGAGCGCTTTGAGTCCAAGAACATACAGGAGGAGCGCCAGAAGATGGGGATCCCACAACCATACCCCCTCGAATGGAACAAAGTGGTTTATCCTCCCAAATATAAACCACAAATATTAACGCCATACGACGGGAAGGACTCTCCACGCCGCTATCTGACGTACTTCCAGTCTCAAACGGGACATCTCCCGAAGGAAGACACACTACTCACCAGCATATTTGTCGGGGCACTGAAAGGAGTGGCTTACGACTGGTACTGTAGTCTCCCTAACAACTCCATATCTTCCTTCGATGACTTGACGCGTCTCTTCCTCGATCGTTTCTACGACAGGGGGAAGGACATGACAATGGCGTCCCTCATAGAAATACGTCAGAAGGAGAAGGAGACGGTTCGAGCATTCATCGAACGTTTCCGACAAGCCTGCTTCAGACTGCCCCCGGGTATGCCAGAACATGCACTCCTCTCCTTCTGCAGTATGAACATGTTGCCTGCGATCAAACTCTGGCTCAACTTCACTCCTCCTCCCGACTGGAGTTCATTGATCATCGAGGCCGAAGCAGCAGAAAAGAAGGCGTCCAATGCTCGTATTCTGGGAGTCAGTTTCCCTGCCTTTGAAGACAAGAGAAAACGGACTGCAACCAACAACCCTGGACGAGAGACGAAGGGGAAGCAGGCGTTGACTGTCAATGCCTCCAAAGGTGCACCAATACCTACTCAGAAGCCTCCACTTGCACCAAGGCCAAAGGAGGTTTATACTTTCAACGATGAAGACACCTTGCAAATCTTCAAGATATTGAAGCAGGGTGACAAGATCAAGCTACCAGACCCAAAGCGTCCTGACGAGGTTGGGAGAGTGGACAATCCGAGGTACTGTCCCTACCATTGGTTTGTCGGACATCCAACTAAGGACTGCTATGTCCTTAAGAACTACATCCAGCGTATGATCAATGCGGATGTTATCTCCGTCGACTGCGAGAAGAAAACGGTCTCGGCCAACCTGGTGTCACTCCAATTTGGCACCTTATCGCCAACTACAGCACAAGATGGCGTCGTCCCCTTCCCAAAAGTGACAATGGAGGTGGTTAACCTACCACATACTCGCGACAACGTGAGTGGACTCATCCCACTCACCACATCTCGGGAAGAGGTCTTATGGGTTCATCCTGACCTCGTCTCCGAAGTCACTCAACCGGGGGTACGCTCTACCTCCAAAACCAAGGGCAGGAAGATCAAGTCTTGCCGTATGGTCTTTTCCTCTGCAGAAGAGGCACTTCATGTACAAATACGTTCACATCAGAACGCCCAACCTGACGAAGCTGCCGTCGAGGTGGTGCCTCCTTGCACCGTCCCTGCTGCCCAGGAAGAGGGCCCATCTAGGCCTCCAGTAGCCAATAAACAGAAGCATGTAGAGGCCCATTTCGACAAGCATTTGCGAAATAAAATGCTTTGGGGCTAGCCAAGCCCCACAAGTTCGACATACTGGCACAACTGGCCAGTACTCCTGCCCGCCTATCTCTGTTTAAGCTTTTTCGTCTTTCCAAGGACACTCGCGAAGCTCTCTGTGAAGCCCTGAAGGATGCTGAATCCTTCATCAGTCAGGTCAAGCAGCCTGAGGATACCCCAACCACATGTGCGTACTGCTATACGGATGAAGTTATTCCCAACAAAACCTTCACCCAACAAGACATGCTGCTCAAGCACAACCACAACAGGCCAATGTATTATACGGGGTATGTCGGTTCCGTCAAGGTGAAGCAAATTCAGATCGATCCAGGATCTTCCCTCAGCATCATCCCGAAGACGCTACTCTCAACACTAGGGATCCCAATGTACCGTCTGGCGCCTTCCAACACCACAATCAGCGTTTCAATGCTTGCAAAAGTGAACCGCTGGATAAAATTCGGCTGAAATGTCATATCAGTAACCTCCGAACCGAGGTGACTTGCTATGTCGTGGATGCTGACGTCAACTACAACCTCCTACTGGGTCGTCCGTGGCTGCACGAGTACATGGTGGTGCCATCTACACTCCACCAATGTATGAAGTACGTGTCCACCAATGACATCATCCGGACAGAGTTCGCGGACATTGACCATTTCAAGGGAGTCGAAGCCTACTTCACTGATTCTACCCTGTACAAGTCGCCCGACGAAGGGGAAGCCAATGATGCTGACGATGAAGCAGAAACGGCAGCAGAGCCAGACATGGAGCCAGAGATGATTCTCGACGCTCCTTTGAAAATTTGACTCAAAGAAAAACTGCCTCAGATACTGCCTCCCATGACCATCAAGCTACCTAGAAAAGCACAAACTTCTCTAGGTAGAACACCTACTGAAGATCCCTTGAAGATACGGCTCAAGGGAAAGCCGCCTTAAATATCGGCTCCCCTTGTGGCAAAACTACATGGGAGGGCACCAATCAATGAAGGCGCAGTTGAGGCACCTATGAAGGTGCATCTTAAAGGCAAGCCTCCGCAATCATCTGTCTCATCCAAGCTGCCGGAGAAGGCCCACATAGCCCTCTCGGACCCCAAGGTCAAAGCTGCGGTAGACTCTTCCGAACCAACCCCAGTACTCACAGATGAAGAGCTAGGGGAGTACATATCTGCTGATGTAGATGCACCCAGCTCTCTGGACAATGTAATCCCGCGGAACAAAATCTCGTGTTTCATCAATAATAGAGTGTCTTTTAATTATTCTAGTCTTCCACATTAGAATACCATGTATACATTAGATAACGCTCTACGGTCGTTGCAAACACAAATAACGGCCGTCAATCATGTAAATCGAGTAGTCCTGTCCCAAGGGGTCTGTTTCGTAGTCCCACTGTGGAATCGAGACAAAGAATCCATCATCTTCGGCAAAGTCGAGCGTCATCAAGACCTTCCACCACTCGAGCAAGAACCAGATACCGACAGAATACAAGTCTATCGGTACACGGACAAGGCAAAGTACCTCATCCAAAAGATGAGTTACGATCTAAAAAGCAACAAAGGCCTGAACTACGGCAAGGGTCGACGTCTTCCTCTCCGGCTCCCAACACCTAAAGGAAAGCCGCGGGACTACTATTATCAAACTCGAAGGGGGGTGGGCTATGTCACGCCACCGGCAACTCCAGAGAGTTCGGAGGCAGAAGAAGTAGAACATTCTCATTCGTCCGAAGCATCAACCTGAGATTCTGATACCAGTATCGGCTCAGTCTTCAAGAAGGTGCTATCAGTCAACATGGCATCTGCACAATCTCAAGAAGATGAAGGCGAAGACCAAATACTATAATTCTTCGAGGAAAAACCTTGGGCTCAACGCCTAGGAGCACAGTGGGAGTCCCGTTTTGAATTACGCGAACCCCCTACTGAAGACGAAGTCGAGAAGATCGACCTTGGGGATGGATCTTCTTCCAAACCCATCTTCATCAGTAAGAGTCTAAAGGGACCAGACCGGGAATCTTTAGTCCGACCGGCTAAAGAATATATCGACGTCTTTGCCTGGAGCTACAAAGATATGACGGGACTTGATCCACAGATCGCAATGCATAGGCTTAACATCTTATCTGATGCCAAGCCTATAAAGTAGCAACAACGACGTTTTTGTCCTGACATCATGGACGCTATCGATCAAAAGGTAGACAAACTCCTGACCAGCGGGTTTATCCGTGAAGAACAACACCCGGATTGGGTGGCCAACATCGTCCCTCTCACCAAAAAGAATGGGAAGATACGGGTCTGCATCGACTTCAGAGATCTCAATGCTGCTTGCCCGAAAGACGAATTCCCACTTCCGATCATCGACGTAATGATCGATAATACATGTGGCTTCGAACGCATGTCTTTCATGGACGGGTATTCGGGCTACAACCAAATCAAAATGTTCCCCGATGACGCAAAACACACATAATTCAGGACACCGAAAGGGATTTTCTGCTACACGGTGATGCCCTTTGGCTTGAAGAACGCTGGTGCTACATACCAGCGAGCTATGAGTACCATCTTCCATCAACATCTTCGCAAGACGGTTGAATGTTATGTTGATGACATCGCAGTCAAGAACCGTCTCAAAGGTGATCACCTACAAGACCTGAAGACAGTCTTCGATCTCATACGAGCGCATCAACTCAAGATGAACCCCGCTATCCTTCTTCGGGGTTTCTAGCGGAAAGTTCTTGGGCTTCATTATCACGACGAAAGACATTCATGTCGACCCCGAGAAGACCAAGGCCATCCTTGACATGGACCCTCCGAAGAATCTTCGAGAACTTCGAGGCCTGCAAGGGCGTCTTGCATACATCCAAAGGTTTATAGCAAACCTTTCCGGAAAATGCCAACCCTTCACCCAGCTCATGAAGAAGGGGGTCTCTTACGTCTGGACAGAGGAATGCCAGAAAGCTTTCGATGATGTCAAGGCTTACTTGACAAGTCCGCCAGTCCTGGTGGCACCCGTCGCAGGCAAACTATTTCTCCTCTACGTCCGTACCATGGATCATTCCCTCGGCGCTCTGCTGGCTCAAAACAGCGATGCAGGCTACGAGCAAGCTATCTACTACCTCAGTAGGACACTGATCGGGACCGAACACCGGTACAACCCCGTTGAAAAGGAGTGTTTGGCTTTGGTATTCGTCATCCAGAAGACTCGCAATTATGTCTCGGGACAGACAATTCATGTCATCTTCCGAGTCAATCCACTCAGGGTGTTTATGACAAAGCCAGGATCATTGAACTCCCTGCTAGCTACATGGGCGATCCTGTTGACGCCGTACAACATGGTGTTCGTTCCACAAAAAGCCGTCAAGGGTCAAGCTCTGGCCGACTTTTTAGCTGCACACCCTATCCCAGAGTCCTCCAGACTCTATGAAGACATCCCAGATGAGGTCCAACAATCAAACGTCAACGAAGAAAGCTCCGTCTGGCGGATATTTTTCGATGGCGCTTCAAGAACAGGCCCCAAAGGCCAAATTATCGTCGGAGTAGGGGTAGTCTTAGTCTTCCCCGATCAGCTGGTCATCCAGCGTGCTTACTCCCTTTCGAAGCCGTGCTCCAACAATGTTGTCGAGTACAACGCTCTCATCATGGGACTCCAGCTGGCACAACAGTTGGGGGTAGATCATCTATAAGCTTACGGCGACTCAAAACTCGTCGTTAATCAAATCCGAGGGGAGTACAAAGTTCGTCATGAAGATCTGATTTCTTACCATGAAGCTGTATTGAATATTATTTCAACCTTCACCAAGTTCTTCATAGAATACGTACCTCGGTTACAAAACTTAGAGACTGACGCTCTGGCTGGCCTCGCAGCCTCATTGGCAGCATCCATCGGGACTCAATACTACATCACGGTAGTTGGTCGAGACTTGGTCTGTCCTAAAATAATCTATGCTCACAAATGGCCCATGCTATGTCAACAAGTGCTGGTGTTAATGTTCGAGACTGGAGGTTCCCGTTTATTGACTTCGCTATCTACGGAATTCTCCAAGAAGACCCTAAAGAAGCCGTCTCAGTCAGGAGGCGCTCCCTTCGATTCTATTATGATACAGCTACTAAAATGCTGTACCGACGCTCCTACGATGGACTTTTCCTTCGATGCCTGTCCAACGAAGAAGCAGACGAAGCCCTTCGAGAAGCTCATGACGGAACTTGTGGGGCTCATCAACCTGGCCCCAAGTTGCAGGATCGATTACGACGTATGGGTTACTATTGGCTGACCCTGGCAGCAGACGCCGTCGACTATGCTAAAAAGTGCCATGCGTGCCAGCTCCACGCCGACTTCATCCATACACCGCCGGAACCACTACATCCTACGGTCGCCTCCTGGCCCTTTGAAGCTTGGGACATGGACATTGTGGGACCTATCACCCCTCCTTCATCGAGGGGACACCGATTCATCCTAGCTATCACTGACTACTTCTCCAAATGGGCAGAAGCAGTTCCACTGGCGAAAGTGAAGAGCTCTAGGGTGATCAGCTTCATCAAGCACCATGTCATCTACCATTTCGGGGTACCTCGGAGGATTATCCACGATAACGGTCCTCAGTTCATCAGCCATGTTTTCAGCAGATTCTGTGACAAGAATCGTATTTAGAATGTGGCATCAACCGCCTACAATCCGGCAACAAACAGATTGGCCAAGGCTTTTAATAAGACTATCGTCAAGCAACTCAAAAAGGTCGTATCATCCAACAAACGCGACTGGGACGAAAAGCTCGACAAATGCCTTTGGGCCTACCGTACAACGGTACGGACTCCGACGGACAACACACCATTCTTCTTAGTCTACGGGAGCAAAGCGGTACTACCTCTCGAGATCCAGATACCCTCACTCCATGTAGCGATTACAAATCAACTAACAGAAGAAGACAATCAACGTCGTCATCTAAGAGAATTAGAGGCACTTGACGAAAAACGTCTTCTACCTCAACAGCGCATCGAACTCTATCAAGCCCGTATATCACAGGCTTCCAACAAGAAGGTCAAGCAGAGGACTTTTCAAGTAGGCGACCTGGTTCTGGCAGTCAGGAGGTCGATGGTGTTGACTCACAAAACACTAAAAAAGTTCGAGCCCAAATGGGAGGGACCTTTCATCATAGAGACGGTATACTCAAACGGTGCTTACCGCCTCGCCCGATCAAACGGGGACTTGTTTATGATGCCCATCAACGGCAAGTTCCTAAAGAAGTACTACTCTTGACATCTTTCAGATATGTACTTCCACCTCTACCTAGCAAGGGAGTCAGTGGACCTGATCATCAGAGCTCACATACACCTCCCTTTCACAAAAATCCTATGCTTTCGGAACCCACTTGTTCCATTGCATTCTATCTCCAGTAGAAGGACAACCACGTCCACATTACCTCTGAGTTGCTCCTCTACGCCCTACGAAGCGGAATCTTACGCTCCGTAAGACTACGCTATCCATCATGTTTACCACGTCCACATTACCTCTGAGTAAACATCCCGTACAGACAACCCATGTGTTGCCGTACATCGATCGTAGAACTTCTATGTCCACATTACCTCTGAGTAGTTTCGCGTATCTCCCCAGAGTCATTCCTACCACGTCCATAACACCTCTGAGTAGGAAGATTCCATCATTCGAACCCCATATTTGCCATATCCACATTACCTCTGAGCAAACATGTCGGTTCTCTCAAACTTATTATCTGTACCTAACAACCAAAGTGCACAAAAGATAATAGGCCCACACAAATCACAAGTTCATGACAACAAAAGATGAACACACCACAAAATTCTTTATTTTTCATCTAAAAAGTAAAGGATTACATCCCCAGCATATAACAAAAAAAAAGAAGACTACAAATCCCTAGGCATCATTGGGGTTGGAGGACAGCTCTTCGACTCGACGCCTCAAGTCTACGGCCCGGGTCTCTGCAGTCGCCAGGAGCCGGCGTTCAGCTTCCTGCCGCATCATCTCCATAGCCTCGAGAGCAGTATCGTTCTCATGCTTGGCGTCCAACTCCTGCCGTTGGTGAGTCAGAGAAAGAATATGGCGAGTAACAACTGCCTCTTCCTCCTTGGACGAGATATACTCAGCCTGGGCCCGCTCAAGATCTAACATAAGTTGGGCCCTCTGGTCTTCTAGGAGGCAAATCCCCGCAGCTCTACCTGCTCCTGTGTGGATTGAGACAGCTCTCTGCTGCAGCCTCAGCAGCGGCCACCTCGCCGTCCCAGATGGCCACCGTGGCCTGATAAGATGACTCAACCTCAGCTATCAACTTATTTTGTTCTGCTTCTATCAGAGCGAAAAAGTCATTCTACTGGATACTCTGCAGTTCAGAAAGACGCTAGCACCCAATTTTGGAGTTCGGGGTCTCCTTTTCAGCGGCTCCTACAAAAAGAAAGCATATGTCACAGGAGCTGAGTCTGTTGACACTGCCGATGACAATGCCTTCTTCTGTCTCTTCGGCGCAGAAGAGCCAGCCTCTGTATCAGCACGTCTCTTCGGCTGATCGGCCGAGGGCTCTGCCTGACCCACCGTGGATACGGCAGGGGTACCTCGATTACCCGCCTCTGGCGGGCGGTACGACCGAGCCTTCGCCAACAGGTTCCCAGTCGCCTCTAACTGGGTGCCGACAATGAAACTGGTCTCCCTATCATATCCAGGGGGCACGGCGTTCATGGCACGGTAAAATTTGGCAGCCGAGAAAAGAATCGGCGGCCGCGAATTCTGAACAGGCAGCGTAAAGCGAGCTCCGGTGCATCCGGCATTGTAGTAATGCCAAGCTCGTGCACCTTCCAGCAAACTTCCAGTATACCCCAGGTTAATTCTGGGGTTCTCCAACATCAACTAAGCATAGCCGAGTTATCGTACAAAACGGCTCGACAAATATAGTTCCAGGTAATACTGGTTTCTATTCCGATACACCAGATGGGACGGCCGGATGCTTTACAACCAGCAGAAACCCCATGGAGGCAGAGTTGTAGCATCTTCACCCAAATCTGTTAAGTCTTCGTTGGCCTCAAAACCCAAAAAGATGGGACCAACTTTGGTGATCTCCCACCCGTGAAGGTGGGATAAAACTTTTCTGCAAACAGGAACACCAGTATGCAACCAGCTTCTTTGGTGAAAACGGCGGAGGAATGCGTCTCCGGCCCTGTGGTCTTCTTCCGGGCCCGGGCTCATCACGTTGGGATGGTGCAAAATTAACCACCCCATCAAATAATGAAACGACAGTTCGGCACGGGGAAAGTTGTCATTCCTACCTCGTTCATGAACGACATTTCCCGTAAATTCTCGTAAACCTCGCAGCAGGTTACACACCATTGCGGGGAGTATAGCCAGGCGACAACCAAAAACCAACTTCACAGCTGGCAGGATTAGGTTCCGGGTCACCCTCTCCACAGAGCCTGACCCGCCTGAAAAGACATAATCCCGGAGCAAAATCATCAGATAAGCAGCCAACACTGCTTTGGACGACATCCGATGAGTAAGGTGCCAGAAACGGCTATAGGAGCGTTCGTCCGAATGTCGGTCCTCGTTTTCCTGGGGACTCTTCTCACTTAGCCTGCTCATTTCAGAGAGCACCGCGGTACTGGAAAGCGCTAGCGGAGTTATTAACTGAGAGGGATTCTCCTTGTCTTGCTCAAAGACATAATCTCTCTAAGCAGTCACATGAGGATGTGACCCACCTTTATCCCTCTTCAGCATATAATAATGATAACTTGCCACTTCCTTGAAGACGGCCATCATCTCCTCTGCTTTGTCCCCCAGGACTTGGAACTCCTCGTTGGTCGAGAAGTATTCCTCATAAGGTTCTGATCCCCAAGGGAGCCTTGACACCTCATATATTTCATGAAGTGCGAATCCCAGCTTCCCTACTGGAGTGAAAAAAGTCCCGGTCTGGGTATTAAACATCTCCAGGAGCGCGAGGAACATATGCCTGTTGATATCGACGCCTGCCTGGGTAGCACGGATTGCAGCAGTCAGTCCAATTTTCCTGAGTTTGGTTTGGAACTTCGTAAGTACCCAGAGCGTCAGCTTGTCCCACTTGGAAACATAGTGACACCAACCTCCACCAAAAATTCACCTTTTACGACCGCTTCAACGACAGCATACGATTTGCAAAAGTCGAAGCGCCAAAAGCAAATATGTTGGTAGGGAAGTCACTGTAAATGCTCCCAGGACGCAGAGTCCGCCAGGTGAAGGAAGGCCCAGCCCGCGTGGCGGCCAAAGTATCCCTCTGATTGGAGATAGCGTCGATCTTGATGGTGCCTGCCACCGCTCCCCCTTGGGACGGGGTTAGCTCCCAAGACATCCTCTTCTTGGAAGCAAGACGACAGAAAGCCGTCAAAGGCCATTGACGCTCAAGTTGCTTAACAGTCATGTGCACCCCTCTTGCTGTAAAGAACCAATCTTCCTTGATCTTTAACACCTTTGCTTCAGTAGAAGTAAGACGGTCCCCAAATAGGAACTCAGGCTTCAAGAAAGTCATATTATCAGAAATGGCAGATTTCAAAATGCCACGCTCCATCATCCGTTGGAGGAACCCATACTGTTGTTCCCGGATTTGGGTCATTCTCTCGGGAGGCTGATCCAGCATAATGACAGCTTGGGCAGGATTTATCACCTCCTCGTTATAATCTACTCCCATCTGACAGAGAGCAGCATCTAGAAGCACTTCGTTCAAGAGCGGGACGGTCATCGACATTGGCGGTTAGCAAAAGAAGTCAAAAACTCAGATATGTTAGAACAACAAAAATTCTGAGTTACGCTCTCATCAGAAGCGTATACACTAAACCAAGGCTCAGGCGCATCTGGAAAGAAACTTCGGTACATCATCAGGGTCTAAACCCATGCGCATCAGCAGTGAAGCTTCGGCACATCATCAGGGTCTAAACTCATACGCGTCAGTAGTGAAGCTTCGGCGCATCATCAGGGTCTAAACCTATGCACGTCAGCAGGGAAGCTTCGGTGCATCATCAGGGTCTAAACCCATGCGTGTCAGCAGTGAACCTTCAGCACATCATCAGGACCCAAGGTCCATGCGAATCGGCGTACGTGAGTTCTAAAAACGGCTTACGGTAAAGAGCGATGAAACCCACCAATCACCGCCGGCCGAACGTTGACAGGCGTCCTGGGGACATCATCCACAGCAGCCTCCACAGGCTCTTTCCCTTTGCCTCGTCCTCGGCCAGCACCACCGCGAGGAGTTTCGGGGGCCATCTCGTGAAAGAAGAAGTTAGGGTTTTTTTCGAAAGAAGAACTCTAGAGAAGAAGAAAGCAAAGAGGAGAAGAACTCTCTCTCTCCATCAGACGCCTATTTATAGGCTTAGGCATACACAAAAACCGATGAGGAGTGACGTTAGCCACCGCTTGGGGTTCTGCGAAACGATAACTGCAAATAATCTAAAAAAGATCATCATTAATCTTTTGTGATTACTTCGAAGCGTTATCATTTACATTAACTGAAAGGAACATGCGCCCCATCACTGATGCGCGGAGTAATCATGCGCCCGAACAGTCATGCGCCCGAACAGTCATGCGCCCCGTTGAAGACACCACCATGCTTCTTATTCAAAATATTCCAAAACTTGACAAAAAGTTTTGAAAACTTTGAAGGGAGTCTTGTAGAAGCATGGAATTTCAGGGCGCATCTATGTGCCAGAATTCCTATGCGCTCAAATACTACTCAGAACATGCGCCAGGTGTAGAAGCATGGAATTTCAAGGCGCATCTATGTGCCATAATTCCTATGCGCTCGAATACTACTCAGAACATGCGCCAGGAAACTCAAAATAAAGTACTTGGCACATCAAGACAGCAAAAGTATAGACAGCAAAAGAAGATTTTTACTTTATGTAAAAGTTTATTACATGTCTAAAAGGCTTTACATAGAAGAATTTCTACAAAAAGAAAGATCCTAAGACTACAGCCAGGCGCAACAAACTGCCCTGTGCCCCCCCACCAGGCGCATCATCAGACAGGCGCATCACTTCAGCATCTCAGTCAGGTGCAGCTCTTCAGCGTCTCAGTTATGCGCATCATAAAGTCTCAGCATATGCGCCTTACTTCGACCCGATCAAATGTTTCGACTAATGAAGCATTTATTGAGCAGAACCTGGGTGGGCGATCAACCCCACCCTAGCTGGAGGAAGAGCTCTCCTCCGAGGCTAAAGGAGCAGCTTTCAACACAACCAGAATGGGCAACACCCACTCTTGCAGGAGGAAGAGCTCTCCAAAGTCCAAGGAAGATTTGAGCACCGCAATTCTGATCTGCGGCTCTTCCATCATAACGGGGACAGGGCTCGAGCATCCCGATCTTTGGATGCAATAGGCACATTCTGTCTGCCTTAGAAGCCCTCGTCCTCGACTTTTGGATGTAACATTCACCTTCACGAGTGCATGAATGAAGACAATATGTCGCATTTTTACCCTCGGAGGCATCTCATCAACAGAATGTGCTCGAGCAAACAAGTTCATTCGGGAAGACATGAGAGAACGAGAGATAAACTCTCTCCCTGCCACTATTTATAGGCCAGGCAAATCAAACCCATGCGCCAAGTGGCGGGCTCTCCGAATCCCGTGCAATGAATTTGGATTAACGGTGATGAACCTGACGCTTCGAATTCAGCCAAGTCAAAACGACTATTTAAAGCACTTAAAGATGACAAAAGTCGGACCAATAAAGACGCGCCATGCAAACAAATACGCCGGTCAGACACCGCTTATCGTACAGACGCGTCCGTCAGTTCCAAAGCGCCCCGTAAGGATGCGTCCAACAAAGCACAGATCCATGCGTCCTAATCAACATGGACCCATGTGCCCATTTTGGCTTGTCACCCATCAAGCAATTAATGCTCAAGTGACAAAGTTGGCAGCACGTCCCCCGAGGACTGGACAGTTAGCAGCTTTTTCAGAAGACGAAGCGTCGCAGACATCAGCATCATCATTACTTTCCTCCGACGGTTACGACCCACATGACCGACCAACCACTCGCATGCGCCTCAGCGGCCATGCGCCTGAAGATTCGCATGCGCCTCAAAAGTCGTGCGCCCAGACTGGTTTGTAACTCCTGAAGGTTACGAGCCAAAGTCTTTTCATGCGCCCAATCCCAGGCACATCCTACCAAATTACTCTCCACCAAATCTGAGATCTTTGAGCCATGGACCTACGACACATGTCCTTTGACTCAATTCAGCCTAAGAAGGGATGCTAATCACCCAAGATCTCAGCAACAGAAAGATTCTCTCCCCTGCTACGTGCGAGCCTACAAAATTAGCATGAAGGATTCAACCCACAAATGATGGCGCATCATCCTTGCGCCTCCCATAGCTTCAACTACGTGGCATTCCTACGACCAGGCGCATCCTACATATGCGCGCATGAGCAGCCAGCCTGTAAAGCTATAAATAGAGGGATCATTTTCTTCTCCTACACACACACAGAGACACACAGACTGTCAGAGATCAAGACGCACAGTCAACCAAAGCATCAGAGTTTACTTCTAAAGATCGGAAGAGACACTCAACGTCTTCTTTCCATCAGCAAATACCACCACCCATAGCAACTCAGGCCTTCAGAGAATCGAGAACCGTCGTCAGATCGTCAACGGAGTCAACGAATTACCACTCGCTCCATCGGCACAGGGACCCAGATAAACAAAAGTGTTCTCCTAGGACTACATCTAAGTCCTACATTGTAACACTATTCTGTTTGTAATTGAAATTGCAATAAAAAGATTTTAATGGTAAACAAGCTGGCGACTCTGCTGGGGACCTCTTTCTCCTCCACCAAGAAAGCTGTGTCGCAATCCGACGATGTGAAGGTGGGCTCCTCCCATAAGACGCTGGTCGTATGCCTCAATCAATAGGTGTATGAGGAGTTCATCTCTGAAGGCAGTGCAAGTCCTTCGAAGCGGCTGCCAAAGCCGAAGAAGACTCGCCAAGTCTGGGGGCGCAAGGTTGAGGCCCCTGGCACCACCACTGAAGGGGATGCGCTGATGCAGTCCACCCTTCTCGCTGACGTCCTCAGCAGCTAGGATGCGCCCACCGGTGCAGCGTATCTCTCGGGAAAGCATGGTGCTGACCACATTCCCCAGCCATCTCCTTCTCAGACAAGGAAGATGCGCCGACGGAGCAGGAGCGCATCTAACGCCCTGTGCAGTAACTCTGATGCGCCATAAAAGGCTTCTGTCTTTGACAGACTCACTCGCTGTCATGGCAAAAGGAATTTGGACTCTGAGTACTATGCACTCCAGCGGGCTGGTTCAAAGAAGTCCAAGGCAGCACGGGCCATGCGCCTCAAATGTGCTATGCCGGCAGCAAACCAGAAGCATCCCCTCACAATCATGCACGCTGCTGATGGTAAGCTGTATAAGGTTGACTCGGATGCTTCTGCGCCAGAAACGAGCCGACCTTCAAAGTCCTTGCCTTACTTGGGCGCATATGTTGCGTTCGCAACCAAGTCGAGCAAGGCAAACTCAGTGGTCTTGAACCCCAGCGCCTACATAGGATGTGCGTCTGTGGCTGGTTCAAGTCATTGTAAATATTGTACCCCACTACTGATCTGAGCGCATCTTCTGCGTTGTTTCAGGAGGCGCAGCATTCACCTGACCACCCCGAAGCTTGGCCTTGCCATGCGCCTGATGGGGGTGTGAAGGTGGCACTCTCCTCCAACGATCTGCATAACGTGATCACTCACAAACGTCGATCAGGAGAGTCAACTGACAAGCACAATGTGCCCCTTACAGGGCACACTTGTGCTGTAGTCACCATCAACTGTTGTTGCAAAACAACAGTCTCACCATCAAGGCAGTCGGTGTTCCAGCGACTGCAATCATCAATACCCCTCCAATGTCGCCTCGGGAAGAAGGTGTCAACTGAAATGGAGCCAGAACTACAGGTTGCTTCTTGCAATATAGTCTCCAACTCTTCATCAATTCGGAAGGCGACTAGCAGTTCCTCGAATTTGTCCTCATCCTAGAGCCAGCCGAGAAAGACCAAGACGATTATCCTGTCTTCAGGAGTGTTTGAGGGCACTCGGGGGAGAAAAAAGATCTCAGAGGAAGCTGGGGGTATTCAAGCCCCTGTGGATCTTCATCCTGGAGACGAAGCCAGCTTCCCGGACATAGCTGGGGGTAGTCAAGCCCCTGTGGATCTTCATCCTGGAGACGAAGTCAGCCTCCCGGACATAGCTGGAGGTAGTCAAGCCCCTGTGGATCTTCATCCTGGAGACGAAGTCAGCCTCCCGGACATAGCTGGGGGTAGTCAAGCCCCTGTGGATCTGCGTCTCGAAGACGAAGAAGTCCTCCAAGACAGAACTGGAGGGTAGTCAGGCCCTTGCTGATACTTCTCTTGAAGACGAAGGTGTCCTCCAGAACATAGCTGGAAGTAGCCAAGACGAAGCTCCGGGGAAAGTTCATCTTCTATAAGAGAGCGAAGCCGAAAGCGAAGCCTCAACCGATCCATCCACTTCCAGTCGGGTCATGACGGTGTACATGACGGGAGTTGGTGATACGGAGTCAGATGCGCCGCCAGCAGATCTCGTCTAGCGTATGGATACCTTGGAGGGAGGACTCAAAACCCTCTCTGCCTCCATGCAAACACCGACTCAAGCAGTGTTTGAGATACGGTCAGCTTTGGCCAGGGCACCGTCTACCGGTCCTGACCCAAGGGCCAACGGAGAATCAAGTGTACCCCTTCAACGGGTATCCTTGGATACAGATCACCGTGAAGCACCTCGGACGTCGGAGCCATCAAAGGCTCAACTCCAGGCTGTACCACCTTTTCCGACTCCCAGCTCTACGAAAGACATGGTTAAGATGATCAGGGACTTGCGCAAGCGCTTTGAGTCCCAGAACAGACAAGAGGAGCGCCAGAAGATGGGGATCCCACAACCATACTCCTCGAATGGAACAAAGTAGTTTATCCTCTCAAGTATAAACCACAAACATTAACGCCATACAACGGGAAGGACTCTCCACGTCGCTATCTGACGTACTTCCAGTTTCAAATGGGACATCTTCCGAAGGAAGACGCACTACTCACCAGCATATTTGTCGGGGCACTGAAATGAGTGGCTTACGACTAGTACTGCAGTCTTTCTGACAACTCCATATCCTCCTTCGACGACTTGACGCATCTCTTCCTCAATCGTTTCTACGACGGAGGGAAGGACATGACAATGGCGTCTCTCATAGAAATACGTCAGAAGGAGAAGGAGACGGTTCGAGCATTCATCGAATATTTCCGACAAGCCTGCTTTAGACTGCCCCCGGGCATGCCAGAACATGCACTCGTCTCCTCCTGCAGCATGAACATGCTGCCTGCGATTAAACTCTGGCTCAACTTTACTCCTCCTCTCGACTGGAGTTTATTGATCATCGAGGCCGAAGTAGCAGAAAAGAAGGCATCCAATGCTCATTTTCTAGGAGTCAGCTTCCCTGTCTTTGAAGACAAGGAAAAATGGCCTGCAGCCAACAACCCTGGACGAGAGATGAAGGGGAAGCAGGCGTTGACTGTCAATGCCTCCAAAGGTGCATCAGCACCTACTCAGAAGCCTCCACTTGCACCAAGGCCAAAAGAGGTTTATTCTTTCTACGATGAAGACACACTGCAAATCTTTGAAATATTGAAGCAGGGTGACAAGATGAAGTTGCAGGACCTAAAGCGTCCTGACGAGGTCGAAAGAGTGGACAATCCGAGGTACTGTCACTACCATCAGTTTGTTGGACATCCAACTAAGAACTGCTACGTCCTCAAGAACTACATCCAGCGCATGATCAATGCGGATGTTATCTTCGTCGACTACGAGGAGAAAACGGTCTCGGCCAACCTGGTGTCACTCCAATTTGGCACCTTACCGCCAACCACAACATAAGATGGCGTCGTCCCCATCCCAAAGGCGACAATGGAGGTGGTTAACCTACCACGTACTCGCGACAACGTGAGTGGACTCATCCCACTCACCATATCCCGGGGAGAGGTCTCATAGGTTCACCCTGACCTCGTCTCCGAAGTTACTCAACCAGAGATACGCTCTGCCTCCAAAACCAAGGGCAGGAAGATCAAGTCTTACCGCATGGTCTCTTCCTCTGCGGAAGAGGCACTTCCTGTACAGACGTGTTCACATCAGAACGCCCAACCTGACGAAGCTGCCATCGAGGTGGTGCCTCCTTGCACCGTTCCTGCTGTCCAGAAAGAGGGTCCATCCAGGCCTCCAGCAGCCAATAAACAGAAGCATGTAGAGGGCCATTTCGACAAGCCTTTGCGAAAGGAGAATGCTTCGGGGCTAGCCAAGCCCCACAACTTTGACATACTGGCACAACTGACCAGTACTCCTGCCCGCCTATCTCTGTTTGAGCTTCTTCGTCTTTCTAAAGATACTCGTGAAGCTCTCTGTGAAGCCTTGAAGGATGCTGAATCCTTCATCAGTCAGGTCAAGCACCCTGAGGATACCCCAACCACATGTACGCACTGTCATTGTGTGGATGAAGGTATTCCCCACATAACCTTCACCCAACAAGACATGCTGCTCAAGCACAACCGACACAACAGGCCACTGTATTATACGGGGTATGTCGGTTCCGTCAAGGTGAAGCGAATTCAGATCGATCCAGGGTCTCCCCTCAGCATCATCCCGAAGATGCTGCTCTCAACACTGGGGATCCCAATGTACCGTCTGGCGCCTTCCAACACTACAATTAGCGGTTTTAATGCTAGCAAAAGTGAACCGCTGGATAAAATACGGCTGAAATGTCATATTGGTAACCTCCGAACCGAGGTGACTTGCTATGTCGTGGACGCTGTCGTCAACTACAACCTCCTACTGGGTCGTCCGTGGCTGCATGAGTACATGGTGGTACCATCTACACTCCACCAATGTATGAAGTACGTGTCCACCAACGACATCATCCGGACAGAGTTCGCGGACATTGACCCTTTCAAGGGGGTCGAAGCCTACTTCACTGATTCTACCATGTACAAGTCGCCCGACGAAGGGGAAGCCAATGATGCTGACGATGGAGCAGAAACGGCAGCAGAGCCGGACATGGAGCCAGAGATGATTTCCGACGCTCCTTTGAAAATTCGACTCAAAGGGAAACCGCCTCAGATGCTACCTCCCATGACCATCAAGCTACCTGGAAAAGCACCAACTTCTCTAGGTAGAACACCTACTGAAGCTCCCTTGAAGATACGGCACAAGAAAAAGCCATCCCAAACATCGGCTCCCCTTGTGGAAAAACTACAGGGGAAGGCACCAATCACTAAAGGCACAGTTGAGGCACCTCTGAAGGTGCGTCTTAAAGGCAAGCCTCCGCAATCATCTGTCTCATTCAAGCTGCCGGAGAAGGCCCACATAGCCCTCTTGGACCCCAAGGTCAAAGCTGCAGGGAACTCTCCCGAACCAACCCCGGTACTCACAGATGAAGAGATAGGGGAGTACATATCTGCTGATGTAGATGCACCCTCTCTGGACAATGTAATCCCGCGGGACAAAATCTCGTGTTTCATCAATAATAGAGTGTCTTTTAATTATTCTAGTCTTCTACATTGGAATGTCATGTATACATTAGATAACGCTCTATGGTCATTGTAAACACAAATAACGACCGTCAATCATGTAAATCGAGTGGTCATGTCCCAAGGGGTCTGTTTCGTAGTCCCACCGCAGAATCGAGACGAAGAATCCATCATCTTCGGCAAAGTCGAGCGTCATCAAGACCTCCCGCCACTCGAGCAAGAACCAGATATCGGCAGAATACAAGTCAATCGGTACACGGACAAGGCAAAGTACCTCATCCAAAAGATGGGTTACGATCTAAAAAGCAACAAAGGTCTGAACTACGGCAAGGGTCGACGTCTTCCTCTCCGGCTTCCAACGCCCAAAGGAAAGCCGCAGGACTACTATCATCGTACTCGACGGGGGGTGGGCTATGTCACGTCGCCGGCAACTCCAGAGAGTTCGGAGGCAGAAGAAGTAGAACATTCTCATTCGTCCGAAACATCAACTTGGGATTCTGATACCAGTATCGACTTAGTCTTCAAGAAGGTGCTATCAGTCAACATAGAATCTGCACAATCTCAAGAAGATGAAGGCGAAGACCAAATGCCAAAATTCTTCGAGGAAGAACCTTGGGCTCAACGCCTAGGAGCACAGTGGGAGTCTCGTTTTGAATTATGCGAACCCCCTACCGAAGACGAAGTCGAGCATATCGACCTTGGGGATGGATCTTCTTCCAAACCCATTTTTGTCAGCAAGAGTCTAAAGGGACCAGATCGGGAATCTTTAATACAACTGGCTAAAGAATATATCGACGTCTTTGTCTGGAGCTACGAAGATATGCCCAGACTTGATCCTCAGATCGCGATGTATAGGCTTAACATCTTATCTGATGCCAAGCCTATGAAGCAACAACAGCGACGTTTTCATCCTGACATCATGAACGCTATCGATCAAGAGGTAGACAAACTCCTGACCAGTGGATTTATCCGTGAAGAATAATACCCGGATTGGGTAGCCAACGTCGTCCCTGTCACCAAAAAGAATAGGAAGATACGGGTCTGCATCGACTTCAGAGATCTCAATGCTACTTGCCCGAAAGACGAATTCCCACTTCCGATCACCGACGTAATGATCGATAATGCATGTGGCTTCGAATACATGTCTTTCATGGAGGGGTATTCGGGCTACAACCAAATCAAAATGTTCCTCGATGATGCAAAGCACACGTCATTGAGGACGCCGAAAGGGGTTTCTGCTACACAGTGATGCCCTTCGGCTTGAAGAACGCTGGTGCTACCTACCAACGAGCTATGAGTACCATCTTCCGTCAACATCTTCGTAAGACAGTCGAATGCTATGTTGATAATATCGCTGTCAAGAGTCGTCTCAAAGGTGATCACCTACAAGACTTAAAGACAGTCTTCGATCTCATGCGAGTGCATCAACTCAAGATGAACCCCGCTAAATCCTTCCTCGGGGTTTCTAGCAGAAAGTTCTTGGGCTTCATTATCACAGCAAAAGGCATTAATGTCGACCCTGAGAAGACCAAGGCCATACTTGACATGGACCCTCCGAAGAACCTCCGAGAACTTCGAGGCCTACAAGGGCGTCTTGCATCCATCCGAAGGTTTATAACAAACCTTTTCGGAAAATGCCAACCCTTCACCCAGCTCATGAAGAAGGGGATCTCCTACGTCTGGACAGAGGAATGCCAGAAAGCTTTCGATGATATCAAGGCTTACATGACGAGTCCGCCAGTCCTGGTGGCACCCGTCGCAGGCAATCCATTTCTTCTCTACGTCCGTGCCATGGATCATTCCCTCGACGCCCTGCTGGCTTAGAACAGCGATGCAGGCTACGAGCAAGCTATCTACTACCTCAGTAGGATACTGATCGGGGCCGAATACCGGTACAACCCCGTTGAAAAAGAGTGTTTGGCTTTGGTGTTCGCCATCCAGAAGACTCGTCATTAGGTCTCGGGCCAGACAATTCATGTCATCTCCCGAGTCAATCCGCTCAGGGTCCTCATGACGAAGCCAGGATCATTGAACTCCCGGCTAGCTACATGGGCGATCCTGTTGACGCCGTACAATATGGTGTTCGTTCCATAAAAAGCTGTCAAGGGTCAAGCTATGGCCGACTTTTTAGCTGCGCACCCCATTCCAGAGTCCTCCAGACTCTATGAAGACATCCCGGATGAGGTCCAAGGATCAAACGTCACCGAAGAAAGCTCCGTCTGACGAATATTTTTCGATGGCGCTTCAAGAACAGGCCCCAAAGGCCAAATCATCGCCGGAGTGGGGGTAGTCTTAGTCTCCCCCGATCAGCTGGTCATCCAATGTGCTTACTCCCTTTCGAAGCCGTGCTCCAACAATGTTGTCGAGTACAACGCTTTCATCATGGGTCTCCAGCTGGCGCAACAGCTGGGGGTGGATCATCTAGAAGCCTACGACGACTCAAAACTCGTCGTTAACCAGATCAGAGGGCAATACAAAGTTTGCCATGAAGATCTGGTTCCTTACCATGAAGTTACATTGAACATTATTTCAACCTTCACCAAGTTTTTCATAGAACACGTACCTCGATTACAAAACCTGGAGGTTGACGCTTTGGCTGGCCTAGCAGCTTCATTGGCAGCACCCCGCGGGACTCAACACTACGTCACAGTAGTTGGTCGAGACTTGGTCTATCCTAAAAATAACCTATGCTCACAAATGGCCCATACCATGCCAACAAGTGCTGGTGTTAACTTCCGAGATTGGAGGTTCCCGTTCATCGACTTCGCTGTCTACGAAATTCTTCCAGAAGACCCGAAGGAAGTCGTCTCAGTCCGGAGGCGTTCCCTTCGATTCTATTACGATACGGCTACTAAAATGTTGTACCGACGCTCCTACGACGGACTTCTCCTTCGATGCCTGTCCAACGAAGAAGCAACCGAAGCCCTTCGAGAATCTCATGATGGAACTTGCAGGGCTCATCAACCTGGCCCTAAGTTGCAGGATCGACTGTGACGTATGGGTTACTACTGGCCAACCATGGCAGCCGACGCTGTCGACTAAGCCAAAAAGTTCCATATTTGCCAGCTTTATGCCGGCTTCATCCATACACCGTCAGAACTACTACATCCTACGGTCGCCTCCTGGCCCTTTGAAGATTGGGGCATGGACATTGTGGGACCTATCACCCCTCTTTCATCGAGGGGACACCGCTTCATCCTAGCTATCACTGACTACTTCTCCAAATGGGCAGAAGCAGTTCCACTGGCGGAAGTGAAAAGCTCTAGGGTGATCAGCTTCATCAAGCATCATGTCATCTACCGTTTCGGGGTACCTCGTAGAATTATCCATGACAATGGTCCTCAGTTCATCAGCCATGTTTTCAGCAGATTCTGTGACAAGAATCGCATTCAGAACGTGGCATCAACCGCCTACAATCCGGCAGCAAACAGATTGGCCGAGGCATTTAAGAAGACTATCGTCAGGCTACTCAAAAAGGTCATGTCATCCAACAAATGCGATTGGGACAAAAAGCTCGACAAATGCCTTTGGGCCTACCGCACAACGATACGGACTCCGACGGGCAATACACCATTCTCCTTAGTCTACGGGAGCGAAGCGGTACTACCTCTCGAGATCCAGATGCCCTCACTCCGTGTAGCGATCATAAATCAACTAACAGAAGAAGAAAATCAACGTCGCCGTCTGCGAGAATTGGAGGCACTTGACGAAAAATGTCTCCTAGTTCAACAGCGCATCGAACTCTATCAAGTCCGTATATCACAGGCTTTCAACAAAAAGGTCAAGTAGAGGAATTTCTAAGTAGGCGACCTGGTTCTGGCAGTCAGGAGGCCGATGGTGTTGACTCACAAAGTACCAGAAAAGTTCGAGCCCAAATGGGAGGAACCTTTCATCATAGAGACGGTATACTCAAACGGTGCTTACCGCCTCGTCCAATCAAACGGGAACTTGTTTATGATGCCCATCAACGATAAGTTCCTAAAGAAGTACTACTCTTGACATCTTTCAGATATGTTCTTCCACCTCTACCTAGCAAGGGAGTCAGTGGATCTGATCATCAGAACTCACATACACATCCCTTTTACAAAAATCCTATGCTTTCGGAATCCAGTTGTTCCATTGCATTCTATCTCCAGTAGAAGGACAACCACGTCCACTTTACCTCTGAGTTGCTCCTCTATGCCCTACAAAGTGAAATCTTACGCTCCATAAGACTATGATACCCATCATGTTTACCACTTCCACATTACCTCTGAGTAAACATCCCGTACAGACAATTCCTGTGTTGCCGTACATCGATCGCAGAACTTCCATGTCCACATTACCTCTGAGTAGTTCCGCGTATCTCCCCAGAGTCACTCCTACCACGTCTATAACACCTCTGAGTAGGAAGATTACGACATTTGAACCCCATATTTGCCACGTCCATATTACCTCTGAGCAAACATGTCGGTTCTCTCAAACTTATTTTCTGTACCTAACAACCAAGATGCACAAAAGATAATAGGTCCACACAAATCACAAGTTCATGACCATAAAAGATGAACACACCACAAAATTCTTTATTTTTTATATAAAAAGTAAAGGATTACATCCCCAGCATATTACAAAAAAGGGGGAAGAGAAGACTACAAATCCCTAGGCATCATTGGGATTGGCGGACAGCTCTTCGACCCGACGCCTCAAGTCTGCAGCCCGAGTCTCTGCAGTCGCCAGGACCCGGCGTTCAGCTTCCTACCGCATCATCTCCACAGTCTCAGGAGCAGTATCGTTCTCATGCTTGGCGTCCAACTCCTGCCGTTGGTGAGTCAGAGAAAGAATATGGCGAGTAACAACTGCCTCTTCCTCCTTGGACGAGATGTGCTCAGCCTAGGCCCACTCAAGATCTAACATAAGTTGGGCCCTCTGGTCTTTTAGGAGGCGAATCTTGGCAGTAACCTCTGCTATACTTGCCTCCAATGAGGCCCGCAGCTCCACCTGCTCTTGTGTGGATTGAGACAGTCTCTCTACTGTAGCCTCAGCAGCGGCCACCTTGCCGTTCCAGATGGCCACCGTAGCCTGATAAGACGACTCAACCTCAGCTATCAACTTCTTCTGTTCTGCTTCTATCAGAGCAGAAAAGTCATTCCGCTGGATACTCTGCAGTTCAGAAAGACGCTGGTCGAGCTCAACCAACGACTCCTCCAGAATTACGGCCATGGGATCGTGGCCACGGTACAAACGTATCAAACCAATGGAAGAGAGCGCCATGGCTTTCGCCGTCGTAAAACTCTCATTTGTATTCAGTACCGTCGATACGCCCTTCTGCAGCATCTTGTACACGGATTCAACAACAAATTGAACGTACTCATCTGCATCAGCCAGTACTTGAGGCGTCATGGCAGGAGTTGCAGGAGGTACTGTGATAGACGGCGGGTCTGAAGAAGACCCATCGACTTCAATCTGCGAGACTGAAATCTCGACATCGACAGACTCTTCCTCAATGGGGGCTTGAACTTCGCCACTGGCCCGAGGAGCCAAGACAGCGGAAAGAACCGAGAGGGGCGTCAATATCGTACCCCAAGTAGAAGGAGCAACAAGGGGTTCCAGCAAACCCTTACCCTTCTCAAGCTCGGAGGGACCACCGACGTCAGGGGCTACCTCCACTACCAAAATATTTCGATTTAGCGACGGCCAGATCCGTCGCCAATTTGTATTAGCGATCGATCACTGATGGATCTTGGTCAAAATAATCCGTCGACAATCAGCTCGTCGCTAATAATGATCCGTCGCTAAGTAGTCGTCAAGCGATGGAATAGCGACGGCTTTTCGTCGTCACAATACGATGCATTAGCGACGACTTTCCGACGGTCTTTCGTCGATTTCAAGTATTAAATACAGAACTATGTAGAAGCTAGCGACGGATAATTCGTCGTAACAGCGTATCAGAGAGTATCATTCTGTCGCTATTTCATCTGGAAATATCATGTATTTCCAGAACCTTGGCGACGGATCTTCCGTCGCTATTCCGTCGAACTATGTATTTCCAAAACCCTGGCGACGGATTTTCCGTCACGAATCCGTCGACCACCCGTCGCTAACTGGAAATAGTTTCAAATCTCCAGGTAGCGACGGATATTCCGTCGAAAGGTAGTCAAAAATTGGAAACATCCGTCGCTACGCGGTCGCTAGTCCATCGCTAACTGAGTTTTTTTTTTAAAAATGCAGAGCTTTTCCTGTTCAGCATAAACCAAACCAATATATAGCTCACACCAATTATCCAACAATCACATAGACCAAATATATAATGTACACCAATTATCCAACCAATCACATAGACCAAATATATAGTGCACATCAATATAAAATTATCACAAATATTCTAAAATCATAAACTAATATTCGTCGCCAATAATCCGAAATTCCTACAAATATTCCGAAATTCTCACAAATATTCCAAAATTTCCATAAATATTCCAAATTTTCTTAATTACAATACTTTAAGGAGGAGAAGGAGTTCGATTGCCCTGTGGTGGTAATCCCTGCTGCGACCGACGAATATACTGCTCCACTAGGTACAACGGCAAGTCGTCGTAGACACTGCTCGAAAGTCGGCGTAGCTGCTCTGGCGACATAAGATCAAGGAGTGTCATCACAGTCGGAGGCGGTACCAGAGGGGCAGCAGGGTTGAAAGAAAGATGACCGACGGAAGAAGGACCGGGAGCAGCAGTCGACGGACCGGCACCAGTAGAAGACGGACCGACACCAGCAGCAGACGGACTGACAGCAGCAGACGGAGACAGAAAGTACGTGGCAATTTGCTCCTGTAAGGACGACACCGCCTCGTGCAGCTGCGTAAGCTGCGACCTAACATCATCGTCTGCCGGGGCCACGGGAGGAGGCTGTGTCGGTAGAAATCTCTGCGTCGCCATATGACGGTATCTACGAACAAGTCGTTGCGAGCGGCCAAAGAAGAGGGTGTCCGGGCGGGCGTCGCTTCACCGATATCCTCGGTCTCAGTTAACTGAGCCCGACTAAGGGTCTCACGATACGCAGCCTATCAAATGAATGTGTTTTTATTATAAGATTTACCTAAGTTGTAATCTAAATTCTATGTTTCACAAAGCTAAGTGTGAATCCTAAGTTTACCTAAGTTATAGTCTGAATACTTTTAATTATAACGTAAATCTTATAAACATAAGTACTTACATCAGTCTCCTTGGCCCTCTCATCGACGAAGCTCCCGTCCTTCCGTCTCTTGTGCGTATGCTGGAAGACGTCGTACATGGTGAACGATTCTGGTGCCCTTTCCTCCTTCACCGTCCGTTGGGTCTGCATACAAAATTTTCATAGAACTTAATTAACTCCGTATATTAATAATACCTAATTCGATAGTGAAATAAATTTACGGTATCTTACCAGATCTACAAGCGTCGCTGCGTGGGGCCTGGATCCCCCCGTATGAATCCCCGCGGCCCGTCGGGTCGTCTTCTTCGATTTCTCCTTGTACGCAGGAGTATTCATCATATCTAGGAGGTCCTCATAATAGTCTTGCCGGATCCAATTCGGCCTCATCTGTTCCATTTTTAGGTCATGAATCATATCCCGTATCTTCTTTGAGGCAGCACTTTTATAGGTCCTGCGGATCGTGTCCTCGCAATGGGGGGCCACCAGTACGTCGTCTAACATACAAATTCAATTATCACGTAATTTTAAAAATGGTTGATTAAAGAGTAACTAATAATTAACTAGAAGATATAGATATATACCCTCAACTCGTCGAGCCATACGTACTTCAAGTTTGGGGGCACCGACGAAAAGTTGAAGTAGGGACCATGGAAGTTAGCCCTGATAATTTCTCCAAGAGCCCTGACAATATTAAACGGAAAAAACCTACAAAGAAGAAACGACTGAATTATTAACTTCAATAAATTAAAGAAATTTAATAAATTATCTTAAATTTACTTACGAGGTCCCCGCGGGCCATAGCTCTCGTCGGAACTCGCCTCTCGTCCTCTCTGGTGCCGTCGGAGGATCCGCGGGTCCGCGCATGTACTCTCCAGTAACCGGATGGAACCGAGTATGGGGGTACTCTGGGGCCCACTGTGCAGTAACTGGGGGGTCCACTGGTGGATCTGCTGGTGGGTTCGCTAGTGGGTCCGATAGCGGAACGGATCCGCTAGCAGATCCAGACTCATGCCTCGATGAAGTAGTCGATCGACGGCGGGATACGTCTGTGCCCGGGGTACTCTCTGGGTCGGGCTCGCTGGAAGGGGTCACATCCCGGGAAGATTGAATGCGACCACGACCACCAGTACCACTACGACCACGACCACCACCACCACCACCGCCAGCACCAGCACCACGACCACCACCAGCACCACGACCACGGCCAGCCATCATGACCTGTAAATAGAACACATAAACATAATTAATAATATAAAAGTGTAAATAAATATAAAATTCTAAACTAAAATATACATACCACCAGTAGGGAGACGAGTGCCGTCGCGACGAAAAAGACTAGGAGTGCCATCTGCAATAAGTAAATAATCGAACGAAAAAAACATTAATTCACGTAATTGCTTTTATGAGGTCAAACTTAATTCACGTAATTAGAAGTATTTTTAATATACAACTCTTTCAAAGCAATGGGCAGTAATCTTTTCATAAACACGTGGCAGTCATGACTCTTCATTCCCGTTAGCTTGCGTTCATTGAGATCAACGCATCTAGACAAATTCGACACATAGCCGTCGGAAAATCTTAAAGTAGATACCCACTTGCAGATTATTAATCTATCTTCCTTGCTCAATGTGTATTGTGCTATCGGCTTAGTTATTTGTCCACTAGCTCCCCTTTGTATCAAGTTCAGATAAGGACGCTTGCATATCTCGGCAATGTCTTGTCTTACTTTTGGATTGTCCTTCGTCTTTCCTTTAATATCCATGACGGTATTGAAGACATTATCGAACACATTCTTTTCGATATGCATAACATCAAGATTATGTTTTATAAGATTATCTTTCCAATAAGGCAAGTCCCAGAAGATACTTCATTTGGTCCAGTTATGGGTTAGTCCGAACCCATCGACACGATTGTTCGATGGATCTTCTATTATAGTGGGCAAGTCCTTTACATCTTCCCAAATATCGTATCCCGACAATCTGGCAGGCGGATGAGAAAATTCTTGTTTTTCAGCTCTAAACGCGTCCTTGTTCTTTCTCCAAGGATGACTCGCGGGCAGAAATTGACGATGACAATCAAAGAAAGAAGTTTTTCCTCCATGCTTAAGACGGAATGCCTTACTATTTTGCATGCATATCAAAAAAGACATGGTGCCGTGAGTACTCCATCTCGACAGCATACCGTATACGGGAAAATCATTGATTGTCCACATCAGTGAAGCTCTCATCTGAAAGTTCTGTTTCCTGGAAATATTATAGGTCGCGACACCGAACTCCCACAGCTGTTTCAGCTCATCCACCAACGGCTGTAAATATATATCGATATTTTTTGTCAGATTTTTGGGACCCGGTATGATAGCTGTCAAGAACATATAAGGAGTCTTCATACACATCCATGGTGGCAGATTGTAAGCGGTCAGAATGATCGGCCAGCAGGAGTATTGAGATCTCGACTGCCCGAAAGGGGTGAAGCCATCAAAACATAGCCCCATGCGTATATTTCTAGGCTCTGCAGCAAAATCTGGATGACGAAAATTAAAATATTTCCACGCCTCTCCATCCGAAGGATGTGACGATTCTCCATCGTCCTTTGTGCGTTCTTCGTTGTGCCACGTCATGTGTTCTGCTGTATTCTGAGACATATACATCCTCTGCAAGCGCTTCATGATCGACAAGTAATGCATATACTTGTAAGGACGTCATTTTCTAGTTGACTTTCCTTTTCCCCTGACTGGCTTATAACGATCCGCATTACAGAAGCTGTAACTTTCTATATCCTCGTTCTCCTTGTAGTACAACATGCATCCGTTGTGACAACAATCTATCTTCTCGTACCCCAGTCCCAGTTGTCGGACCATCATCTTCGACTTATAGAAGTTTTTTGGAAGCTCTTTTGATTCCTTCGGTAACACCTCCTTGATTAGTTGTATAATCCGATCATAGCAAGTTTGTGGCAAGTTAAAATCAGACTTTATGTTCAACAACCGCATCGTCACTGATAGTACGGAATGTGGCTCACAACCAGGATATAAAGAATATTCAGCATCCTGAAACATATCATAGAACTCCTTCGCCTCGGGATTAGGATCCTCCAGATCAAAATTAGGCCCTGCCGTGTCGTACACCATATCTCGTGCAAGGTTCTGCACGTCTCCATATTCAACAGAGCATTCGTCGTCTTCGACGACAAAATTCGTTGCAGCATTATCATCAAAAGTATAAGTAGCAGCATTCGCAACCTGTCTTTTCGCATATAGTTTACCTTGCGATGACCACAGGCCGTAATCACGTATGAAACCCTTACGGGTCAAATGATCTCTTACACTCACCACTTCTTTGTAAGATCTATTGCGATAATTATGACATGGACACTTGATTTTGTTACCGTCCATAAACTGAGCTTTGCTCATGGCATACTTAAGAAACACTTCCACGCCTACCTGAAAATCGTCACTCACACCTATTCTGCTCTCGTGTTGTCGTTTGTACATCCATGTACGATCAACGAAATAACGATCCATCACAGATTAGATGTGAAAATCTATATAGTAAGAGAAACCAATCAGAATTAGTATATAATCATGTAACTGGTGGATCCGCTGGTATATAGGCCGGATGTACTTAGTATCGACCGCATCAGATTAGTATCAGTCTGTAGGTTTGGTATAGGCCGTATCAAATTGGTATTGGCCTTAGCGAATTGGTACCGTCCTATCCGATATGTATCGGCCGTATAGCTAGGATTTGTACCGGCCTTATCGATTCGTTATCGGCCTTATCCGATAGGTATCGGCCGTAGCGACGATATGTATCGGCCGTATAAGCCTTCCACCATGCTAATCTGATACGGTCGATACATATCGTCGCTACGGCCGATACCTATCGGATATGGCCGATACCGAATCGATAAGGCCGGTACGAATCCTAGCTATACGGCCGATACATATCGGATAGGACGATACCAATTCGCTAAGGTCAATACCATCCGATACGACCTATACCAAACCGATATACCGATACTAATCTGCTACGATCGATACTAAGTACATACGGATACCGATACCGATAGTTCGATACCGATACCGATAGTGCGATACCGATACCGATAATCCGATACCGATAGTGCGATACCGATACCGATAGTTCGATACCGATACCGACAGTTCGATACCGATACCACTAAGTCCAAATGATTCCTCTTAAGCGTCGAGCATGTTATACACGGTTCAACTTGACAAGTCAGTAAATATATATATATATATATTATATATATATATTATATATATATATATATATATATATATATATATATATATATATATATATATATATATATATATATATATATATATAAAATTCATGGTTTAAATATATATATATATATATAAAAATAATATATATATATATATATATATATATATATATATATATATATATATATATTATTTTTATATATATATATATATATTTAAACCATGAAATATATATATATATATATATATATATATATATATATATATATATATATATATATATATATATATAATTCATGGTTTAAATATATATATATATATATAAAAATAATATATATATATATATATATATATATATATATATATATATATATATATATATATATATATATATATATATATATATATATATATATTATTTTTATATATATATATATATATTTAAACCATGAATTATATATATATATATATATATATATATATATATATATATATATATATATATATATATATATATATATATATATATATATATATATATATAAATATAATTCATGGTTTATAGTATCGGCCGATACCGATCCGATACGGCCGATACCGATACGGTTTGGCATGTTCCGATCCGATACCGACCGATACCAAATATTGACCGATGCCGACATTGGGGGTCTTTGTTCCGGTCAATTCGGCAAAGAAAATTAAACATCATAGGAATAGTCCGATACCGATATTGCGAACCTAGGTTGAAAGCATAATAAGGTTGTAAAAGCATGTAAAAGAATCCGATACTACCGATAATTATTTGTTCCCAATACCAAAAAATCCGATACTCCGATCCGAAACTGTCGATACTACCGATATCGCCGATACCAATACTCATAGGAAAAGTCCGATACCGATTCCGATACCGATACTTTGAACCTTGATATATATATATATATATATATATATATATATATATATATATATATATATATATATATATATAGCTAAAATTAACTAACTAACATTTACTAGTTAAATAGCATAATGCTAACTTGATAGTAATGAGAACAAAACATTCTATTAAAGACAAGCCCGATACCGATTCCGATACCACCATTCACTTATTAGTCATCTACTTCTCAATTTAGGACTTGTTTCGTTAATATTTTATCTCAAAAAAATTTTCTGCTTAATACTCCGAGACGGAACCATGTAGAGTTTGGGGTGAGCATTTTTTTTCCTTTTCGATATATATATATATATATATATATATATATATATATATATATATATATATATATATATATATATATATATATATATATATATGTTTTTCATATGAGTGAAATTTTGATTTTATCTTCGAAAATCTTGCATAATGGAATGTGATATTTCTACTATTTAAGACCTTGATACAATGCAAGCAAAAGTCATCCTTTTTCTATGACCCAAACTCCCACAACATTTCGAGCAATAGGCCATAAGGCCTCGTTTGGTTCCGGAAAGGAAAGGAAATCAATTCCTTGAATGGATGTAACCATTTTTCTTCCTAAAATTTTCCAATGGAAATCAATTTCCTTTCTTCTCAATTTATTCTTTGGATTGTAAAAGAACCAAACGAGACATAAAAGAAAGTGATATCTCCTCCAAGTGGTCAAATCTCGCCTCTTCATCGAGGAGCACCACTCCCGCCGCCCCTCGCTGCCCCGGAGCGTGTTGCCCCCCGCCGCCCGCCGCAGTCCCGTGCTTCCCCGCGTGCGCCACCCCCGCCGCACCCCGCTGCCCCGGAGCGCGCTGCCCCTCGCCGCCCGCCGCAGCCCTGCGTGCGGCCGCCGCAGCCCCGTGCTGCCCCGCGCGTGCCACCACCCGCCGCAGCCCCGCGCTGCCCCACGACGCCTACGACACCCACGACCACCGAGAGAGAGAGAGAGAGCGAGAACCTTTGGAAGAGAGAGAGGAGAGGTCGCCGATCACCGCCACGGGAGAGAGAGAGAGGAGAGTGAGGTCGCCGACCGCCGCGGGAGAGAGAGAGAGAGAGAGAGAGAGAGAGGAGAGAGAATAAATTTTGGGGGAAATAAAAAGTCTTCTACGTCGTTTCAATTTAAGTCTGGAACGTATATTTAGCGACAGACTAGCGTCGGATTTTATCCGTCGCTAATCCGTCGCTCTATTTGATATTTGCCGACGGAATATCCGTCGCTACGTAGTCGAAAAATTGTCTCGCCACTTCTCCCAATAATTCCTGCCAAATAATCGACTGCATAGCGACGACTGTGTATCCGTCGCTATATCTCCGACGATCTAGTGACGGATGAGCGACCTTTTCTTCCCCTTAAAATGAAATAAAAATGTATCGACATGTCGTCACCCATCCGTCGGCTATTTGCCGTAAATCCATCGCTAACGCCGACGAAAATTTTCCGTCGCTAATGTCCTGTCGCTAATTTACTATATGTTGGTAGTGCCTCCGTCTCCAATACACTATCGGCAGGCCGTACGGGACCTTCCCCCTCTGACAAAGCAGCGAGATCAGTACTTGTTTCCTGACTCGGCTCCCCTGGAGTCAGGCTCGGCGGACGAGTCTCATCTTCCTCACCGAATCCCTCTGCGGGGATAGAATCTGTCGCTACCTCCTGGTCGACAACCACCTCAGCCTCCGCTGCTGAGTCTGGGGTAGGGCTCGACAACGCTACATCCGACCTCCCCTCATCATGACAAGGAGGGGAATCAGCCCTCTCCTCTGTTTCAATCATGTCTGTTGCCCCCGCAACAGGCTCACTCATCTCTAGAGGAACGCCATCTGAAGACGACGAAATCCACTCCACTTCCTCATCTGGAAGCCCCGTATCTGCTGGATCCGCAATGTCAGAGGCCCCCACGGCGGCTTGTACCCTCCCCGGAACTGCTGCATCCCCAGCTTCCCGATTTTTTTCTGATCCTTCGATAAAAAGATTCATTCTCTTCATAAAAAAGAGGAGGTAGAACCAATAAAGATTTCTTTTTTGATTCATCTCTGGAGTTGAATACCTCATTCAAGAATTTTTTTTGATCCAACCCGTAGGAATAGAAAAGACAAATCCCCTATGATACACCAGATCCGGCTCGGTTATTGATAGAGTGAATAGATCTGCCATTTCTTGAAATCTCTCTTCTGATTCAAAATCGTGGTGTAACGTGTATTCCCCCCTGTTCCGGTCATGGAATAGATGAAATAAATCAAAAAATGGATTTTTGTTCAAGAATGAAATCTTATTGGAACTGTCCATATCCGGTTCATCCTTCGGAACCATATCACATCCCGGATCTGATGAAATAGGATGAATTGAGACGGTATTTTGTAAATACGTAATTATCTTGAATATATCAACCATTTCTTTATTTTCCGATCGCTAATCTGGAGGTACTAAAATCTCCGCAGGAACGACATCGTCCGGATTCTCCTCCACGGGAGACATCACAATCGGCGGAATGTGCTCTTCAGATAAGCCCGCCGCCTCCTTTGGTCTGTTAGCACCCGATTTTGGAGTTCGGGGTCTCCTTTTCAGCGGCTCCTACAAAAAGAAAGCATATGTCACAAAAATGGTAAAACTAACCAGACTATGTGGGACATCCTTACCTCCACAGGAGTTGAGTCTGTTGATACTGTCGGTGACAATGCCTTCTTCTTTCTCTTCGGCGCAGAAGAGCCAGCCTCTGTATCAGCACGTCTCTTCGGCTGATCGACCGAGGGCTCTGCCTAACTCCCTGTGGATACGGCAGGGGTACCTCGATAACCTGTCTCTGGCGGGCGGTACGACCGAGCCTTCGCCAACAGGTTCCCGGTCGCCTCTAACTGGGTGCCGACAATGAAACCGGTCTCCCTATTATATCCAGGGGCACGACGTTCATGGCAAAATAAAATTTGGCGGCCGAGAAAAGAATCGGCGGCCGTGGATTCTGAACGGGCAGCGTAAAGCGAGCTCCGGTGCATCCGGCATTGTAGTAATGCCAAGCTCGTGCACCGTCCAGCAAACTTCCAGTATACCCCAGGTTAATACTGGGGTTCTCCAATATCAACTGAGCATAGCCGAATTATCGTACAAAATGGCTCGGCAAATATGATTCTAGGTAACACTGGTTTCTATTCCGGTACACCAGATACGACGGCCGGATGCTTTGCAACCAGCAGAATCCCCATGGAGGCAGAGTTGTGACTTCTTCACCCGAATCTGTTAAGTCTTCGTTGGCCTCAAAACCCAAAAAGACGGGACCAACTTTGGTGATCTTCCACCCCTGAAGGTAGGATAAAACTTTTCTACAAACAGGAACACCAGTATGCAACCAGCTCCTCTGGTGAAAAACGACGGAGGAATGCGTCTTCGGTCCTGTGGTCCTCTTTCGGGTCCGGGCTCATCACGTTGGGATGGTGCAAAATTAACCACCCATCAACTAATGAAACGGAAGTTAGGCACGAGGAAAGTTGTCATTCCTACCTCGTTCATGAACGACATTTTCCGTAAATTCTCGTAAACCTCGCAGCAGGTTATACACCATTGCGGGGAGTAGAGCCCGGCGACAGCCAAAAACCAACTTCATAGCTGGCAGGATTAGGTTCCGGGTAACCCTCTCCACAGAGCCTGACCCACCTGAAAAGACATAATCCCGGAGCCAAATCATTAGATAAGCAGCCAACACTGCTTTGGACGACATCCGATGAGTAAGGTGCCAGAAACAGCTATAGGAGCGTTCGTCCGACTGTCGGTCCTCATTTTCCCGGGGACTCTTCTCACTTAGCCTGCTCATTTTAGAGAGCACCGCGGTACTGGAAAGCGCTGGCGGAGTTGTAAACTGAGAAGGATTCTCCTTGTCTTGCTCAAAGACATAATCTCTCCAAGCAGTCACATGAGGCTGTGACCCGCCCTTATCCCTCTTCCGCATATAATAATGATGACTCGCCACTTCCTTGAAGATGACCATCATCTCCTCGGCTTTGTCCCCCAGGACTTGGAACTCCTCGTTGGTCGGGAAGTATTCCTCGTAAGGTTCTGATCCCCAAGGGAGCCTTGACACCTCATACATTTCATGAAGTGCGAGTTCCAGCTCCCCCACCGAAGTGAAGAAAGTCCCGGTCTGGGTGTTAAACATCTCCAGGAGCGCGAGGAACATATGCCTGTTAATGTCGACGCCTGCCTGGGTAGCACGGATTGCGACAGTCAACCCAATCTCTCAGAGTTCGGTTCGAAACTGCGTCAGAACCCAGAGTGTCAGCTTGTCCCACTTGGAAACATAGTGACACCAACCCTCTATCCAAAATTCACCTTTCGGGTATGACCGCTTCAACGACAGCATACGATTTGCAAAAGTCGAAGCGCCAAAAGCAAATGTGTTGGTAGGGACGTCACTGTAAATGCTCCCAGGACGCAGAGTCCACCAGGTGAAAGAAGGCCAAGCCCGCGCGGCGGCCAAAGTATCCCTCTGATTGGAGGAAGCATCAATCTTGATGGTGCCTGCCACCGCTCCCCCCTGAGACGGAGTTAGCTCCCAAGACATCCTCCTCTTGGAGGCAAGGCGACAGAAAGCCGTCAAAGGCCATTGACGCTCAAGTTGTTTAACAATCATATGCACCCCTCTTGATGTAAAGAACCAATCTTCCTTCATCTTTAACATCTTTGCTTCAGTAGAAGTAAGGCGTTCCCCAAACAGGAACTCAGGTTTCAAGAAAGTCACATTATCAGAAATGGCAGATTTCAAAACGCCTTGCTCCATCATCCGTTGGAGGAACCCATGTTGTTGTTCCCGAATTTGGGTCATTCTCTCGGGAGGCAGACCCAGCATAATGGTAGCTTGGGCATGATTTATCACCTCCTCGTTATAATCTACTCCCATCTGACAGAGGGCAGCGTCCAGAAGCACTTTATTCAAGAGCGGGACGGTCATCGACACTGGTGGTCAGCAAAAGAAGGCAAAGATTCAGATATGTTAGAAACAACAAAAGAATCTGAGCCACATTCTCATCAGAAGCGCATACCCTGAACCAAGGCTCAGGCGCATCTGAAAAGAAGCTTCGGCACATCATCAGGGTCTAAACCCATACGCGTCAGCAGTGAAGCTTCGGCGTATCATCAGGGTCTAAACCCATGCGCGTCAGCAGTGAAGCTTCGACGCATCATCAGGGTCTAAACCCATGCGCGTCAGCAGTAGAAGCTTCGGTGCATCATCAGGGCCTAAACCCATGCGCGTCGGCGGAAAAGCTTCAGCACATCATTAGGACTCAAGGTCCATGCGCGTCGGCGTATGTGAGTTCTAAAAATGGCCTACTCGAGTACAGAAAGATACGGTAAAGAATGATGAAACCCACCAATCACTGCCGGCCGAACGTCGACGGGAGTCCGGGGGACATCATCTACAGCAGCCTCCACAGGCTCTTTACCGCGAGGAGTCTTGGGAGCCATTTCGTGAAAGAAGAAGTTAGAGTTTTTCGAAAGAAGAACTCTAGAGAAGAAGAAAACAAAGTGGAGAAGAACCCTCTCTCTCCATTAGACGCCTATTTATAGGCTTGGGCATACGCAGAAACCGATGAGGAGTGACGTCAGCCACCGCTTGGGGTTCTGCCAAATGATAACCGCAAATAATCCAAAAAGATCATCATTAATCTTTTTGATTACTTCGAAGCATTATCATTTGCATTAACTAAGAGGAGCATGCGCCCTATCACTGATGTGCAGAGTAATCATGCGCCTGAACAGTCATGCGCCCCGTTGAAGATGCCACCATGCTTCTTATTCAAAGTATTCCAAAACTTGACAAAAAAGTTTTGAAAACTTTGAAGGGGGTCTTGTAGAAGCATGGAATTTCAAGGCACATCTATATGCCAGAATTTCTATGCGATCGAATAGTACTCAGAACATGCGCCAGGAAACTCAAAACGAAGTACTTGGCACATCAAGACAGCAAAAGTATAGACAGCAAAAGAAGATTTTTACTTCATGTAAAAGTCTATTACATGTCTAAAAGGCTTTACATAGGAGAATTTCTATAAAAAGAAAGATCCTAAGACTACATCCAGGCGCAGCAAACTGCCATACGCCCCCCCACAAAGCGCATCATCAGGCAGGCGTATCACTTCAGCGTCTCAGTCAGGCGCAGCCTTCAGCGTCTCAGTCAGGCACAGCCTTCAGCGTCTCAATCAGGTGCAGCTCTTCAGTGTCTCAGTTATGCGCATCATGAAGTCTCAACATATGCGTCTTACTTCGACCCGATTAAATGCTTCGACTAATGAAGCATTTATTAAGCAAAACCTAGGTGGGCGATCAACCCCACCCTAGCTGGAGGAAGAGCTCTCCTCCGAGGCTAAATGAGCAGCTTTCAAACACAACCAGAATAGGCAACACCCACTCTTGTAGGAGGAAGAGCTCTCCAAAGCCCAAGGAAGATGAGAGCACCGCAATTCCGATCTGCGACTTTTCCAGCATAACGGGGACATGGCTCGAGCATCCCGATCTTTGGATACAACATAAATCTTCCGCCTGCCTCAGAAGCCCTCGACCCCGACTTTTGGATGTAACAGTCACCTTCACGAGTGCATGAATGAAGACAATGCGTCGCATCTTCACCCTCGGGCGCATCTCGTCAATAGAATGTGCTCGAGCAAACAAGTTCATTCGGGAAGACGTGAGAGAACGAGAGGCAAACTCTCTCTTTGCCACTATTTATAGGCCAGACAAGTCAAACCCATGTGCCAAGTGGCGGGCTCTCCGAATCCCGTGCAATGAATTTGCATTAATGGTGATGAACCTGACGCTTCAAATTCAGCCAAGTCAAAACGGCTATTTAAAGCACTTAAAGATCACAAAAATCGGACCAATAAAGATGCACCATGCAAACGGATGTGCCGGTCAGACACCGTGCATCGTACAGACGCGCCCGTCAATTCTAAAGCTCCCCGTAAGGATGCACCCAACAAAGCACAGATCCATACGTCCTAATCAACATGGACCCATGCGCCCATTCCGGCTCGTCACCCATCAAGCAATTAATGCTCAAGTGACAGAGTTGGCAGCACGTCCCCCGAGGACTGGACAGTTAGCAGCTTTTTTAGAAGACGAAGTGTCGCTGACATTAGCATCATCATTACTTTCCTCCGAGGTTACGACCCACGTGACCGACCAACCACTCGCATGTGCCTCAGCGGCCATGTGCCTGAAGATTCGCATGCGCCTCAAAAGCCGTGCGCCCAGACTGGTTCGTAACTTCTGAAGGTTGCGAGCCAAAGTCTTCTCATGCGTCCAATCCCAGGCGCATCCTACCAGATCACTCTCCACCAAATCCGAGATCTTTGAGCCATGGACCTACGACACGTGTCCTTTGACTTAATTCAGCCTATGAAGGGGTACTAATCACCCAAGATCTCAGTAACAAAAAGATCCTCTCACCTGCTACGTGCCAGCCCATAAAAGCAGCATGAAGGATTCAACCCATAAATAATGGCGCATCATCCATGCGCCTCCCGCAGCTTCAACCACGTGGCGTTTCCACGACCAGGCGCATCATACATATGCGTGCATGAGCAGCCAGCCTGCAAAGCTATAAATAGAGGGATCATTTCCTTCTTCTACACACATACAGAGACACACGGACTGTCAGAGATCAAGACGCACAGTCAAGCAAAGCATCAGAGTTTACTTCCAAAGATCGGAAGAGACACTCAATGTCTTCTTCCCATCTGCAAACTCCAGCACCCAGAGCAACTCAGGCCTTCAGAGAACCAAGAAACGTCGTCAGATCGTCAACGGACTCAACGCATTACCACTCGCTCCTTCGGTACAGGGACCCATATAAACAAAAGTGTTCTCCTAGGACTACATCTAAGTCCTATATTGTAACACTGTTCTGTTTGTAATTAAAATTGCAATAAAAAGATTTTAATGGCAAACACCAGGGAACTCAAATGAAGTACTTGGCACATCAAGACAGCAAAAGTATAGACAACAAAAGAAGATTTTTATTTCATATAAAAGTCTATTACATGTCTAAAAGGCTTTACATAGGAAAATTTTTACAAAAGAAAGATCGTAAGACTACAGCCAGGCACAGCAAACTGCCATGCGCCCCCCACCAGGCGCATCATCAGGCAGGCGCATCACTTCAGCGTCTCAGTCAGGCGTGTCTCTTTAGCGTATCAGTCAGGCGCAGCCTTCAGCATTTCAGTCAGGCGCATCTCTTTAGCGTCTCAGTTATGTGCATCATGAAGTCTCAGCATATGCGCCTTACTTCGACCCGATCAATTGCTTCGACTAATAAAGCATTTATTGAGCAGAACAAGGATGGGCGGTCAACCCCACCCTAGCTGGAGGAATAGCTCTCCTCCGAGGCTAAAGGAGCAGCTTTTAACACAACCAGAATGGGCAATACCCACTCTTGCAGGAGGAAGAGCTCTCCAAAGCCCAAGGAAGATGATAGCACCTCAATTCCGATCTGCGGCCCTTCCAGCATAACGGAGACAGGGCTCGAGCATCCCGATCTTTGGATGCAACAGGCACCTTCCGCCTGCCTCAGAAGTCCTCGACCCCGACTTTTGGATGTAACAGTCATCTTCACGAGTGCATGAATGAAGACAATGCATCACATCTTCACGCTCGGAAGCATTTCGTCAACAGAATGTGCTAGAGCAAACAAGTTCATTCGGAAAGACGTGAGAGAACGAGAGACAAACTCTCTCCTTGCTACTATTTATAGGCCGGGAAAATCAAACCGATGCGCCAAGTGGCGGGCTCTCCGAATCCCGTGCAATAAATTTGCATTTATGGTGATGAACCTGACGCTTCGAATTCAGCCAAGTCAAAACGGCTATTTAAAGCACTTAAAGAACATAAAAGTCGGACCAATAAAGATACGCCATGCAAACGGATGTGCCGGTCAGACACCGCACATCGTACAGACGCGCCCGTCGGTTCCAAAGCGCCCTGTATGGATGCGCCCAACAGAGCACAGATCCATGCGTCCTAATCAAAATAGACCCATGCGCCCATTTTGGCTCGTCACCCATCAAGCAATTAATGCTCAAGTGACAGAGTTGGCAGCACGTCCCGCGAGGACTGGACAGTTAACAGCTTTTTCAGAAGAGGAAGCGTCGCTGACATCAGCATCATCATTACTTTCCTTCGATGGTTACGACCCACGTGGCCGACCAACCACTCGCATGCGCCTCAGCCCCCATGCGCCTGAAGACTCGTATGCGCCTCAAAAGTCGTGCGCCCAGACGGGTTCGTGACTCCTGAAAGTTGTGAGCCAAAGTCTTCGCATGCGTCCAATCCCAGGTGCATTCTATCAGATCATCCTCCACCAAATCCGAGATCTTTGAGCAACGGGCATGCGCCACGTGTCCTTTGACTTAATTCAGCCTATGAAGGGGTGCTAATCATCCAAGATCTCAGCAACTGAAAGATCCTCTCCCCTGCTACGTGCCAGCCCACAAAAGCAGCATGAAGGATTCAACCCACAAATGATGGTGCATCATCCATGCGCCTCTCACAGCTTCAACCACGTGGCGTCCACACGTACAGGCGCATCCTACATATGCGCGCATGAGCAGCCAGCCTGCAAGCTATAAATAGAGGGATCATTTTTTTCTTCCACACACACCTACGGACAGAGACCTACATACACAGTGAGAGAGGCAGATACAGACACTCAACGTCTTCTTTCTCTCCGCAAGCTCCAGCACCCAAAGCAACTCAGACCTTCAGAGAACCGAGAACCGTCGTCAGATCGTCAATGGAGTCAACGCATTACCACTCACTCCTTCAACACAGGGACCCAGATAAACAAAAGTGTTCTCCTAGGACTATATCTAATTCCTACATTGTAACACTGTTCTGTTTGTAATTGAAATTGGAATAAAAAGATTTTAATGGCAAACACCCCCACTTTTGACGAAAAATGTCATCTACTGACGGTCAACCCATCGATATTTTTAGACGAAAATACCCTTCCTATCTCTTCTTCCCAAACTCTTATCCCGCCCCTACCGACCCCCCTCCGGCCAACAGCTCCCCCCCACATCTTCGGCAGCCACCAACCCCCCCTCTCCACCCCCCGCCCCCTCCCTTCTTCGGCCGCCACCGGCGAGGTACGGGGGGCGCTGCCGCTGCCGCACGATGGGGGGAAGGTGCGAGAGGCACAGCTCTGGCCACGCGGCAAGGCAGGAGAGGGGGTTGCTGGGACGGGAGGGCCGCTGTCGCTGCCGCGCACCACTACATCACTGTTGTTGATACTGCTGCTGCCAACCCTCCCTCCCCCCTGCCCCTTCCCTACCACCTCCCGTGCTGTCACAACCCGTACCCTAGAGTACGGGCACGAGACGTGGGTACGTCCAGCCTATGCCGCAGTGTCGGTGGTAGAACGCTGTCCTAGGTCAAACATCTAACAATATAAAGGAACCTGTACAGTATATACACTCCGAATAGAGGTGACATAGCAAATACAGTCTTAATTACATCTAAGATAGAGCATGATAAAAGATAAATAGATAGATAGAACAGGATGAAACCACAGAGATACAATCCAGATAAAGTCTAAGTGTCTAAGATGAATACATATCCAGAAATCATCTCAATATCTCAATACAGTAATCCAGAATAGATAAACGAAAGACATCCTAATCTAAAGGAGTGTCATCCACTACTAGTGGGTCCTGCTGCTGGTCTAGGTCACAACAGTCCTCTAGGGTCGTACCGTAATAGGTAGGGTAGAAGGCCTCAGCCTCGTCCTTCTGTAATATTTTCAACTGGTCTAGTCAGGACAGGAGCGAGTACGGTATATCTCAACAAATCATAATAGGTTAGGAAATATAAACATGCTAGAGAGTAAGATACAGGAAACTGAAGAACAACATGATGTAAAAAGGAAGACTGTAAGTAAATAGATACAATATAGATGAGAACTAACAGTGCTAGTGATTCAGAGTACAAGACGGTTATGTAAACGGCACGATGTTGTACACGAGTAATCTAAAGAGGTTACACACGAGTAATCTACTGGATTGAATACATAACCACTTCTACTCCCCCGCCCCAATCAATACACAAGGATCTAGCCAAGTTATGTTATTGCACACGAAGTATAGTCGTACACGAAGATCATGTGAGCACATGAGTATACAAGATTTTACATGATTTGTATACAAAAAGCACGAACACAAGGAGTACACGATGCTCATGATAAAGTACACGAACATGAAATACCCGATGTATCCACTAAGGGGAAAACAACGCACGACAAGACCCATATAGTACTAATCCGTGTTTCCAACGTGTCAACATCATGTAAAGTAATCTAAAGCAGGAAATATACTCCTAAGCAGGATATGAAATGATCAGAGAATGTACTCGCCTGTATCCTGAGTATCTGAAGAGTATCTACTGTCCGAGGAGTGGTGTCTGTCTTCTATAGAACAATACAAGTCACTATAAGTCTAAACCAATATATCAGACTGCTACAATGCATCTACATGACACTACTAAAATAACTCATTTTAGCGACGTTAGGAAACGTCGCTAAATAAGAAAATTACGTCGCTAAAACCAATTAGCGACGTATTTAGCGACGAAAACGGGACGTCGCTTAAAGGCAAGTTGCAGATGGCACTTTAGTCGTCGAACGTCGCTATTTGTGATGCATAATTAATTGTCGCTAGCCGTCGCAAACATTGCGACATATAGCGACGTACCATTACGTCGCCAAAATAACGACGTAAAGCGACCACTTGCGACGCTCTGTAATTTATATATGATGACATGGCATGACAGCCACGTGGGCAACTTAGCGACGCATACCGACAGATTTAGCGACGTACATCCTCAGCACACGTCAGCATATTAGTGATGTTTAGCGACGTCACGTCGCTATTTAGCGACGTATAGCGACGTCTATCTGCCGTCGCAGTACGTCGCAGAACGTCGCTATACGTCGCAGATGTTAAAATTTTTTTTTAAAAAATATAATTGATATTTTTGTTATGCTGTGTTTCTGTGTTTACAGTGTGTGTGAAGTGCAGTGTTCGAACCATCGACAGTTTCGCTTACTGTTCTATATTTTATCTTGGATAGAAAGAGCAACAGTTCAGGGTGCACTTCTCAGAGCTTCCTCTTCACGTCCTTCACCTTCTCGGGAACCTTTACGAGGTCCGAGAAAGTAATGGACGTAAAAATGAAGCTTTCAGAAGTGCACCCTGAACTGTTGCTATTTCTATCCAAGATAACACATACAACAGTAATCGAAACCGTCGATAGTTTTCGAACACTGTATTTCACATTCACTGTAAACACAGACACACATCATAACAAAAATACACAATATTTTTTTTTAAAATTTTGGCAGCACCTCCTTTGTATATCAGATCATCGCTTATAACCCAGCGTAGGCATATTTGTCATCCCCATCGCAGATATCACAAAGTAAATATCACAAAGTAAATATCACAATAAAAATACCAACAAAGTAAATATCATAAAGTAAATATCCAACAAACGTACATGTCCACAATGGAGGGCAAATAAGAATGAAAATCTGTGTACAGAACGGTCAATAGGCCCATAGGGCCAATACATACAAAGATGATAAAAAATATCTACTGGATCACTGAGGACTCCTGCCGCGCATCTGGGATAGCATGTACTCATACTGCTCCTGGGTGAGCTGCACCGTAGGGGCAGTAGGAGGCAGTAGAATGTCTGGAGTCGGCGCCATCGATGGACCGGGAGGATATACCTGCTCTAGCTCTCGCAGTCGCTCACCATGCGCAGCAAGGGTACTCACCACCTTCTCAGTATACTGAGCGAGTGAGGCAGATATGCTCCTCTGCGATCCCTCCAGCTCGACCTGTCTACGCTCTGTGCACTGCGTAGACTCGGTGAGCGTCTGTAAGCTGGCAACTGTAGCCTGATGCAGACTCATCAACTCATGTATACTGCGCTCGACCGCATCAAATCGTCCAGTGATGATCGGAGGGTCGGATCGTCGCTCGACCGCATCAGAAATTTGCTGCTGCAACTCGCGACGTAGCTCCTCTATCTGACGACGAACATCCTCAGCTCGTGACGACGCCTGCGTAGCCGGAGACTGCGTACTGACAGAGGGGGCCCGGGATGACTCCGAAGCCAAATACGTGCCGTAGGATCCTGTACCGTAGTACGTACCCTTCTGAAGACCGCCAACGGCGGTCATCCAGAGCTCGTCCGGCGATGGAGCTGTAGGCGGCTGGGAGGAAGTACCAGCCCCTCCCTCTACTTGCGCACTAGCAGCAGCAGCAGCAGCCGCCTCCTCCTGTAGCCGAACAAACTCGACCTAGAACATGTTTGCTAACGTGTAAGTGTTTGCTAAAGTCTATATTGATATATATTTTCATGTTTCTAAATTATAGTAAATTAATATAAAGGATAGAACGTACATATGCATGCGTCGCTCGCTCGTCAATGAACTCCCCAGCCCTCCGATAGGTGACCAGAAAGACGGTCACCATGTTCGGGTCCTCACCCTTTTTTATCTGTTAAAATATATTATCTATTATTAGTATTAAACATTCTATAGAACTACATATAAATTAATGTCCGTCATAGGAAACGTACCAGATAACGAAAATACTCCGTCATCGGAATGGAGCCACCACACCACTTACCGGCGCTCGACCGTGCCACCTTGGCCTTCTCAGACCGCTCCTGGTACCTGCGCTCGCTGAATCTAGCCTTCATCGCAGTCCACTGCTCTGGCGTAATCCAACCCTAGATCGGCTGTCCGGAGCGATCACGACGCTTCTGGTCGTCGATCGTATCACGGATGAGCTTGGCTGCGACGGCAGAAAATTGGCCCTCGATCCGCGCCGCCCGGTGTGGTGGATAGAAATAGGTCCTCTACAAGAAGTAAAATACAAAAGTTGTATAATATACACAAATGATTATTAAAATTTAAAAATAAACAAATTTTTTACCTTGAAGTGGGCGAACCAAAAGGCCTTCCTATCTGCGGGAGCATCTGAGTAGTTAATCCAAGGTCCACTATAGTTCTGCCTCAGAAATGTCCCCAGCTGTCTCTGTACTGCAGAAGGCCGATATCTATACAATAATAATTTTTCATGAATATATATGTATATATAATCATTTGAGAAATATATAATAATTAATTAACTTACTTCATAGGCCCGTCCGTCAAAATCTCCATACGCGTCTCGCCCGGAGGAGCGCATGGAGGGTCGCTCTCACCTCCTGCCTGGACAGGATCAGTCTGATCGCCGTCCTCCATATGCTCGGCGTGGGCTCCCTCCATAGAGCCGTCGACAGTAGAAATACTGGACGGGGGATCAGGGATGCTGGACGCGGGATCAGGAAGGCTGGACGACGAGGGAGGAGTCGCCAACCTGCTGGAACTGCCCTGTCCCGGTAATGGACCGAGAACAGAACGATACACTGGCGTACTCGGAGATGAGGATGAGGGTACAGAACTGCCCTCTCCATCCCCAACCCGAGGCTGACGGGACTGCCTAATATAAAATCCTCTGCGTCGTCCAGATGGTCTAGTCATACCTGACAATAAAACATATGACAATAAAACAAAAAACATATTTATATGATAGACATCACAGATTTTTGAAAAATATCATAGTCATAAAGTGTCATTGAAGTATCAATAAAAGTGTCAATAAAGTGTCACTGAAGTGTCACAGATTTATATGATAGAAGTGTCACTAAAGTGTCAAATATGATGATAAAACAAACGTACATATTTAATCCTCTTCTGAAAATTTATCTAGTTCGTTTAGCTCATCTACTTCTTCTTCTTCTTCTTCTTCTTCTTCTTCTTCTTCTTCTTCCTCCTCCTCTACATCTTCACTTTCATCTGCATCTTCCTCTTAAGATAATTCTACTTTTTCTACACAATTAGATGTGTAATAGGGAACTTCCGTCGTGTCCACTTCTATAATATTTGTTACAAGAGGTAGTTTATCCTGTTGATAAGCTATATCGTCAATCTCAAAGGTATTTCTAGCTTTGGTCTTGCATACTGCCCACCAGTCCGACCTTGTTGTTCCCCGTTTAGGATAACTTGTGAAGTACACGAGCTGAGCCTGACTTGATAGGACAAATGGTTCATAGGCTTGATATCGACGCCGATAGTTTATATCAACAAGACCGTGCTTGTCTACTTTCCAACCTTGACCTTCAATCGGATCGAACCAATCACACCTGAATAACACAATCTTAGCAGGCTCTATTCCATAACTATATGTCAGCTCCACGATCTCCCGTAGCACGCCATAGAAATCGTTGTCCGCATCAATATCTTTGTAGTTCGAAGATCTGATACACAAACAGCTATTTTTGGTGGAATCGAGATCCACAAAGTTGTCTCTGATCGGGCAAGTTGTTGACTTGAACCTAAACCCATTAACACAGTAGCTTGGCCATATTTTTACAGCATAAATTGGTCCCTTGGCTAGCGTTCTAATAGACTCATTCTCAAGTCTTGCGTATGGACGATCGACCTAAATACCACGAAAGAAGCAATTAAGCTCATTCTCAATCAAGTGCATATACAAAAAGGTAATTACAGAGTTCTCAAGTCTTACATATGCACTCAACCATGATGGAAAATAATGCCTTATTTCTTGTTCTAGTTCTTCTTCTGTTATGTGTGGCCTACCCGACCTCACATCATCATTAAATATGCTAAAAACAATATCGTTCAATTAATGTAATAGTATAATAATTAACACTATTAAAATAATATAGACGTATTAATTACTTACCCCTCTAGTTTCTCTACTTCCTCCTCGTCGCAGTTGAGTAATACATACAACTGAGCAGCCCTTAGCTCATCATCGTTCAGATATCTCTTTTTCATCTTACCCGATGGCTTTCCTGGAGCATTGAATACCTTCAGTATTGTATCATTACTTTCATGATCTCCCTCGTCGTTTCTGGAAGCTCTCGTTCTATTAGTTGCAACATGAGGCTTGAAATACATCGAACAAAAGTTTGTAATCTCCTCGAGAACATAGGCTTCATAAATAGAACCCTCGACCCGTGCCTTATTTTTTACCTTTCTTTTTAGGTGATTCAAATTTCGCTCGAACGAGTACATCCATCGATATTCGACGGGTCCACCAACACGTGCTTCATAGGATAGATGAATCGGCAAATGCTCTATAGAGTCGAAGAATCCAGGAGGAAACACCCTCTCTAGCTTGCATAGTGTTACCGCAATGTCCTTCTCTTGCTTTTCTAGACGATCAACGAGCAATTTCTTAGAACAAAGATCCCTGAAGAATATGCTAAGCTCCGTCAATGGATTCCAAACTGCCGGCGGTAAGAATTCCCGAAATGCAATCGGAATTAACCTCTCCATGAATACGTGACAATCGTGGCTCTTCATACCCGTCAATTTGTTTTTCTTCGGATTGACACATCTTCTCAGATTTGACACATATCCGTCTAGAAATTTTAGGCCCTGGATCCACCGACAAGTCTCACTTTATCCTCCTTGTCCAGCGAGAAAATTAACTTCGGCAGGAACTGTTTTCCATTCTGCTGTATCAAATGCAACGCAGGGCGTTTGCATATTTCTTCTAAGTCCAACCTGGCCTTAGGATTGTCTTTCGTTTTTCCCTTTACGTCCATCACAGTATTAATTATGTTATCAAACACATTCTTCTCAATATGCATGACATCAAGATTATGTCTGATCAGATTGGTACTCCAGTATGGCAGATCCCAGAATATGCTCCTCTTTGTCCAGTTATGAACTCTACCAAATCCATCGCACTTGTACCCAGTTGTAGGATCTTCGATAGCACTTGGAAAATCTTTAACCTTTTCCCATATCGTGGCTCCGTACCACCTTGGCGGTGGATCACCCTTCTCTACAACGCCGGCACGGAAAGAATTCCTGTTTCTTCTGAACAGATGATCTTTTGGCAGAAATTGCCGATGACAATCAAAGAAGCACGGTTTTCCTCCGTGTTTCAAGCGGAAAGCCTTACTACGGTCCATGCAATATGGACATAAGAGACGGCCATGAGTGCTCCATCCAGATAACATTCCATAGGCCGGAAAGTCGTTGATGGTCCACAAAAGGGTTGCCTTCATCTGAAAATTCTGCTTCCTGGAAACATCGTACGTGTTAGCGCCTACTTTCCATAACTGATTCAACTCATCTATCAAAGGCTGTAAGTACACGTCAATGTTCCTCTTGGGATTGTTCGGACCAGGAATTATAACGGTTAGAAACATGTACTGAGTCTTCATGCACATCCAAGGCGGTAGGTTATACGGAGTGACAATCACAGGCCAGCACGAATACTGGGATCCCGAAAGACCAAAAGGAGTAAAACCGTCAGAAGATAGTCCCAACCTGACATTTCGCGGATCTGAAGCAAAATTTGGATACACTCGATCAAAGTGCTTCCACGCTTCTCTATCGGATGGGTGATCCAACACTCCTTCAATCTGTTCTCGCATGTGCCAACTCATATTTTTGGCCGTCTCTTTCACCATAAATAATCTTTGCAACCGCGGCGTTAAAGGCAAGTAGTGCATTGAATCGGTCGGTCTTCTTGCACCGGTAGACCTTTCTGTACTAGTTGTCTTATATCGATCAGCACCACAAAATCTGTACACAACTGCGTCCTTGTCGTCTTTGTAGTACAGCATGCACCCATTGCGACAGGAATCGATTTTCTCGTATCCCATCCAGAGCGATCTTACCATCCTCTTAGACCGGTAGAAGTCTTTAGGCAACTTAGCACCCGCCGGCAAGATCTCTATAATCAACTCCAACACTCGGTTGTAGCATTCTTACGACATGTTAAAATCTGACTTAATGCTCAACAGTCTTGTAACCACCTCCAACGGTGAATGATCCTCACAACCAGGATACAATGGAGTCCTTGCATTCTCCAGCAACTCCATGAACTGTGCAGCATCGGCGTTCGGTGCCTCCTCAGGTGCATCATGAACGAAACTAGGCCCCGCAGCGTCGAAAACCATGTTCACGCACCCGTCGTCGTATGCATGATTATCTGAAACAAAATTAGGTCCCGCATGCATATATGGCTCAACATAAGGCTTCGGCTCTGATGCTAAAGACACAAGTTCTCCGTGTGCGGTCCACTGATAGTAATTAGGCATGAAACCCCTCGAGTACAAATGATATGTCACTTCCACTTCTGGATAATATTTTACCTTATGACATTTCACACACGGACACTTAATTTTGGTGCCGTCCATGTACTGAGGGAACGCCTTAGCAAACTGCAGGAACTGCTCTACTCTCGCTATGTATTCATTCCGCATACCACACATATCATCAGGACGACGTTTGTACATCCATGAACGATTCCGCAAGTAGTAATTCATATCCATTTGGAAATAATTCTGTAAAGATGGACACACATTATCCAACAGGCACAAATTCGTATATTATGTCTTATTAGAGACACATTATTAGCGGACAGTTACTAATATCAATGATATGCAATCTAGGTCAAACTAGGTTGTACTAAGTCAAACAAAGTCAAACAAGGTCAACCTAAGTCAAACAAAGTCAAACAAGGTCACAGTAGGTCAAGGGTTGACCTATAGTTGACTTTGTCAACTCTTAGTCCAATCTAAGTCAAATATCCTATTTCTAGTCATTACCTACCAAGGTACCGTTTACCTTATCGCTATTGGTATCCCAATACCAATACCTTAAGTTGGTACCCTTTACTTTATCGCTATTGGTACCCTTTACCTTATTGTTATTGGTTAACAGTCAATTCAATTTCAGTTATTCAAGGGAATAAGTTGACACATTCAGTGGATTTATCTCAGGAATAGGAAAACCAATCTCAGTCCTATTTACAGTTTAAGGAAAATGAAATCTACAAGGACTGTTACTCAAATAGACCACATGTTGACTGATACAAGAATACCTATCATCAAAAGCCCCAAACTCGAGCCACACTCCAAACACTGACCCATTTGTGAAAATAGGACTGAACCTGTGTGGCATGGACTGATGCATGGTAGGTAGGTGACTAGACACTTGATGTTAGGGACTGATACTCAAGTATTTAGTCAAGTGACCTCAGGAACTGAACTCATATTCAATAGGAGACTGAACTAACCAATAAGCAATTTGGGGGCTGAATAATTAATTCAAAACTGATTTAAGGACAGGCTGGACATCTAAGTTGATAACTAATGTCGATGTGCAAGGGTGGAATGAACTAAAAAGGTAATCCTTCAACCAAACAATACCTAATCTATATGTCAGTCATGGGACTGAACAACTGAATACAAGACAAATAATAGGACTGGAACTAAATAAATGTCTGGACTGATATGAAGAGATAATATGGACTGCAATATATATATATATAATATGAGGAAATAATGCACAAACTGTTCTCAGATTGACACATATATATATGTGTGTGTGTCATGTGTGTGGTGTGCTAACAGTGTGTGTGTACAATAGGGTGTGTGTATATAGGGTAAAGTGTGCCATGTGTGTGTACATAACATGGGCTAGGTGTCTCAATGTGTTTGTGTACATAGGAATCAATAGTGTGAGTGAATTAGCTATTCTCGGTTTTGAGTGTAATGTGAGTGAGCTATAAGAGAAACAGTATACACAAACAGTGTATCAATCTCAGGAAAATCAGTAGATAGCAGTAGTGTGTGTTTATATTCTCAGGTTACACTTATGTGTGTGTGTAGATAGGTGTAAACAGTGCATAATTTCTCGAGAAAATTCAGTGTAATGTGTGTGTGCCAATATGTGAAAACAGTGTATAAAAATTGTTCTCAGTTTTGACAGTCAATGGCATACGAAAACCCAAGAATCCCCAATCAATGTGAACCCTAACATGCACATTAATTCTCAGAGAAGATATGGGATTAATCATAATGGTTTAATCATTCAAAATCAGTTTAAACAAATGTTAATCTCAGAAAATTAATATATAGTAAACTACGTATCAGAAAATTGGGAATAAACCAAATTCGAAATCCAAATTCAATTAATAGCAAAATCTAATGGTTGGTAATGATATGTGTATGTGTCATAGAGTCACACGTGTCAAGTGTCCACCAAAACAGGACACAATCGTGTCCAAATTATTTTTTAACACACACGAACACAAATGACACAATACAGTCTCGTACATGTGTTCACGCGTGGTTGGTAATGATATATGTGTGTGTGTGTGTGTGTGTGTGTGTGTGTGTGTGTGTGTGCATGTGTGTCCGTGTCCGTGTGTGTCCGTGTGCGTGTGTGTGTGTCCGTGGGAGAGGAGGAGGAGGAAGGAGAGGAGTTAGGTTAGGGTTTACCTGAGGAAGAGGAGGAGGAGGTCGGATTGGGGGAGGAGGAGCTCGAGGAGGAGGATCTCGAGGAGGAGGAGCTCGCCGGAGGGGGAGGGAGTCGCCGGGGGGGAGGGGGTCGCCGGGGGGGGCACTGACAGAGGGGGAGGGAGTCGCCGGGGGGTGGGGGGTGGGGGGAAAATGAAATTTTTGGGTTCTCGAGTGAGAATGAGGGGGAAAGAATGCAGCGGCGTGCCCTAAGTAAAATAACTTAGCGACGTCACATTTTGACGTCGCTAAACGTCGCAAACTTGGCGACATATACATAAAATATGTCGCTGAACGTCGCTATTCGGCGACGTAGTACACTCCTGTCGTAGAACGTCGCTAGACAGTGACATTTTGCGACGTGTTTAAAACGACGTCGCTACCGGCGACGTAATTTCTTGCCGTTGCTACATTACGTCGCTATTTGATGATATTTTAGTAGTGTGATGTTTGGGGTCAAACTGGACTAAAGTCAACTCTCGGTCAACTCTAGTCAAACTAGACTAGTCAAACTAGGTCAACTAGGTCAAGCCTAAGCCAAACATGTCTCACTAAGCCTAACCAACCTATTCTAGCATGCACACACCATATCTAGGCTATACAAGCCAACTGCACACCTATACTGGCATTCAAACCATATACACAGGCTATGAGCCATAGGTATACACCCATAGGCTATGTGTCCTGTATATAGGCCATAGGCCATATAGCTATATCATACATAGACCATTCCACACATTCACACATATCAACTATATCTAATTAAATATAATTAACACACATTCATATAAATATAGGCTACATGATAATATCACATATAGGTGTACATATATATATATATATATATATATATATATATATATATATATATATATATATATATATATATATATATATATATATATATATATATATATATACATAGGGTGATAGGGAGAGAGACATGTGAGGGTGTTTGTGTACATGTGTGTGTATGGTACATGGCAATATCAGTGAGTGTATGGGCATGTATGTGTGATAGGAAATCAATTACAGTTAGTGATAGGTTAGGGTGTGTAGTGTCACATGTGGATACATGAAACTAGAATATAAATGACAGTTTGTGTTATGACACATGGCTCAAGTGTTCTCAGGTTTTCAGAATTAGGAATATCAGTGTATGAATACATGTGTGGGTGTGTCCATGTGTTACCACATGACAGTGGTGGTTGTGTCAATTTAGTGATAGGAGTAGTGTGGATGAGTGTGTGCGTGTGTTGAGTGCATAATAGGGACTCAGGATTTTATGTGAGGACAGTAAACTAAACTCATACACATGAATTTAACATGTATCCTGAACATCAGATTTCAGTTTTTGTTAAAGGAAGAAATCAATGACAGTTCATGTATCCTTCCAACCCCAATTTCGAATCCATATCATCCCATTTGAAAACCATTCCTCAAATGAAAACCTAAACTAAGCATGAACCAACCCAACAGTGACTAACACAATGTAATTGATTCTAACATGGAAATCTAAGCATCAAAATCAGTTTTAACGGGAATAAAAGAAAATCAAATAACAGTTCCTATTAAACCAACAGTTAAACTAAATTGACAGTTTAACATTACTACCTAACCATCAATACCAAATTCGAAAACCATGCACCATGATGACATTAACTATCATGAGCCCAACTAATCAGTGAACTAACAACATGTAAATAGATTAAACATTAACATCAATAATCAGTTTTAGAAGGGAAGTTAAAACCAGAATTTCGAAAACAGAATGTATCAGTTGGCCTATTTGAACAGCCCAAACCACATGTTCGAATTCCATTTCTAAGTGCAAAAACCAATCTAACATGCCAATCCTATCCAGCAGGAACTAATACACATAAGTAAGGATTCAAACATGGAAATTAATCATTAAAATCAGTTTAAACAAGGATTAAAATTCAGAAATTGAGAAACACTAAACTACATATCAGTTGAATAGGAAATCCCAAAATCGAATACTAAAAACAGGTAAATATGTTAAATTAAAGGTTGGTAACATATGATACAAGTGTACACGTGTCAAAAAAGGTATTTGTGTCCAACCAAGTGGACACGAACGTGTCCAAACACACACAAGCACTCACATGCGCACAGGACAGTGCGCTGCGTCGTGCACGCGTGCACGCGTATCCCGCGCACGACACTGGCCACGTGGTGACATGTGGCCTTAGGTACACGTGCGCCAGGGGTAGGGCTACCCCTAGGATCGCCTTCACAGTGTCCACAACACGTGTCGTGTCCGATACGATCGCGTATCAGTTACGTTTCAGCGCGCGCAACGACAGGCCGTGCGGCCAGTACGGGAAGGATTTCTCCTCGCACACGCAACCATATCGACCCAACTTTTGGGAGGATGGTGGCAGATGATGCCCCAAGCCCCTCGCCAAAAATTGTGTGTCCACGTGTCCTGTGTCGGGAGTTATCAACCCCGTGATGCAGGACATAGTGTACTTGCACGCGGTCAGCGTGTTAGTGTCCCCGTGTGGACACGACACGAAACTAAAATTAGGAAGAAACAATAGAAATCCCTAATCAAACCCTAGATCTAGGTTTCTATTCAAATAGATTTGCAAAAATAGCAAATCGAATTGGTTCGGGTATTTCGTCGAACACATAGCCTATAGGTTTGATACGTGTCCGATACGGACACGTAACCTAATGCAAATGACACAAAATTTCTACAGTAGCTAGGGGACACCTATACCTAAACTATCATGCACTAAAATAGGAATAAATCATAATTTGATGGTGTTTACCTATGAGTGTAAATCCTCCAAGAAAGCCCCAATGGAAAGATTCCAAATAGCAACTCCCAAGCTCCAAATAAACCAAAAACTGAGATGATCCTCCAAAAATAGTGAACAACCAAAAATTAGGTCCTAATGCAAAAGACTAGGGTTAAAAAGGAATTAAAATGAATTTATTAGGATTTTTGGAAGGGGAGAAAATACCTTTTCTTCAATTTCTAGGTCAAGCTCTAAAAGAGGCAAGAACACCTCAACATGACATTAAATAGGGGGGGTTCTCCTATGGCTAGTCATGGGTTACATAATTAGGGTTAGGGTTTCCTAAATTGGCCCATGGGCTTAAGTCATGATTATTTAAGTCATGAAGTCATAAGCCATTTCATAAATCCATAAGTCATGACTTAAATTCACTAAACCAAATCCCCTTATTCTAAAACTAATTTCTAATAACTAAAATGGGTTAACTCAAGTTAGACTAGGGTTACCATAGTTAGGGTTAGATTCTAGGCTAGTCCACTAGTCTCAGCAAGTCAAAGTCAAACTAGAATTCACCAATTCAATAAATTAATTCAAAATTCAAAATTCACCCAAATGACAAAAATACCCTCAATCTAGAAATGTGGTAGTAATACACGCCCATACCCCCGCCTCCCCACTGCCTTCTACGCTCCTCCTTGCCGACGGTCGGGAGGGGGGCAGCCAAACCCTCCGATCTTCTCCTTAATTTGTCTGCTTTTTCCTCATATTCTTCTTTTTTGAATTTTTTAGGATTTGTGAAATAGAGTGAGAGTGTGAAGAAGAGGCACGCTGGGAGGAGGGGTGGAGGGCACGGTCGGGGGAGGGGGGCATGTTACTCCCATTTTCCGTTATACGTATTTTTAGTATACGTGTACGAACTCCCGACCCGTATTTTGACTTGTCTAGCATAGCTTGGCTTGGTTTGGTCTTGGTTTAGCTTGGCTTGGTTTATTTTGGTTTTGGTTAGAGATGGAGAGGATTGATATAAATATAAACTCCACTCTCTCTCTCTCTCTCTTCATTATTTTATTTACTTCTTCATTTACTTCTTCTTCCTCCATTAATTCTCTCCAGCCACCTTAGGCAAGTGCAACTTGCTTCATGGAGGAACTTCATTTTATTTGTTCCATTGTCTTCCCTACAAGCTTCTAAGACTATTTAGCACTTAGCATTTTTGGTTTTGGAGGATTAATTCTTGTAGATCTAAGTTTTCTTAAATCTTGCTTTTCTTGGGCTTTGATCTATCAAACTTCATTATTTTCATGTTTTGATTGTTCTATGTTGTAGAGAATTTGATTTTACCCAAAATGGACCTTTAAAATCCTAAATTTTGATTTATTTTGAGTGATTTATGGACCTTTGATGTTCATGGGTTCCATGGTTCTTCTTCTCGGGTTGGAGAAGAAGAACAGTGTGTGGGCACATGGCATTTTATGAGCCCACTGTGACTTCAGCCTTGGGCGCATAGCCCTTTATATGAGCCCAAGCTCCATGCCTTCCTCAGTGTGGGCGCATGGCTTTGTATGCGCCCATGGATTTTACTTGCTTATGTACATAACTTCAGATATGTGTTAAGTCATAGTGTCCCTTTACTGTGGACGCATAACCCTTATTATGCGCCCACATAGCCAGTATAGATGGCTCCTGACTTAGCTTCCCATTGCTCCCTGCCTCATCCATGTGGGCGCATAGACCATAGGCGCATGCATGTGGGCGCATAGACCATAGGCGCATGCATGTGGGCGCATAGACCATGGGCGCATGCACTCTCTTGTGCATTCCTTCCATAGCATATGCCCTACTGATGTGTTTGGTCCTAGGCGCATACATGTGGGCGCATTCCCTCAGGCGCATAGCCTTGGGCGCATGCCACTCTTAGCACATGCATTTTGGGTACATGTTCTTCATGACACCCCATTGACCCTTTGTGCCATCGCTTGCAAATGTCCGTATTTGTCCCCATGGTCCTTAGCGTGAATTGTGACTTTGTTTGTACTCTTTACTTGACTAGTCCTATAATGTAATTTTCTATGTTGCACAAGTACTCTGAGCTTCAAACACGATCTTGGTATGACACGTGCACTCTCTAATAACTCCTTGATAGTGGCCCGCCGTGGTGCACTTACAGGATCATGACATGACAATGTGACTTTACATGATAACTCTTGATAGTGACCCATCGTGGTGCACTCTTGACAAGTAACTTGACATGATAATTCTTGATGGTGGTCCGTTGTGACGCACTATTGCCTTGATAAGTAACATAACATGACATGTGATATTGACAAGTAACATGTAACTCTAGTCTTGACACCGTGGATGATTTCTCTTGATTGTATCTGTACAAGCTACATATCTCGTCTTGCATCATGTCTAGGACATGAATTCTTGATTTCCACGGTCAGGGATTTATACTGAATCTGACTAGGATAATGACTACATTGATCAAGTAGTCCATGAAAAGATTTTTCAGCTAAAGGCAGTCACGTTATTTGTGCGCACTAATTGGACTTGTAGCTTGCCGTCGAGGATGGCACATTTCCAGCACACTGTCATATGTTGCACTCCCAAGTCACCTAATCCAACTCTCTCAACTTGCGACCGGATAACCTGGATTAAGTCTACAGGGCTTGTGGCTGTTGGAACATCTTGATACATCTTGTTAGTAACTAGGCTTGTGATAACTCTAGTTAGTTAAAGTATCAAGCCGTACTCATTGCTTGGCCGTGATTGATGGATGGAGTCTAGTCTAGTCTTGCCTAGATAAGGCCAGCGCATGGTTACTTCAGCACGTTACTGTTACTTTATCGATAATTGGTTAGAGACTAAGTTCTGTTCCGGTGAAAGGTTATAACCCCGGTCCTTGTTTGGTTTATGGGTTGTAATTTGGTTACTGGAATAGCCTTTAGTTATTATCGTTTATCGTCTCGTTTCTCTAACTCATGTCTTTAGTTATCATTGATGTATTTATGTGCTAATATGCTGATTTTTAGTTCTTCAGTAAAGTCTTCCTTGTGGCATTTGCTCTTTCTGGGGTCTGACCCAGCTGGTTTTGTATGGCCAGATTTCGGAGTAGCTCCCAAGGATCTTCCAGTCTTTCAACCAGATGGTGAATACTAGACGCAATCCAGACAACGAGTGGGTTTTATTTTGCTCTCCCACTCTATTATAATTTATTTTTTTGAGGCGTTTAGCCGCCGAGTAAGTGTTAGCTCGTGTTGAATTTACATTCTTGTCTGCCTAAGGGCTGTAACATGATTGACAAATCCTAGGGTTGATCATGTATGACTTTAACTCTTGCTAGTCTTCGTATTTTGTATGACTAGCTTCATGATCATTTGAATATGTAATGTTTGGGATGCCTTACTTTGTATGCCTGATGATCTATCATCTTGTTACATTTACTTGCTTGCTTGAGATTGAGACACTAGGCTTGTACTTGACCATGAGAGACAGTTGGCTTGTAGTTAAACCATCATGCATCTAGACAGCCGTGACCGTATTGCGAGGTGGGGTTCACTTCAATATACGTAGTTCGCTGTGTCTGTCCCTCGCTCTCCAATATTCTGGTTCTGGGGCATGACAGGGCACGGGAGCATGCGACGGGGCGACGGGGAAGGTCTGCCGGCGGGGTCACGACGACGGAGGGTTGGGGGGTCTGGAAGGGGATTGCGGGAAGGGAATAAGACATAGGGGTATTTTGGTATAAAAAAAATCGGTCAAAGGGGTTGACCGTGAGTGTGGGACGGTTTCCGTCAAAAGTGGAAGGTACCTTACATTAATATAATTGTGTGGAGTGCACCTTAAATTAGGCTAAAAAAAGTGGGGTGCCACTCAAATTTTCTCTATTATTTAAACTTCTTGGATTTAAAAAATTTCAATAAATGTTTTTATTTAGTATCATTCATACTACATTTTCTTTTGATATTACTAACACATAATTGTTATTATCTACACACTTGTTGGACAAATTGACACTGGAATCCATAATAATTATCATGATATGAATTAATGTGAGAAGTTACAATAATTCTTACCAAAGCAGTTTACCATGCTATGCGGAGAAAAGGCACTTAAACGTAATGCAGGGGTTAAGGGGTACAAAAGTTTGCAAGTTATCAAAGTAAACGCATAAACATGTATGTGAGGCTAAATCATTTTAGGTCCTGCAAACGGGTAGATATTCGATTTATACTTAGAGCTAGTTATAATGTTCAAATTTAAATGGTTAAAAGGATAAAAAGTGCTTATTTTAATTGAAATAATATTATCCTTCCATACATCATCAATATCTCCCTTTAGTACAATAAAATCAAAATATATTAAAAAATGATCTTTACTTAAACTAGAAAAATATTTAAGTTGCCCTCCGAATCTCCTACTCCCTTTGTGCATTCGCGTTGTTCCTGACACTTGTGGAGGAGAGGGTCAGTACATTGAAAAATATATTGGTGAGCGGTATCAACCTAACTTACCTAAACTGGCACAGTTATCATGTGAAGTGTATATTTTATTAAAGTGATATTTCTATCTAGACTAGGGTCTACTGACAGTTTATAATTAAAAAGTATAAAGTGGAAGCAATAAAACATAATCATATTACTTAAACATTTTTTTATACCAATAATCGGTTTGTCTGTCCCTATATATAAACAAGGATTGGTACTTATTGCCCCCTGCAGAAGATATTTGTTAGCATACAATCTGTCTATATGATGGTCATTGGTGAATCCGACACCATATAGGAGTATAAAGGGTATTGCGATGCGCCCTTCTAATCCGGGTAGTTAGTCTCACTGAATGTCCCACAATACCTCGCATGTGAAGCACGTTCCACATAATTTTTTCTAGATCGAATCGGTCTCGATGTCCCGGATACCATTTCGAGAAAAGTCAAACTTGTTCAAAAATTGTCTACGACCATGCAAATGCATGAGCAACACAACTATATAATATATTATGCATGGAACAGAAATTGAAATAAACCAATGCAAAGTCTCTACTTGTACGATAATTCTCGCAATATCTCAATTCTCACTCAGTGTTATTTCGACTGGTAGCATATCGTTTCCAAACTGTTCCATCTATTTTGTGGTACAAAACTACTTCCATATTCCATATATTAATCTTATTCGTATATGTACTTAACAATTACGGTACCAGTATTTTAATTCTTAGCATCAATAACATATATGTAGCTTCTTTTGTATATTATTAATTTTAGGCATCATCTGTAATGCCCCGCTCCGTACGGTGCATTATGCTGAGTCGTTGACTCGAAGAGTTGCGTTGATCCGATAATGTATCGATGCAAAACGATACGAGAGTTAAGTTGTCCCGAGAAATACATCAAACTAAGTTGATGCGAAGAGTTGCCTTGCCCCGAAAGAATGCATCGAGTTGAATCGATGTGAAGTACCGCGTTGCCCCGAAGGATGAGTGCGTTGAATCGGCTCGAAGATTCTAAGAAATCGAATCGACCAAGGCGCAAGTCCAAATCGATGCAAGTATTAATTTTAGTTGGTTTCGTGTGCAGGTTATACTTTAACGGGAAAATATTAGAGGTCGATCTTTTGCAATATTTAGTAAGGGGTCCGCGAAATCAAATCGTCGTCTTGCGACGGGCTAAGACTTGTGCATGCTAAGGAGAATTGGGCGTATAACTCAATGAAGCACAAAGTGCTCGAATGGCTAAGTCAGGAGAGTGGCCGTGCAACAAAGTTAGGAAATCGAGCCGCATCGGCTCGACGAAACGACGAAGGCGTATCGACTCAAGGTTGGAGGATTGACTTCTTTTTACTCCTTCATTCGATAAGTCAAATATATCATTGTATGCTAAAAGTTAACCTATCGACGCCACGGGCGTGGTTCGATCGGAGATAAATCATAGTGTGAGTCGAACACTAAGTTAGAACAATTGAAATGAAACGTGCATCAATATACACGGGTCGCTATAGGACATTGGATATCGCTAAGGCGAGCGCCTCGGTGCACAAGCTGCAAGAACATGGGATAACTGTAATCGGCGAGTGCCTTAGTGCACGAACCATATCGTACCTTTGTTGTACGAGTTAGACGGCTAGAACATTGGAAGACAATAGGCGAGCGCCCTAGCGCGCAAGCCCCGAACATTGAATGCTAAGTTATAGAACAGGGAAATACGGTCGAAACGTGCCTACGTGCACGGGATAATAAAAGATGGCTTCATTGCGAGAGAATATAGTTGTGGCATGAATGTGGCAGAACTGTCGGATATGACATGGTGCCTCGAAAGGTGTTCGAGACCTTCGGGTCGTTCGGTTGACGAGCATTGAGTTGAGGCACGATGCCATTGAATCATTGAAACGAAGTATGAAACGTGAGAACATAGAAAGTTAATGGAAGAAATACGAGATGATAAAGTCTGAGTCTTGGACTCAAGGCTATGCTTGGTTGTTTGAATGATAGTGCGTTGCATGGTCGAATGGAATGGACTTGAGATAATTGCGATAATATCATCCGTGCACGGAACGTTCCCTCCGAACGGGCGCACCGGGGCACCGGGACCGTTCGGCCTAGGAGGGATGATAATCTTTGATAGGCGCACATCTGCGAAGTCCAATTAGCACTCGGTCGTAAATGTGAGAAGCCGCAAATGATGGTAGGCACGCGGTAAGTTTCGGTTGTTGGGATAGCAACCCAACCCGTGAAACGTCGGGCTACCCAAACAAGAGAGAGAAAAGAAGGAGAGAAAAGAAAGTAAGAAAAAATAAAAGAAAAACTCCTTTAGTCCATTCCGGCGCGGATACGCCCACGACCTTCATATAGTTAAGGAATGATGGGTTGAAAGTGTAGGCGCAGATGCGTCCCGCATAGAGATCCTGCTTAGAGATGCACATATAACATGACAGGGAAGAAATGCGGCGTATTCACCTTACGTCGGTGCAAGGGCGAGTGCGTCGACTTGGTAAGAAGTCACGAATCAAACACGAGATTGTTTGTTTGCTTGCCTATTCAATTCGATAACATGCTGCTATGATAACATGCTTTACGCTTTCGAATATGCCATGAAATTGACCTTAAGGAGAACATAGCAAGATCATAAGCTAAGTTGCATGATTCAACATAAAGATTAAAATATCGGTTTGGAAAGATGATCTTTGTTTCAGTACATGCGAGGACGAACGTACTGATCCCCCACCAGCTTCATGCAGGGTGCAGGGAATGGATTGCTCGCGGCGAAGCGTTGCTTGAACGTATTAAGGCTTGGAATGCCGAAGCGCATTGAAGCGTGCTATCGCATTGACGCTCGGATTACACAGCTGGATTGATGCGGCCGAGATATAGAAGGCATGATGTATGGAACGGTGAAATCCTTTGTGCACAAGAGAGAACCTGAGTGTTGTAGCCAATCTGGCATATATTGTTAGGCTATCGAAAGCTATTGTAATCTCAGTTTCGGATATCAATAAAGAGAATTGTTTCGTATACTCTGTTTCCTTTCGTTGTTAAATATGTAATCGAAAGATAACCATTTAAGAACTTGTCATCTTGCCTTGCATGAGCGCAACTCCAGGCTCATGCGGCATCACGTCTCCTGCGAGGACGATGATTCGGGTGATTCCGGGTCGGGGCGTGACAAATTGGTATCAGAGCTCTAGGCTCAATTTCCTCTGGACGCTCGCTTCATTACAATTCTAAAAGTTGCCCACCACCACTTGATATCACTCTTGACTCTACTCGATGCCGCACTGGATGTTCCATACAATAAGTCTAATACAAATCATGAAATTTTGCTGTGTGTATTTTGGAAATTTTATGATGTTTGCTAAGAAAGTCGCGAAGGGTATATTGCATTGAATGCAACGAGCCGTAAAAATATTAGTTGCTGCAAGTGCAACAAATTATGAAATACGATTTGAGATACTGTTGCAATGTAACATATTGAATGAGAAATAAAATGATGCACGATGTGCAACGGGTTAATGTGAATATGTGTTAAAATGAAAGTGAGAAGTGATAAGCCAATACCGAATGTGTTAAAACGGATTGTGCATTGACTTGGAAAGTCGAGAGTAATTCGTTGCATGAGGTGCGGTAAATGTCGGAAATAATCATTGCACGATGTGCAACGCGTATTGAAAGTAAAAAATTATTGCACGTGGTGCAACGCATATCAAATTAATCGTTGCACGAAGTGCAAAGGAAATTGAAAATGAATCGTTGTACAAAGTGAAATAAAAGTGTCGGAAATAAATCGTAGCACGATGTGCAATGCGTATCGAAAGTAAAATTTGTTGCACGGGGTGCAACGCATATCAAATAAATTATTGTACGAGATGCAACGTAAGGAAAGAATTGAAATCGTAAATCGATAGAACGAATCGTCAGTTGCACACCAAACTTATGTTGGCAAATGAGAACATTGACCGAATCGTGTCGGATTTTGATATAATCAAAGTTACGGTTGTGATCAAGCACGATCACTGCGGAAATCGTGAGTCGGAAGAGATCGTTGGTTTACAATAAGTGTAGCGCGAGGGAAATGGCTTGAATTCCGAGTGGTATATGCCATACCACGTAGGCGATGAATGACTCGATTTAGAGTGGTATATGGTATATCACTTGTGCGATGAATTGCGTTGACGCGTTGTGAGAATTGCGGAAGAATTATCCGCAACGGACGGGGGAGTACCGAGACTCGATTGAAAATTTGTATGGCGATATGTTGATGCAATTATTCTTCAAAAATCGGTTGGGACGATAAGGTGAGACTTGTATCGATGAACGATACGTCGGACAAAAGTTATAAGTTGGTCGGACGACCGAGACTAGCGAAACGATTATGCCTTGACGCAATAATTGAATCGACGGAAAAGGGATACTCGAGCTTACAAATGAGTCGCACGACTTGCGATTTCGATAGAAATATTAAGCGATGCAAATTGTAATTGAATCGCACGATATGCGACTTCGGTGAAGAGTTGGTTGACGTGAGAAACCGTGCCTAAGAAATAGTTGGTTACGTTACGGCGACACTCATTTGAGTACGACTGAAAATACGCAAAACTTAGAGGGCGAGATCGTATAACTCGAGGGCACGATGTTGGATAATCGGTAACTCGGTTACGCGATCAAAGTATAGCGGGATGCGGTGAATCGGAGAACGAGTGAATGCGTATGGAAAAGTTTGTTGTGAACTTGGATGTATGCGATGCGAGTTAAGTCGACGTTGAAACGGATTCGAAGTCGACCCACTTGCTATCGAAATTGATATGAACCATCAAGATCGATACGCAAGAAAACGTAAGCACGATGTGAGAATACAAAATAGAGTGTGCCTCGTGCTACAAAATTTTGTAAGTAACGATACAAAAATGAACGAACTTGGTTGATCGTAAATTTTGTGATTGATCAGGACGAGACTATAAGTCATCTATGATTGTTCGTTGCGTATAGCATCTCGTGTGTCGACCCACGAATAAGATAGACTCGAACTCGATACGAGTAGATGTTTCATAAATTACGGAATCATCGACGGTAGTGCATGACTTGACTCGGAGGATAGTTGCGCATCAGTTGCGCCGATAGAAATGGTTATGTACGGATTGGATAGTCGCATAGAAATGGTTATGTCGGAACGTAATTTGGCTCCGAAATAAGATATAGCATGGTTCGTAGTAAACTGTCCTTCGTTAATGATCCACAATTATCGAGCGTAGCTTCGGGGTAGCTGACCCTAGAAGACTCGACCGTCAAATCGAATTGAATGCTGCAGACCGTAAGATGACCCATGCGATATCGCATATGAGATTACATCGATAACAAATACAATATGGTGCATGTTGACGATAAGTCTAGGCGATCGAGAATTGTTGGAACAACTTTCGATTGAGAATGGTATAGTTAGATTTGAGTATTCGTCGGATGAATATTTGAATGGTTATGTTGGTCGACGAACAAAACTAGAAAATTTACCAACGAACTTGGTGATTCGAATAGACGTTTGCAAGAATCGTGCTATGCACGAGAGGGAACGATAAAGAAATGACTTACGAGTTGTACCGTTAGATTCGGATTCACCTCGCAATTGAGCTTGCGTGAATCGAACCTATATTCGATGTTGCGAGACGGGTAAGTTGGGAATTTGGCTAGTAAATTCCTACTCGTTAGGAATCGAATGTAAGGCGTATCGTAAAGACCCTCGTGTCAAGGCGATCGTTGTCTTGAGCACCGTCACCTTGATGTAAACTATTGAGTCGGATAGATTGTGGCCTTTGTGCAATGTCAATTTAAACTTGTGTCAGAAGGATTTGAGCATGGTGCCTAGGTAAGTAACCTAGCGGACGTAGTCCTGAATGTTGATGCTTTTGCAAGTCAACAAAAAGAATCATGTCGAGATAGGATACGAAGTGAAACATCAGAAATCGTTAGATAGTGATGCCGAACGCAAGGCGTTGCAGAGACTCGTTGTGATCGGATGCGCGATGGCTTGACGCGACGCATAAGAATTGATAGTCCCGATGAAACATACAAAGTAAGAAATGCGATTTTTTGAATCGCATCGTGTACCTTGACTTTTGTTGGCGAATCGCGTAAGTATCAATATGCATGTGCGCTAGAATTGCGAGAACAAGTAATAGAGCCAAGTCCGATCAAGAATACGAGATGGCAAGTAATAAAGAATGAGAAGTTGTGCATTGTTCCGATATCTTACAACTGAGCTTGGTCGAAATGCATATATTGGTGGGACGCCTAAAATATGTGTATGATTCCAAACTAAGTTGTACGATCCAAACGATAGTGGGACGAGATCGTGGAACGATCTAATAAAATTCTTGGAAATTTAGTATTGGTTTCGGTTCGGGATGAACCTTGTTTTGAGTGGTATATTCTGTAATACCCCGCTCCGTACGGTGCATTATGCTGAGTCGTTGACTCAAAGAGTTGCGTTGACCTGATAATGTATCGATGTAAAACGATACGAGAGTTAAGTTGTCCGGAGCAATGCATCAAACTAAGTTGATGCGAAGAGTTGCCTTGTCCCGAAAGAATGCATCGAGTTGAACCGATGCGAAGCGCCGCGTTGCCCCGAAGGATGAGTGCGTTGAATCGGCTCGAAGATTCTAAGAAATCGAATCGACCAAGGCGCAAGTCCAAATCGATGCAAGTATTGATTTTAGTTGGTTTCGTGTGCAGGTTATACTTTAACGGGAAAATATTAGAGGTCGATCTTTTGCAATATTTAGTAAGGGGTCCGCAAAATCAAATCGTCGCCTTGCGACGGGCTAAGACTTGTGCATGCTAAGGCGAATTGGGCGTATAACTTAACGAAGCACGAAGTGCTCGAATGGCTAAGTCAGGAGAGTGGCCGTGCAACAAAGTTAGGGAATCGAGCCGATGCGGCTCGGCGAAACGACGAAGGCGTATCGACTCAAGGTGGGAGGATTGACTTCTTTTTACTCCATCATTCGATAAGTCAAATATATCATTGTATGCTAAAAGTTAACCTATCGACGCCACAGGCGTGGTCCGATCGGAGATAAATCATAGTGTGAGTCGAACACTAAGTTAGAACAATTGAAATGAAATGTGCATCAATATGCACGGGTCGCTATGGGACATTGGATATCGCTAAGGCGAGCGCCCCGGTGCGCAAGCCGCAAGAACATGGGATAACTGTAATCGGCGAGTGCCTTAGTGCACGAACCATACCGTGCCTTTGCTGCACGAGTTAGACGGCTAGAACATTGGAAGACAATAGGCGAGCGCCCTAGCGCGCAAGCCCCGAACATTGAATGCTAAGTTATAGAACAGGAAAATACGGTCGAAACGTACCTACGTGCATGGGATAATAAAAGATGACTTCGTTGCGAGAGAATACAGTTGTGGCATGAATGTGGCGGAACTGTCGAATATGACATGGTGCCTCGAAAGGTGTTCGAGACCTTCGGATCGTTCGGTTGACGAGCATTGAGTTGAGGAACGATGCCATTGAATCATTGAAACGAAGTATGAAACGTGAGAACATAGAAAGTTAACGGAAGAAATACGAGATGATAAAGTCTGAGTCTTGGACTCAAGGCTATGCTTGGTTGTTTGAATGATAGTGCGTTGCATGGTCGAATGGAATGGACTTGAGATAATTGCGATGATATCTTCCGTGCACGGAACGTTCCCTCCGAACGGGCGCACCGGGGCACCGGGACCGTTCGGCCTAGGAGGGATGATAATCTTTGATAGGCGCACATCTGCGAAGTCGGATTAGCACTCGGTCGTAAATGTGAGAAGCCGCAAATAATGGTAGGCACGCGGTAAGTTTCGGTTGTTGGGATAGCAACCCAACCCGTGAAACGCCGGGCTACCCAAACAAGAGAGAGAAAAGAAGGAGAGAAAAGAAAGTAAGGAAAAATAAAAGAGAAACTCCTTTAGTCCATTCCGGCGCGGATACGCCCACGACCTTCATATAGTTAAGGAATGATGGGTTGAAAGTGTAGGCGCAGATGCGTCCCGCATAGAGATCCTGCTTAGAGATGCACATATAACATGACAGGAAAGGAATGCGGCGTATTCACCTTGCGTCGGTGCAAGGACGAGTGCGTCGACTTGGTAAGAAGTCACGAATCAAACACGAGATTGTTTGTTTGCTTGCCTATTCAATTCGATAACATGCTGCTATGATAACATGCTTTACGCTTTCGAATATGCCATGAAATTAACCCTAAGGAGAACATAGCAAGATCATAAGCTAAGTTGCATGATTCAACATAAAGATTAAAATGTCGGTTTGGAAAGATGATCTTTGCTTCAGTACATGCGAGGACGAACGTACTGATCCCCCACCAGCTTCATGCAGGGTGCAGGGAATGGATTGCTCGCGGCGAAGCGTTGCTTGAACGTGTTAAGGCTTGGAATGCCGAAGCGCATTGAAGCGTGCTATCGCATTGACGCTCGGATTACGCAGCTGGATTGATGCGGCCGAGATATAGAAGGCATGATGTATGGAACGGTGAAATCCTTTGTGCGCAAGAGAGAACCTGAGTGTTGTAGCCAATCTGGCATATATTGTTAGGCTATCGAAAGCCATTGTAATCTCAGTTTCGGATATCAATAAAGAGAATTATTTCGTATACTCTGTTTCCTTTCGTTGTTAAATATGTAATCGAAAGATAACCATTTGAGAACTTGTCATCTTGCCTTGCATGAGCGCAACTCCAGGCTCATGCGGCATCACGCCCCCTGCGAGGACGATGATTCGGGTGATTCCGGGTCGGGACGTGACATCATCAACTTACGAATGTTGTAAGGAAACAAAGTTTTTTTTATTTAGGCGTAGGAAAGGAAAGAAGGACCATAACCACTACCACTGAGAGAATTTGCCGAGAGAACGATAATCGCTTCGCAACGATCAAGTCTCATTTACGCGTCCTCTTGCATTGGTACCAGCATTATGTCAATATGCTTCTTCTATCCCTTTCTTCTCTCAAAATTTTTAAAATGAACGCATAAATCGACAAAACCCGACAATATAACCAATCATTGAAAACGACAACAAAAACACATTCATCACCAAACAACAAAAGTCGTCCAACGAAAATGTATAGGAAGGGACTCTTATATAGAATCCGTATGCCGGTACACAAACCACTGTATTTATGGTTTATTCCAACATAAATCAATTCATGAATAAAAAATGTTCTCTATGTATTATTCTTAATCGATTATATGCCATTATGTCATACCTCGGTTCCATAGATTAGAGATCACTAGCTACTACCTACCTCTTTCAAGAATGTGGTGAGTAGAGATCGGAAACTGAGATGGAACAACTTCTTCAAGTCAGACGAAACTCTATGCATAAACCAAACTTCTATTGATTAGACAAAAACAACTAAGAATACACAACTCATGATGTATTTACATAAAAATTTCCTAAGATGGGAGAATAAAAACTACGAACATATATATATATATATATATATATATATATATATATATATATATAGGGATATTAGGATTTTTGTCTCAAAATTGACCGATGCTAGAATTTTAGTCTCAAAATCACTGTTCATTAGCCTACGTGAACGATGATTTCGAGACTTAAACTCTAACATCGATCAATTTCGAAATCCAAATCCTAATATCCCTATATATGTGAGACCCTAAAACTAAATATCCCTAAAAATAATAGATCACAAAAATAAGATTTCATAAACTATCAAAAGATGACCACCATATAGTTATTCACTACGGAAGCTACTGCAACAACATTCGTCATAACGTTTACACCAATTTTCGTATTTAGTTGGGTCAAATAGAACCATTAATGTAACATAAGCTGTAATATATACACTATTTGTTGCAAACATTTTTGGTACAAATATAACAGTTTACACATCACAAAATTACATTTTTAGTTTAAACATTAAAAAAATGTGCACCAGCCGGGAATCAAACCCGGGTCTGTACCGTGGCAGTGTCCTATTCTACCACTAGACCACTGGTGCTGCTTGAAATTTTAAATCCTCATATATATATATCATTTGTCCTCTGCGCATCTTTAATTTTCTCCAAGTTTAGAATTCAGAGTAAATTAGTTTATATAGAATCTTAATACATAATAGGAAAACTTTTATGTTTCAATGTGGAATGTCCACGTTTTAAAAGTTTCTTTCTCTAGCATCTCCAACCTTATTTTCTTATGATGTTTTGTGATCAGTGGCGGATCCAGGATAACAATCCAGTGGGGGCACAATCATAAGGGTGTTCGAGAGCAACGACTCCGAATTTTTTCTTTTTGAGTATAATAATATAATATTATATTAAATAGTATTATTTTTATACAATAAAGTATTATATTTCAAAATTGTTCTCTATAATTTTTCATACATTGAAAGCGTTTAATTAGAACAACATTTGTAATACCACTAATAACTCTTTCTTCATTTTTTTTTCATAGTATTGCTACTTTAAAAGCCTATACATCTCACTCTAGTATTCTACTTTCTAATTTATTATTATTATTTTTACTAGGGGCCAGCCTCCCATGAAGTATTTGTGGGTCTCGCTTGCATCTATATCCAATCCATCTCTTATTGCTATCATAATGCTGAGCAACCCATTATTAATACTCATCAATTCTTTCCTTTTAAAACACATATACAACTTTTCATCCAACCCAACAATAGTTTCCATGCAAACCTCCCTCCAGTTCACACACACAAATTTCTCCATTGAGATTTTTTTTCCCCTTTTTTCACTGGGCCTGGGCCCCCAGTGCACTGGATGTGCATCCGCCCTGGTTGTGATCCCTATGTGACATTAGTCACAGGATAATGTCTTTTCTATACGGTAAGATTATATTCACAAAAGACAATCAAGCATTTAAAGTATTGAGATGCCAAGTCTTCCTAAATAGTCTTACGTGCAGATATAAAATAATATATATAATAATAAATTTAGACTAATTAAGGTAGTTGTTTTTTAAGTGTTCCTAATAATAATATAAAATCTGACACTATTCAACGCTTCTTCCTAATGCTATTTTTTTAGAGAAGTTCAACCATACTCACCAAGCTCTGATTCCTAAAAAAACAGTTTTCGGTCAGCCCAATTGATTTTAGGCCAATTTTCCTATGCAATGTGTCTTACAATATCATCTCGAAGATTATAACTTCTAGGGAATTACTGATTCCTATTCAAGTAAACTCAGGGAATTACTGATTCCTATTCAAGTGGAGCTCGCTAGTTCTCATATATACCTCTTGTTGTTGATGATGTAAAATCACTTCCGGGTCTTGTATTTGAACCTTCATTCAATTCAGCTACTTAATAGATATGTGGTTACAGTGGTTTATTTTCAAAAAATAAAAAATAATATAAATAATATAATAATCTATACTACTATTATTTGTCTAAGTAGTATAAAATATAGTTATAACTTTACTTCTAAATCCCTGAATGTGAGAGAGGAAAAAACTGAGCATAAAAGACATCTTCCGTAATTATCTATCTTTATTAACTTTAATAAACTATTTAATTTGTAAACATATACAAGGGTATATCGCGAAAGAAAGGTTTGACGATGAAGCCGAACTTTTCTATAAACTATTTAATTGTTAAACATATGTAAAAGTATATTTGGAAAGAAAAATTCCACGGTGAAGTTGAGATTTTTTTTATTATAGGCTTAATTTGCACTTGATACCCTCAACTACTTCAGTTTTTCAACTTAATATCTTAAACATTTTTTGTACAGCTTGATACCCTGAAAAAATGGACGAAAATACCCATGGACGATCAGACTAACGAAATATTCGTGTCAAATGCAACATCTATGGTTGATTATAAAATGGGAAAATTTATGAAATGCCCAAAAATTTAAAAAGTTTTATGAAAAACCCACCCCAAAATAAACTTTCATCGCGTGCCCAGCATTAACTTAAAAATATATAAAAGGGTACGGCATGACCCTTTTGCCCTTCTAATTTATTAAGAATATCAACAAACCCAGCAACTCTTCAGAAAAACGGTTCGATTCCAGAAGATACAAAACCAAGAGACTCTTCAAAAAAGTGTTTCTATCGCTCCCTCCTCTTCCATACTCTGTTCGCTTGCGATTTTAGGTCATCTCCTCCAAAAATCTTAGAAATTTCTTACAAGAAATCGCCAGCGAATCTCCATCACAATGTCGCAATCATCAGCAATGGATGTAGACCGAGTTAGAGAAGAAGGAGAAGAAGTAGTTGTTGGAAAACAAGATAAAGGAGGGAAGAAATTTAAGAAGGTTGCTCGTAGACGAAATGCTCCAAAAGAAAAAGAAGTGCAAGAAGCAGTAGAAGAACAAGAACACGGAGAACAACAAGAACAAGAAGTAGCAGGGGGGAAGAAGAAGAAGATCAAGAAGAAGGGAAGAAAAAAGGTAAAACTTTGAGTCTTGTTCATTCTCCGTTTATATTGACGCGGCAAATGAAAATGATCATTCTCCGTCTATAAAATACACGGAGGATGCCCTTTCTGTGTCATTTGAACTAGAAATGCCATTATCCGTCTATTTTAAAACGGAGAATGGCATTCTCCGTGTTAATACAAAACGGAGAATGGCATTTTCTGTGTTTTTGACCTATAGAATGAACATTCTCCGTCTTACTGACGCGGAGAATGTCATTCTCCGGGTCAAAATAGACGGAGAATGGCATTCTCCCTCGCATTAACCTAGAGAAATGAACATTCTCCGGGTCAAAATAGACGGAGAATGCCATTCTCTTTGTGTTTTGACCTAGAGAATGAGCATTCTCCGTCTTACTGACACGGAGAATGTCATTCTCCATTTTAAAACACGCGGAGAATGCCATTTTTTCTTGTATGTTGACCTAGAGATGATCATTCCCCGTGTTAATACAAAACGGAGAACGCCATTCTCCGTCTATTTTGACACAGAGAACTCCATTCTCTAGGTCAAAATACAAGGAGAATGACATTCTCCGTCTATTTTGACACGGAGAATGACGTTCTCTCTTGTATTTTGATCTAAAGAACGAGCATTTTCCGTCTAATATGAGACGGAGAATATCATTCTCCGTTTCAAAATAGACGGAGAATGTCATTCTCCTTGTATTTTGACCTAGAGAATGTCATTTTCCGTCTTACTGACGCGGAGAATGGCATTCTCCGTTTTAAAATACAAGGAAGAATGGCGTTCTCCCTTGTATTTTGACCTAAAGAACGATCATTCTCCGTGTTAATACAAAACGGAGAATGGCATTTTCTGTGTTTTTGACCTATAGAATGAACATTCTCCGTCTTACTGACGCGGAGAATGTCATTCTCCGGGTCAAAATAGACGGAGAATGGCATTCTTCCTCGCATTAACCTAGAGAAATGAACATTCTCCGGGTCAAAATAGACGGAGAATGCCATTCTCTTTGTATTTTGACCTAGAGAATGAGCATTCTCCGTCTTACTGACATGGAGAATGTCATTCTTCGTTTTAAAACACACGGAGAATGCCATTTTTCCTTTTATGTTGACCTAGAGATGATCATTCCCCGTGTTAATACAAAACGGAGAACGCCATTCTCCGTTTTAATACAAAACGGAGAATGACATTATCCGTCCATTTTGACACGGAGAATGGCATTTCCCGTGTTAATACAAAACGGAGAATGCCATTCTCCGTCTATTTTGACACGGAGAATTACATTCTCCGTCTCATATAAAACGGAGAATGGCTTTCTCCTTATTATAATAAAGAAGAATGTTGACGTAAACCTAATTGTTGTTTTTTTAGGAAAAAAACCCAACAAGAACAAGAAGTAGCAGGGGGAGAAGAAGAAGATCAAGAAGAAGGGAAGAAAAAAGGTAAAACTTTGAGTCTTGTTCATTCTCCGTTTATATTGACGCGGCAAATGAAAATGATCATTCTCCGTCTATAAAATATACGGAGGATGCCCTTTCTGTGTCATTTGAACTAGAAATGCCATTATCCGTCTTTTTTAAAACGGAGAATGGTATTCTCCGTGTTAATACAAAACGGAGAATGGCATTTTCTGTGTTTTTGACCTATAGAATGAACATTCTCCGTCTTACTGACGCGGAGAATGTCATTCTCCGGGTCAAAATAGACGGAGAATGGCATTCTCCCTCGCATTAACCTAGAGAAATGAACATTCTCCGGGTCAAAATAGACGGAGAATGCCATTCTCTTTGTATTTTGACCTAGAGAATGAGCATTCTCCGTCTTACTGACACGGAGAATGTCATTCTCCGTTTTAAAACACACGAAGAATGCCATTTTCCCTTTTATGTTGACCTAGAGATGATCATTCCCCGTGTTAATACAAAACGGAGAACGCCATTCTCCGTTTTAATACAAAACGGAGAATGACATTATCCGTCCATTTTGACACGGAGAATGGCATTCCCCGTGTTAATACAAAACAGAGAATGCCATTCTCCGTCTATTTTGACACGGAGAATTACATTCTCCGTCTCATATAAAACGGAGAATGGCTTTCTCCTTATTATAATAAAAAAGAATGTTGACGTAAACCTAATTGTTGTTTTTTTAGGAAAAAAAATTGTCAGGAACAAAGAAGAAAGACTTTTCCGTGCAACATTCACCCCAATACTCTCTCTTATGGATGAGGTGAAGGAAAAGTTTGGCCATTTGCCTGAAGCAGTTGTTGAAAGCTTGAAGAATGTTGGATTCTACAATTTCGTAGATGTATTCTACAGATCCAAGGTGAAAAAGACAGAACTATCTAAAGTCACACAAGGTCTGGAGAACTTGATGGGGACTTATTTGGAAGAAGATGGCATTGAATATTTCCAATTGAGCAGCAGTGTCAAGGTAGCACCAACTGCTGATGAGATGGCAACCATTTTTGGTCTGCCAATGAATGATGACAAAGAAGTTGATGAGAAGTATTTAAAGATCATCACTGAAAAACAGAAGACCCCCCCACAAGCAGACTCATTCAGCATGTGTACAGAACACTTCAAAAGATTGCTGAAAAATTCCAAGGGAAAAAATGCTGAAGTCTCAAACGCAGAAGTTAAGAAAAGGATCTTAGAGCTGTTGGGGGATAGAAATGCAAGTCCTGATGAATTGGCCAAGTTAATAGTATTCAACTTGTGCCAAACAGCATTCTTCACCAGAATGGGTGGGTCGAACTTGCCGTACAAGTTCTTCGCTCTGGTGGAGAGCACAGATGTTATAAAAAGCATCTGTTGGCCACGGATAATTCTGGGGTACGTCATGGACAGCATAAAGAGGGCTGTTACAAAAGATGAAGATGGTGATGTTGAAATATTGTACAAGAAGATTGAAGGTTGTACGATATACTTCTTGTATTGGTTTGCAGAGCACAGTCAACTGATAGAGAGGAAGTACAAACCAACAATCGCATCTCCGAGATTCGATACATGGGAAGGGAATAGAATCTCGATCTTCCTCAAAAATGAATATCAAGGTGCTCAAATGAATTCGGATTTGATATTCAAAGATCTTGTTGCATTGAATGTTGAAGAAGTAGAAGTCCCAGCAGAGCAGCACTGTATAGAAGATGTAGATAATTCTGTTGATCAAGAAGAACAACAAAATGAAGCCCAAGCACCAGCAACAAATACAGCTGATAATGTAGATATGTTGCGTGTCTTGCAGGAGAAATCTCAGCTTATCGCTGAGAATGAGCAACTCCAAGAAAAAGCCCAGCAACTAGAGGCAGATGTAGCCCAACAACGTGTTGTGGGGCTCGTTACTGGTGGCTTGGAAAAGGAGTTAGACTCTTTAAGGAACGAGAAATCGCTCCTTATTGATGATAATGAGAAACTCCGTAAGAGAGTTGAAGAACTGGAGGCACAGGGGTCGGAACAGGAACTAGACTCCCTGAGAAAGCAGAAATCTGAGCTTACTGCTGATAATGAGAAGCTTCGTCAACGTGTTGAAGAGCTACTTCTAAAAGGTAAAATTTTCTATTTTTTGTCTATTTTAATCTGTAATTATCTGTATCTAACAAGGAGAATGACCATTCTCCGTGTCAAAGTACACGGAGAATGACGTTTTCTGTGTGTTTTGACCTAGAAAATGCCATTCTCCGTGTGTTTTAACACGGAGAATGTCATTCTCCGTGTTAAAACACACTTAGAATGACATTCTCCGTGTATTTTAATACGGAGAATGACATTCTCCGCTAGTATTTTAACACGGAGAATGACATTTTCTGTATTTTGACATAGAAATGGCCATTCTCCGTTTAGCTTAACACGGAGAATGACATTCTCCGTCTGTTTTGACGCGGAGAATGACGTTCTCCGTCTATTTTGACAAGGAGAATGACCATTCTTCGTGTCAAAGTACACGGAGAATGACGTTTTCTGTGTGTTTTGACCTAGAAAATGCCATTCTCCGTGTGTTTCTAACACGGAGAATGTCATTCTCCGTGTTAAAACACACTTAGAATGACATTCTCCGTGTATTTTAATACGGAGAATGACATTCTCTGCTAGTATTTTAACACGGAGAATGATATTTTCTGTATTTTGACATAGAAATGGCCATTCTCCGTTTAGCTTAACACGGAGAATGATATTCTCCGTCTTTTTTGACACGGAGAATGACATTCTCCGTCTGTTTTGACGCGGAGAATGACGTTCTCCGTCTATTTTGACACGGAGAACGTCATTCTCCGTCTATTTTGACCCGGAGAATGACCTTCCTCCTTGTAAGTCTAACAGAGAATGGTCATTCTCCGTTTAATTTGACACGGAGAATGGACATTCTCCGGATTAAAGTAAACGGATAATAATATTTTTCATTGTTTTTAAAAAGAAGATTATATAATATTGACATCATACCTCTTGTTGTTGTTTGTTTTTTATATCAGTGAAAATGACAGAGGATCTCAAAAAAGAGAATGAAAAGCTCAATAATGATAACAACAAACTTCTAGAGGAAGTTGCATCGTTGAATGACGAAATCAAACAGAAGAATGATACAATTGTTAACCTTGAAGCAATGGCTAAAGCATTGCAAAGTGGGGAGACTCAAGCAGTTCCCCAAAAGCATTACACAAGAGCAAGAGAACCTGCTGGGACTAAAAAACAATCAAATGCTGCAGCGGATGATGATTTTACTACATTGGAAAAGAAGAAAACATTTGATGCTACAACAAGTAAGAAGGCAGCTCCTGGTCGGAAAAGAAAAGCTCCTTCCAGTCCCAGTAAGAAAGTAGCTCCTGGTGGGAAAAAAAAAGCTCCTTCCAGTCCCGAGAAGGTAGACAATAAAAAGGAGATGTCAGCTCCTGAAGAACTTGAAGAAGAATCTCCTCAAACAGCCAAGCTAGTTAAAGAGGGAAAAATGCTGATGCAATGTCCAAAACTCAGACTTTGGAACCTTGCAGACGATCAGCTGAAGCAACTATACAGGAGCATCGTATACCCAAGAAGGATGTCTCCAACGTAAGTATTCTAAACTTGAATCAATTTCTGTACAATTCACAAGGGAGAATGATCATTCTCCGTCTCATTTAAAACGAAGAATGACATTCTCCGTCCAATTCATAACGGAGAATGATCATTCTCCGTCCCATTTAAAACGGAGAATATACATTCTCCGTCCAATTCATAACGGAGAATAATCATTCTCTATTGGAGTTATTTTTTATGCAATTATATCATTAGCCTATATTATTAACATAATCGAAACTAAATTTATGTGCAGTGATAATGTATACCTGTACGTTCCAAATGCTCCAGAAAATTGTAAAATAAGAACTAGAAACAATGATGTCAGCATGTTGTTAAATGCTAAAGATTTTCAAGACATGCTAAATGAGGAGGAAATAGAAGCCGGTGTTATGAACTACTTAATAAAGCTTATGAACGAAATTCAAGCCGAATTAAGGCAGAACATTCAGTCAAGCTCGCAGGGTGCACAATGTAAATGGTCTGCAATCATGATGCCCCATTCATTGGTAAGAATCAAAACTGAAAAATAAATATTAATGTGTACAGCTACTAATAGTGTTGTAAAAAACTAACTCATGATATTATTTTTTGTTTTTTTTTTCTTCTGGAAAACAGAGTACTGTCCAGTATGTCGATGAAAAAAATCCAACATCTGGAGCAATATACAATTTCAAAACTGATATAGAAGATTTTATCATGGAGCTGGAGGATGACATTGAATGGCTATTCGTATCACTCTTCCGTGAGGATAATAAATACTATACACTGCTGGCATTCAACTTCAGCTCCTATGTTTGGACGCACTACAACTCATTGCGGAAAAAACACGGGCGCTAAGGGGATCGAGGATGCAAAATACATGAAGAATAAAATCGAGCCAATTATAATAAATAAGATTGCATTGATGAGGAATAAAATTCCAGCAATCCTGGAATATGAAACATCAGAGCTCAAGATTTGCAAAGATTGCCCACAGCAACTATCACCCAGCTGCCTGCTGTATATTGCATATTTTATTGAAAAGTTGTCGAAAGCTCCATTTGATTTACAAAAGAGAACAAACAAAGCAGTTCACGATATTATTGTAAAGAGAAGGTTAAATTTGGCTAAGCTTTTGCTTATGAGTGACTGTGCAGTTCCTTTTGTACCATAAAAGAAAATGACAATGTAAATTGGCTAACAAATTCCTTATATATATTCTGTTTGTCAGGTTTCTTTTGTAATGTATTTGTTGTCCTTTGTAATGAAATTTAATTTTTCGACTAATTTACATTGTTCTATATATGTAAATCTGTTTTGTTAAAGTTCTGTTGTTTGATTCAAACCTATAATGTCATTATTTGTGTTAATGCAAACCTATAATGTCATTCTCTGTGTATTTGGAACTAGAAATGGACATTCTCCGTTTAATATGAGACGGAGAATGCTCATTCTCCGTGTCAAAACACACGGAGAATACCATTTTCTGTGTTTTTTGTCCTGAGAATGAACATTCTCCGTCTTACTAACGCGGAGAATGCTATTCTCCGTGTTAAAATACACGGAGTATGACATTTTCTGCATTTTTTGACCTAGAAATGAACATTGTCCGTGTCAAAATAGACGGAGAATGTCATTCTCCGTGTCAAAATAGACGGATAATGCCATTCTCCGTCTTAAAATACACGGAGAATTACATTCTTTGTATTTTGACTTATAAATAACCATTCTCCGTGTATATAAAACGGAGAATGAAAATTCTCCGTCTTACTAACGCGGATAATGCCATTCTCCGTGTTAAAATAAACGGAGTATGACATTTTCTGCATTTTTTGACCTAGAAATGAACATTGTCCGTGTCAAAATAGACGAAGAATGTCATTCTCCGTGTCAAAATAGACGGATAATGCCATTCTCCGTCTTAAAATACACGGAGAATTACATTATCTTTGTATTTTTACTTATAAATAACCATTCTCCGTGTATATAAAACGGAGAATGTCATTCTCCGTGTCAAAATAGACGGAGAATGATAGTATATTTTGAAACGGAGAATGCCCTTTCTGTGTATTTCGACCTTAAAATAACCATTATCCGTGTATCTAAAACGGAGAATGATTATTCTCCGTGTTAAAACACACGGAGAATGGTCATTCAATACATTATAAAGTCAGAGAGTATAAAGGATAATAAGTTCTTATGCTGTTAATATATATGTGAAACATCAAATACACAGAGTTCAAACTATTACCATTGATATCAAAAAATGTAAGATATGTATTCAAAAAACAATTTCCAGTTATATAAAAGAAGGAATATATGTGTATGTATTAACGAGGGGGCGCTGCCCCCTCGACCACCGTATCAGCACGTGGAGGCAGAGGACAAGTGCTGCGATTGTGATTGCATAATTCAAAACAATTCTGGCACCTTATCTTTCTCTTCTCTTTTCCCTTGTTCTCATATTTGCTCTTGTAACGGTCCGCTTTTGGTCGTCCAGGACCACGTTTCGGAACAGGGGGTAGAACAACATCAGTGGGATTATTTTCAAACTGTTTTTCACAATCTGGAACTGGACAAATAGCACATGAATATAACTTCCGGTAATAATCTGATGTCCAATACTGCTCCACAAAGTCGTAAACAGATTTATCTGAACCAACTCTGATGCATTGTATTGCATGGCTGCATGGGAATCCATATACCTTCCATCTACGACAACTACAATGACAATCAAGAAGATTCACCATATGGGAGGAAGTATCTGCGATCACCTCAAATTCGAAATCACTGGACCGATATACCCTATAACACATGCCATCATCTGTAAGCTGCTTCAGCATATCCTCAGCGTATGGAGTCAATTTGCTATTCAAACCAATTGCATCCTTGTGGCGATCCGAAATCATCTTCATCATCTTCACACGGATGACATTTACAATTGCTGATATAGGCAATTTCTTCTCAGCCTTTATCCATGCATTGAATGACTCTGCACAACTAGAAGCAACCTCACCGTATCTACATCCCGGGAAGAATGCGTTTGACCAGTGTTCAGGTTTTTGTTTATTCATCCAATTCATAACATGACCACAATTCAGATCATAAATTTTCTTGATTGCTTGTCTATACCCACCTTTATACAGAAAAACAAATAATTAATAAAGAATTAGGTCCATTCACAAAATTATTAAAAATAAGTGCATTCTCATAAGGATAATAGTCATTCTCCGTTCAAAAGCTAACGGAGAATGATATTCTCCGTTCTATGCAAGACGGATAATACCATTCTCCGTTCAAAAGCTAACGGAGAATGCTATTCTCCGTTCTATGCAGGACGGAGAATGGACATTCTCCGTGTTAAAACACACGGAGAATGACTATTCTCCGTCTTTCTGACGCGGAAAATGGTCATTTTCCTTGTTAAATTAATGGTAAATGCATAGAAAATGTGCATATATCTGTCTCATTAACACACCTGGAGTTAGAGCATATACTGCTTGCCTCCAAGCTTCAAGTACATGCGGATACACTCTTTCATTTCCTTTCTCTTTCAGCGGTATGTTATTCTTCATGTGATAATAGCAATAGCTATGATAATCATTAGGAAACACTTTAGGGACTTCAGAAACTAGACCGGTGCCTTGATCCGAAAGAAAAACAATACGCCTACTACATCCAACAACATTCTTTAGATTTCTAAGGAACCATTCCCAATTATCGCCATCTTCGCCTGAGACTATACCGTATGCAATAGGGTAGAACTTTTGGTTACCATTCTTCGCTGTAGCAGACATTAAACATCCTCTAAACCTACCTGTAAGGAAAGTAGCATCCAAATATAGCATCGGACGACAATATTGAAAGCCTTCTACACAAGCCCCATATGAAAGAAAAAGCCGCTCAAACCTCATTGATGAATCATCTTTCTGGAAGTCGATAACGGAACCATTATTGGTTTCCTTTACCTTGTTGACATACCAACACAAGTCACTGTAAGATCTAACATCATCTCCGTACATTTCCTGGTGCACCAGCCTAATTCCGTGGTATGCCTGTCCATATGTAACAGATAAGCCGTACTCGACCTTGAAATCATCGACAACAGATTTTGCGGACTTTTTAGGATGCATCCGAACAATGTCACTAACCAAACTTTTCACAAATTTTGCTGGAACAACCAGATTACCTTTATCCATATAGCCAGCTCCACAATTATGTTCTCCCACATACCTCTTCACCTCAAAAATTTGATTATCTTTCGAAATAGATATAGCATGGAAGCTCCACAAACAAGCATGTGTCTTGTAATTCTTGCAGCAAACAGTATACCTCCCCGGCTCAGATTTCAAAATGTGGAATGGATGACGAGATTCAAAACATACCTTTCTAACAGCATTCCTAACTTCTTCAACACCATTTAGAAAAATCTGACCAACACCAGTAATTGATCCAGGCCACATATCCGATTTCCTCTTTTTCACTGTCTCAGTTGAGCCCTCATAAAATTGTACTACTCGTTTGTCCTTTACATTAGGAGAACATCTACTCAAAGAACTAGAAGAGGAAGACGAAGGTCCCATGTGAAAGCTTTGACAAGGAAAAGATGTTGATGAAGAACATTGAGAGTATATTTGCTCCACATATAGATCAAAACTCACATCGTGAGTACCGTTAAAACCACCAACCAATGAGCGAAGCCAAAAATCACTTTCAACATACAGTTCAGTCCCATCAGAGTGCAAAAACCTGAAACGGAAGGAAAGTGGATCCAAAGAAGTCCATCGATCGCACACTTTATTCTTTAAAAAATCCACGGTACTTTCATGTGTGACACGGCAGGAAACTATGTCTCCCTTGAAACAAATGTTAACTAAACAACTTGATTCCATATATTCCCCCCCTGATAACATAAAAACATAAGAGGTCACAAATAGAACAATAAAATTCTCGTCTAATAATGATTATTCTCCGTCTAAAAATAACGGAGAATAAATATCCTCCGTTTGGAACCAACTTATAATGACATTCTCCGTCTAAAGTAAAACGGAGAAATGACATTCTCCGTCTAAAGTAAAACGGAGAATGACATTCTCCGTCTAAATATAACGGAGAATGATTATTATCTGTCTGTAACAATAAAATTCTCGTCTAATAATGATTATTCTCCGTCTAAAAATAACGGAGAATAAATATCCTCCGTTTGGAACCAACTTATAATGACATTCTCCGTCTAAAGTAAAACGGAGAATGACATTCTCCGTCTAAAGTAAAACGGAGAATGACATTCTCCGTCTAAAGTAAAACGGAGAATGACATTCTCCGTCTAAATATAACGGAGAATGATTATTATCTGTCTGTAACTTATGGTTAATGTTCATTCTCCGTATAAAAACATACGGATAATGATCTTTATAAGAAGTAATTGTCATTCTCCGTTTAAATATAACGAAGAATGCTATTCGCACAAAATAACAAGATTAAATATCTCACTAACATTTTCTAAGTTAATAATCTTCATAACAAATTAAAATTCAGCATAAATTTCGAGATATACAAGCTGATGGATGAATTTCTACAGATCTGAACTCTCACCTTGGTTTAAGATCTATAAAAAGAAAAGAAGAAGATCTTCTATCCACAATTGACCTAATCGCCGGAAACCACGAAGATGATGATGATGATGATGATGATCGATGATGATGAAGGATGATCGACGTTCGACTGACGAAAACCACAGTGAACTACGAACGATTTTGCGATCTCTAATAAAGATTATATCAATTAATTTCAAATTTCTCGTGAAGAAGAAGAAGAATACGAATTTCTCAATCCAAATCTGAGTTTGCGAATTCATAATTATATATAGATGTCCAAATTTGCGCGAAAGGGTATTTTTGGAACTATGATAATGGCAAATTTTGTAAATACATAGCAACTAGAGAGAATCTTGAAATATTTAACGTGGAAAAACTTAATTCTGGGCATTTCATAAAAATAATCCAGCGGATGGACATTTCATAAAAGCCCACCCCAAAATTGGGCTTCTCAGCAATTTCCAGTTATAAAATACTTTGCGTCACTTCAAACAAAATATGGCCCAAATATGTCCAAACTCAGATAATTTCATTGCAGCATGCACAGAATATGCTTGGAAGATATACCGAGTGTTGAATTCAAAGAATGCCCCAACTTATTTTCCAGGAATTTTATAGCTCACTGATAATATCTTACATAACCAGGTCTGATGCTAAATATGGAAAAGTTTACAACAAAACCCAGATCGAATAATATTGTTTGCTCAAGTAGCTTCACTATGCGGTAATTTAAACAAAATCTGGATTTGTTTCAATCAACACATGAACAAGTTAAATGACCAGATGGAGTAATAATATAATCCTAGCGGCCTACATATCAAGCCTCAGTCGGGGGCTTCAATCTTATCAACCGTCTGATTTTGTCCTTCTCTGTGTTCTCCAGCATCCCCTTCACAGTTTTAAAGGACAATCCATAATCAGCGAAAAAATACAACTTTCATTAAACTATTATCCAATCAACACCAAAAATAGTATGAAAGACGTGAATTGTTATGAAGCAAAACCGCAAAATACTGTGACGAAAGAAAGCACATGGAAAGCTAATTTACCTTCCAAACAATTTCATCGAGGCAAAGGCAGATCCTTCCGTACTTGTCAAGGAAGAGGCGCTCGGTTGGAGGTTTCCCACAAACATCCTTCACGGATGATGTTATAACAAAGAGAACCTCGGCCACTTGAAATTAGACAAGAAACATAGGGTTACATCACAACGAGCTCAGTTCTACAGAATTAAACTTCAGAGAGTTGAGACTCACAAGCAAGTTCATCATACTCATCCTTGCCGACGACATATATGCAAACATCCCCCAGCATGGTGTAAACAATATACACAGACCTGATGGACATGAAAAAATAATAATATCGGAATAGAAAGTTTAGAATATGAGAAGCTCAAAAGACTCAAAACTGAGGGATGATATTGCTTCTCACTTGTACAGTATATGATAGAAGTAAAAGGAGGAAATATAAATGAAAGTAGTGGAGATCCTTTTAGTGTTTTGCGACATCCACATGTGGCCAAGCCTTTTTCTCAACTTTGACTCGTCAGGTTAAAAAAGAGACGCTGGAATCATACTCATCTTAAAACTCTTAACAAATCATACTCATCTTCCGAATATTATCATTATCCGCTTGTCAGCAACCTAAGATGTTTCTACCCATTCTAGAATGTCCATATAGGCATATGTGGTCCACACATTTCAACAAGGTAGCAGCAAGGGCCCATGGATCCCTAGATTTGGCAACCAATTCCATTTCCCTCTTCAGCTACTGAACCTATTAATCCAAAAAAACTTGAATCTTTTCTCTCACGCACCATTACACGTTAGCCCATGGTTCCCTAGATTTGGCAATCAATTCCATTTCCCTCTTCAGCTACTGATCCTATTAATCCTAAAAAACTTGAATCTTTTATCTCACACACCATTACACGTTATCATCAGGGAATCTACGACCCAACAAGAGCATTCAGCAGAATCACTGTGATGTTCAAATAATATGACCTTTACTCTAATAACTACTTCTGTTTCCTTCGTATAACATCATCATCATCCAAACCTTCTCCATTAGAATTGGGGTCTGCTATGGAGCATAAGAAAGCTCCATAAAAAAAATTGACAATTTTGTTTACAATCGGTTGTTTACATATGGCAACCCTTTGATGTTGGTGGCAAATTCCTAGCCAAGGGAGCTAGCATGAGGGGTCATGCCATAGTACCTAAGTGGCCAGTTGGCAGGAAGATAGACCGACATTTTGGATATGCAATTTAAGCTCATGCAATCAAGATAGAACCCTCCAAGTTCTCCTAGACAATAAAGAGTATAGACGAAGTGGAAAGATGATACAATTTTCTACATGTTCATTCATCTCTATGACACATCAAGCGAAAGGGTTAAAAGGAATGATGATCGAGTATACTGGAAAATATGGACATAACCGATCTTCTGTTAGAGTGGGTGAAATATCCAACATTTCACTTTTCAAAGGCAAAGTTTACTATAAATTGGTAATAAACATACTTGTGTGAAGCTACAAAAAGCTCTTCATTTTTGGCTCCTTTGAGATTCTCTGCTCCCAACTTTACTAGGAAAGATCGCCAGTGGAGACGCTCCTCTGCAGGAACTCCATGAAAGCTGCAAGAGGATACTACGGTTATTAGAAAAAACTATCCATTTAAGAGAGGATGCCTTTATCAATATATAACTTTTGAAACAGCATCCATTTGTATTTAAGATCTGCAATTACGATACTATCGGCCACTTGCAAGCATAAGCTAATGCAACAACTGTTAATTATGCACCACCAAGTTGAGTAAATATCAAACTTTCACCTCAGACATGAAAATGTATTGATGATAACACTTAAGTTAATGAAGATATATGACTTACAAACACTTACTCTAAGTAAAATCCTAGATGATTACCAAACTATCCAAAGAAACCTATATACCACTTTTATTTCTCTATTATTATGAAGAAGGAAAAAAAAAAAGTTCTGATGTGTGAAAGGGTATAGGCTTTATCTGCTAGGAGATGACCAAATGTGATTTCTAGGAGGTAATGGAACAAGCATGCATGCATATATGCATTTATGTTGACGAGTATGGTATTCTATGATAGTTCTAATTTGCTCATTTACAGTAGACAAGCTTATGTGGTATACAAATAGAAATGGCCACAAATAGTTACACAAAGGATCTTTCGAGATAAAGGTATAAAAAATTAGAGTTTCTCGTACTTATCCTTGATACGGACAATAACAATGTTCTGCTTACCTAAGCATATCACTCATGTCTATCATCATTTTCGATTACCAAACTAGCCAAAGAAAACTTTATACCCTAATGTTTATCATCATTTTCATCCTCATACCTTGGCATTGTTGTCGGGAAAGCTGACAATTAAGTCCTACCTTCAACTTGAGGACAAGGTTTCTTTAAATGGGGAGGATCAATAGATTCAATACTCACTTATTATTTCAGAATTTTCATCATATGCAAAGCTCCGAATTGTTACTATTTTGTTCCAAGTATTTAGGTATTCCTAGTTCTTTCTATTCTCATCCAACAGTCAGAATATGCGTTTTGTTTCTTTAAATGTGTTTTGTTCCCTCTTTGTTACCAAGAAATAAAAGTAACTCTGGTTATTCTTCTCTTAGCCCGTACCCTAGACCAATCGGAATTCATAAGAACCTCAAACTAAGTCAACTTTGATTATTAAAATCAATGCAGTCATCAAGTTTCAACCACACTTTTAAGGAACTCCGAAAGCCAAAAAAGTAAAAACCCTGTAAATCTCGTCAATAGCTTCTCAAACTGGTGTTTCCAAATTGAGTTTTCCAGCTAAAAGCTTTTGACAGAACAGAGTAATCAACTGAATCCAAATCATTTCGATCTCTGAATCCTGCAACATCAAAATTACAGCCTTTTTTCTGTTCAAACTGGTAAGTTTTTGAAACTAAAAAGGTTTTCTTTGTAAAATCCTGTTGGGATTTATTGAAATTATTCTCTAAGAAATGGTCTCACATCCATGTGGATTCCCCAAGTGGGGAGTGGTAGCTCATGTGGTTGTTATGGTGGGATGTTTTCCAAGCGAGCAAGGTTCAAGACCTCCAAGCAACATTTATGTTTTTGTCACTCATTTCTTGGAAAATTTCCTTAGGAGCTAGGTCATGACTCGGGTTCGAATGAAGGGCGCAAAATGGCGCTTTGATGACGCACTTTGCACTTCTCGGTCTCGTGCGGTTTCCGCGCGGACGCAGCAGAGTGCGATTTCCACGCATAAGGTGTGGAGCGGAAATAGCCATTTTCGCGCAAAGGAAACTTGAGCGAAAATGTTGCTTCCGCAAAAATCGTACGTGGCAATTGTTTGAGTGGATCATTAGTTGTAGTTGTCCCTTATCCATAGGGATTGGGGTATAGTAGGTTGTAACCGCCCCTTATCTGGATTCTATCCGAATCAGGGGATCAATGGCTGTTAGGGTTGGCTTGTGCCTCCCCTATATATATTATGCTATAAGAGGAGAGAGAGCAGCAGCCAGAGATCCACAAAATGTTGTTCGTTCGTCCTTCCGAGAGTCGAAATTCTATTCGTATGAGTGTGATAAGGAATGTTCTATAAGTTCCATTATTCGAGCTTGTTGGTTCCTGGGAGCAGATCGACGAAAATGATCGAATATTGCTTTGAATAACGGCGATCTTCATCACCCGAGCAGCAGTCTTCTTCTTTGTATTTCTGATTCAATTTCTTGTTGTAGTATAGCTAAGTTGCAAGTTTTAATCGTCCTTATTTGTAACAAAGTTTGTAATCTTTATTTACATACAAGTTGTTGTCAGAGCAAGGAGTTGTAACCATTGTAAAAAAAAATCACGTATTTTGTACGATCTTTGTAACCCGGAAATAACAATATCAAAACAAGATCCGAGCAACAAAGATGAAAAATCGTTCAAGCCTCCTGGACACAAGTTTTCACAAACTTGAAAAGTTCAATGGAGAGAACTACAACAACTAATCAACTATAAGAGAAAGATTAGTCTCAATCTTCACCTCGTTAACGTTGAGTACATATTGACAGATCCAGAGCCTATTTTTCCATAGACGGAAGATGTTCTGGCATATTTAAATCAAGGAGCTTTCGGGATTGCCTTGGGGCAATCTCATTGCGGTTTGGCGGAACCACTCGATATAGTTCCTTGTTAACTCCCTCTCCCCCTGAGCGACGTCCATGAGAGACGACATTGTCACATCATGCCCCACTTCGTAGAATCTCTCTAGGAACATGTGCTTGAAGCCGTCAAAAGAATGGATGCAGTTGTCCGGAAGGTTGCGGTACCAGTCGAACGCGATCCCCTCCAATGCTCCGATGAATAATCGTGTTAGGATGGCGTCGCTATGCGGCAAGTGGTCGGTTGTGACCTCGAAATAAGTCATGTACCGACTAGCAGAGGTCTTCCCGTCATACGAATCAATATGAAACGGTTTACACCGTGGCGGAAAAGGAACATCTCTCCACGTAACGGGATACGGCTGCCGTATTCTGAGGTCCCGGGAGGAGTCTCGGGCATTGAACATTGCTCGAAGCTCCTGGACTTCCCTCCTTGCCTCCCTGGCTTCCTCTGCGGCTGAAGGAACGGATGCTCCTAAAGGATTGTCACCCAAAGGAGAAGCGGTCGTGTTGGAGTCCGCGTTGACTGCGGGTCCCAAGCTTGTTTGTCCAGGCGTCCTTACCGGTTGAGTCGGCAAGGCAGCTTTGATTTCGTCTACTGACTTGACCAGGGACAGGAGTATGGCTTCAAGTACTTCTAGACGTTGTCGATCAGTAGGCCCTTCATGATCATCGCCGGCCATAAAAACTGTCCGCACGTGGGTGGACGCGGAAGGGACCATAGAAGAGGTGCTCTCCGTGTCGTACCCTCGTACTGAAAAATCGTCGAAGAATGTCGGAATGTCCTCCTCGGATTCAGAAGGGATGCCACCCCTGCGCAGGAAGTTGCATCGTCTTGGCGAAGGCGGTCATCCTCGGGGACGTCCAAGTCCGTTGCATAATTCCAGTGGATTGCTACCCCCTGTGTATGCTCTTGGAACACCGGATTGTCGCATATATTGAGGGGACTATCAGACACAGTCTTTGCTCTCGAAGAAATTTGCCAGCCTATAATTGCCAACCTTTAGCATGGGTGTGGTACCCTGCTATTTATAGTGATCCACTGATCCCTGCAATAGCAGATTTTGGGCCGCATAAAGGGCCACGTGGCCACGTGTCTGTCACAGCACACAAAGACTCGATCTTGGGCTGCCAGCTAGTGGGGGTTGTTGAGATTTTGTTGTAGCAAATCTGGGTGGTTGAGACTTGGTTAAATTGCCATGTGTCCCCCACAACAGAGTAAAATCAATCTTCTGCGGCCCGGATCAACTTGGCCACATGCAGTACCAAGAGTCTTTCTTCTACAGCCTGGATCGGCTTGGCCGCATGAAATCTCAAGAGCCTTCCTTCTGCGGCTCGGATCATCTTGGCCGCATGAGGTCTCAAGAGTCTTCCTTCTGCGGCTCAAATTGGATTGGCCGCATGAGGTCTTCAAGAGACTTCCTTCTGCGACTCGGATCATCTTGGCCGCATGAAGTCTCAAGAGTCTTTCTCCTGCGGCTCAAGTACACTTGGCCGCATGGGGTCTCTAAGAGCCTTGCTTCTGCGGCTCGGTTTCACTTGACCGCATGGGTTCTTCGAGAGCCTTGCTTCCGCGGCTCGAGTCAACCTGGCCGCATGGGATCTTCGAGAGCCTTGCTTCTGCGGCTCGAGTCCACTTAGCCGCATGGGGTGATGATCCGCATAAACACAGACTGCCTTGGTGGTGGAGCCACTGTCTTGTGGCAGCAGTAGTTGATAGCGGCTTGGGTGTAGTGATGTCCTGAAAAGGGCTCCACACACATCAAGGTTGCTTCTCTCTCCTTGCGTTTTGTGAATGACCACCTCTCGTAAGTCGAGAGCAGATTGATCTACCTTTGCATCCGTTTTGTGGGCCCGGGTATTCCGAGCGCCCGGGTGCGTAGGTATCATATTTGCTCCCTGATCTGAGGCTAGTAAAAGTACTTGCTCTCGATCGTTGTAGAAAGACTTTTGGGACCATCATATTTACTCCCTGATCTGAGACTAGTAAAGCACTGCTCTCGATCGTTGTAAGGAGACTTTTAGGACCATCATATTTGCTCCTTGATCTGAGGCTAGTAAAGCACTGCGCTCGATCGTTGTAGGAAGACTTTTGGGACCATCATATTTGCTCCCTGATCTGAGGCTAGTAAAGCACTGCTCTCGATCGTTATAGGGAGACTTTTGGGATCTGCCCTGTCCGTTTGCCGCAGAGGGCTGGACACGGGAGGTTCTGTACAACTTTCCATCAGGGGCCCGTATAACAGTCAACGGTACCCGCTGACGGTCAGCAGATTGGACAGTTGACTGGGCTTGTTGAGCCCGCACTGCCCTAGACTTCTTCGACTTAGCACCCGAAGGTGCGTAGTAGGAAGAGTCCAAGTTGGAAGGAGGGAAGGGAAGTTGGTATCATTTTCAAAGGAGGGAAGGGGGCTCTATATATAGAATGGAGTGAGCCCTTTCTTCTTCTCCTTTCCGATGTGGGACTAAAAGCAATATCCTCTTTTCCATGCTTCTACAACACCTTGTCACGTGTGCTCAAAGAAGAAGTTGTGCACCAGATCCGAACCTACTTCGAGAATGTCCAAATCTCAAGATGCTGGAGATTGGGTCAGTGTTGAAACTGACTTTGGAGAAGTTACTTACTCTGGAGAGCAGGAAGCATGTACTAAGAACATGATCTTTAGGAGTGTTGTGTAACGCAGACTTGAGGATGGACATCAATGTTGGTCAGATGGTGATGTCCTACAAAGAAGCATACTTTGAGAAGGTTTTCGGTACCGCAGGAATATTTAGATTACAAGTTGCAGCTCCTTGTAAGAGTATTAGTGAAGTATTTGTTTCTAGTTACTCTCTTGAGTTATGGCACAATAGATTAGAACATGTTTATTGTAAAAAAATAGACAAGATGTCTAGTCTAGGTCTTATCTTCAAATATAGGGGTAAAGAAGTGAAGAAATGTAAAGTTTGTGCTCAGACTAAGATTGTAATAAAATCGTTCAGACGGCATAACTGAAGTACAAATCTTCAAGAGTTGGTGAACTCAGATATCTGTGACTTCAAATACTTCTCCACAAATGTCGGAATAAAATATTTCATTATCTTCATCGACGACTTCTCGAAAGTACACATTTGCCTATATTTTAAAATAGAAGCATAAAGCGTTCGAGAAGTTCAATGACTTCAAGGCTGAACCTAAACGTCAAACACGACAACTCAAGAGACTCAGAAGCGATCGAGGCGGAGAGTATCGTTCCTTTGAATTTGCACTGTTCTGCAAAAAACATAGAATTGTGAATGAAACGACTACTCCGTATTCCCCCCCCCCCCAATCAAATGGAGTAGCAGAAAGGTAGAATCTGACGTTGACGAAGATGAACTCTATGTTGTTAACTGCTGGACTTCTGAAATGTTTTTGGGAAGAAGCTGCGCTAACGGCCACTTTCATTTTCAATAGGGTGTTGTTTGCACAATCAAACATCACTCCTCATGAACTCTGGTTCAATGTCGAACCCAACTTGAATGCTATTTGAGTATGGGGGTGTCTGGTTTATGTGAAGCTTCCCAATATCAAGATTCAGAAGCTAGAAATAAGGACTACCAAAACCATATATATGAGTTATGCCGAAAAGACTGATGCTCGGAGATTCCTTGATATTAAATCAAATCATATTATTGAATCTCGCAACGGTGAATTCTACGAGGACAACACAAGATTGTTCTTGCGGATCTTCCAGAGAACACTATAAGCACCGAAGAAGATAGCACTACTAAAGAAGCTATAGTCCAAGAAGAAGTTACAACTGAAGATGCAATATCTGAATCAGTACTCGTTGAGTCGTCATCAAAGCAAGTGAGGAGGCCGAAGGACTTCGGAGAAGACTTCGCCACTTATCATGTGGAAGCAGATCTACTTACCTATGACGAGACAATAAAGACGAGACGTTTTCTGGATAGAGGCAATCTATGACGAGATTGACTCAATAATATTTGGATGTTAGTCAGTCTGCCTGAAAAACTCAACAGATATAAATGGATTTTCAAGAAGAAAATGAAGGCCGGTAGAACTATTGATAAGTTCAAGGTTAGACCGGTGGTAAAAGGTTTCTCAGAAGCAGGAGATCGCCTATTTTGACACTTACACTCTAGTTGGACAGATGACAACTATCATGATACTTATTTCTCTGGGTACAATTTACAAGTTGGTGATTCATCAGATGGATGTCAAAACAACATTCCTGAATGAAAAATCTGATCGAAGAGATTTATATGAATCAACCAAAATGGTTTGTCGCAAGGGACTTGAAGACGATATATGCAATTGGTGAAATCTATGTACGATCTAAAGCAGGCTCCCAAGATGTGGCACAAAAAATTTGATAAAATCATCAGATCAAACGGCTACAAGGTCAGCGAGACTGATAAGAGTGTATACACCAAGTTCGCTGATGGCAAAGGGGCTATTGTGTGTCTCTATATGGACGATATGTTAATTATGGGTACGAATGTAGAATGCGTCTCAGAGATGGAGAAATTTCTCTCGTCCAAGTTTAGTGTGAAGGACATGGTCGATGTTGATGTTATCCTTGGGATAAAGATTATCCGAACGGAAGCTGTACTTGCTTTATCACAAGCTCACTACATGGAAAAGATGCTCATACGCTACGGATATTAGGATCTTCTAGGGATTGATGGTCCGTATAGAATCGATAGATGTAACAAGAAGTTTAAGCCAAATCTAGGAAAAAGTACCAAGTAGTTGGAGTACTCAAGCGTTATTGGACGCTTAATGTATGCTACGAGTGCCACCATACCTGACATCGTTTTTTCTGTAGGGATGTCGAGTCAATTCACGAGCAATCCAGGTGTGGAACACTTAAATGCTGTGAAAAGAGGTATGAGATATCTCAAAATGATTCAGATGTTTGCACTACACTACAACGGTTACGCTACTGTGGTAGAAGGCTTCAGTGATACTAGTTTGTACCCAGAAGAAGAAAGTGAAAGATCTACAGGAGGATACATATTCTCCATGGATGGAGCTGCTATATCGTAGAAGTCAAAGAAGCAGACTTTGTTCTCTCACTCATCTACGGAGTACGAGTTCTATGCTATGACGACTGTAATAGATAAAACATAATGGTTTCGAGAACTTATGTATAATGTTCCTCTAGTTTGGCATTGATTCCGGTATATACCGATATACTACGATAACCAGACAACTGCAATAGTGGAGGCATCCAATGATCTCTTCAATGGTAAGAAGATGATTGTACGACTTCGTTACACAGCTCTAAATGAGCAAATCAAGGTTGACATCATTACGGTGGTTGATCTTGGTAGCCATGAGAATATGTCGGATCCTTTCACCAAAAGCCTCAAGTGTCAGCTGGTCGAGGACACATAAAAGAAATGGACTCAAGGAATTTTGATATGTTTTTGTAGTTCTATCATAAAGTATTATGCTATTAGTTCAAAGAAATCTAGTAGACATCTTACTTTTGGTTCAAAAAATGATCATTGACTAGAAAAATATTAGTTACAGATGTTAGTTTTTAGAGACATTGTTGGGATTACATCACGGAACCTCTGTGGCCTACTATTTGCTCTTTGTATAGAGCAAATCATGTGAGAGGATAGTTTTATGCGTTAATGAGTTCTTGGACATTTAATACTCGACGTGCTTAACAGGAAACATGGGTAGCTCAGCACTATAAGGGGCTAGTACCCCATTCTACAGTGGCATGACACCACATGAGATGGGACCTTGGCTTTAGGCCATGTCACAACAGTGTAGCATCGCATAAAGGTATGTAGCCTAATGTTGAAAGACAAAGGGTAGTAGTTCAACACTACAAAGAGGTTTGGACCTCATGTTACAGTGGTATGATACCACTAAGAGGTTGAACCTCGCTAAGAGGTTGAACCTCGCTCTGGGCTATTTTATAGCGGCGTAGCACCGCGAGGAGGCGAAAGACCTCATATGTTGGAAAATTTACTCTCTAAAGAATTCACCTGTGTATGAATAGAGATACATGTCATTTCTTAAGGATAAACTTGTAGACACCCAAGACACGTACACGTATACCAGGTCATCACATGACATTTAAAGTGCGACTAGAGAGACAATTGATGTTATTGTGTGAGTAAAAAAGATAGCAGTTATGGTACTGAATTCAACACAGTCCATTATGTATCGTACTGATGTTTGACCCATGCAAGAAGATTCAATTCGTAAACAACATCTTAATGCATGATGTGCAGTCATTATGGGGAGCGCCTCAGCTTATATATTGAAATATGTGGAAGATTGTTCGGGTTTATTGAAATTATTTCCTATAAATTGTCTCGCGTCCATGCGGCAACCCCAAGTGTGTATTTCAATATAAGATTATATTTTTATTGACTTGTGCATATGGGGAGTGATAGCTCATATGGTTGGTATGGTAGAATATTTTCCTAGAGGACAAGGTCCAAGACCTCCAAGCAACATTTATGTTTTTGTCACTTATTTCTTGAGAATTTTTCATAGGAGCTAGGCCCAAAGGGGCCTAACGACTCGGACGAAGGACGCAAAGTGGTGCTTTGATAGCGCATTTGCATTTCACACATACGCATCGGACACGAGATGACTCTTTTACGTTATTGCTTCATTCTGCGCTCGTTCCCATGTGGGTGCCGCGAGGGCACATCAAGGCAAGCAAGGCACGCTTTTCGCGTAGAAGCTGTTAGAGCGGAAATAGCATTTTCTTTCAGAGACTACTCTTGTGGAAATTGTCATTTCCGCACAAAGAAATCTTGAGCAGAAATGTTGCTTCCGTAGAAATCGTACGTAACGGTTGTGAGTGGATCATTAGTTGTAACCGCCCCTTATTCATATGGATTAGGGGATAATAGGTCGTAATCTCCCCTTATCCGTAGGAATTCTATCCGAATAATGGGGTTAGTGGCTGTTAGGGTTGGCTTGTGCCTCCCATATATATATATATATATATATATATATATATATATATATATATATATAGGGAGCGGATCGGGAGCCCCGTCCGCGGAGCCCCGCGCCCGCCCCCGTCACCTTCGACCGTTGGATCGAGCAGGAGCGCGAGCGCAGGCCCTACGCAGCCCGCTCGATCCAACGGTACATGAGAAGAGAGATATCAGCAACCAGAGATGCACAAAGTGTGGTTCGTCCGTCCTTCTGAGGGATGAAATTTTGTTCGTGCGAGGGTGACAAGGAGCATTCCAGGAGTTCTGTTATTCGATCTTGTTGGTTCTTGGGAACAGATCGACGGAAAGGATCGAATCTTACTTTGAGCGATGGTGATCTTTATCACCTCAACAACAGTCTTCTTCTTCGTATTTCTGATTCTATTTCTTGTTGTAGCAACTGTGTTGCAAGTTTTAATCGTTTCTACTTCCAGCAAAATTGGGTTGTAATCTTTTTTTTCATACAAGTTGTCAGAACAAAGAATTGTAATCAGTGTAATTTTGATTTTCACATACTTTGTATAATCTTTGTAATCCTGAAATAACAAATCCTTCATTATAAAGTTCTTCAGAAGGGGAAATAAAGAAACTAAAATGAAAGAATATAACTTGTCATAATATATGTTGCACGGACTTATATACGATAAGATACGGACACGGCGACACAGAACCTATTCTGGCAGTTGTCTTCTTGTTTCCGATGTGTTTGGCATCACACGACAACGATTTATGGAGTATCTATGCTTCCTGGTTCGTAGATCAGGATCACCTACAAGAAAATATAGCTCAAATTCCTCCATTTGCTAGAAAAGTCAAGTTCTTGCCCTAAATTCAAGATTCCACCAAGAAATTACCCAAAAGAACACAGATTCTTCAAAAAAGAACAAAATTGATACGTTACCATTTTGTAACCACTAATGCTCATGTATCACTGATTAGTGATAACCAGTGATCACTGTCCATGGAGCTAAACACACGGGTTAGTCAACTAAGGAACCGGTATTCGGTGGCCAACTCAGCATACACTGGACAGCTCAGAGTACATTGGGTGCATATGTGAGGTCCTACTCAGCATTATTTTCATTACAGTCAGCTTTGAAGTGTTGGGCAAGCAAAGTATCAGAGAGAAGGGAGAAGAAATAAGGAGGGAAGATTTGTAACAGCATTTCTTTTCCTCCTTACCAATTGTATTTCTCTTGCACTTTATACATTCAAATATAAACCCTAGTTTCTTCCCCAATTTTCTTAATTCCTTCCAATTTCCGTGCAAATTACGTTCCAGCTAGATTTCCTTCCAACTATGGATATTTGGGAATGGGATCTCATCAAAAACTCCAAATTTCTCATTTTTTTCCAAAATAGAAGCTCCAACATCACTCATTCAGTCTTCTTCAATAGATCTATTTACCACATAGTCGAAAATACAACTCAAAATTTCTCATTTTTTCCCTCGATCCGCAGAGTAAGTCGCACTCTTGCCCTAACCTCAATTTTCACGAAGAAAATCACCAAAACAAAAACATGGAAAAATCAGTTTTTTTTTCCTTCTTCCTGTGTTCCTTCCAAGCAGAAGGACCAAGTAATCACTCAATTCTTCGATAGATCTATTCATCAAGAACCGATCGAGGTCCAGATATATAAAGAGATGGGAGAGTCGAGATGGGTTACCGCTCCACGAGGATGTTCCCGTCGCCATTCGAGAAGAGCACCGCCAGCAGCATCAGATCCCTCTTCTCCGCTCTCCCTCTCTGAGAAAATTGTCTTTTAGAGGGTCTTCGATTGAGGCGGAGGGGAGTCAATGAGTGTATTCTTGGTTGGATTTGAGGGTGTAGTACAAGAAGATTATTTATACGGACACATCAAAAGTTAACCAAGACTAGTCCAATATAACTTTAGTTTATTTATAAGTTTGTCATTGAAAAAAATATCCAGGACTAAGTCCAAATGTAAGTATATAAGTCAACATTTTATATTTTTGCTCTCTTCTCCTTCCTTACAATAAGAACAACTTCCTCACAAGAAAAACAAGAAGAAAGAAGAACAAGAAGCAAGAAGAAAAAGAAAAAAGAACATCTCTTTCTCCAAACCATAGTTTTTTTTTTCTCTCTCCTAATTTCTCAGATCATGGAACAACTCGTGGGAATCATGGAACTTTTATTTTGAAAATTATAGATGAAACCCTAGTTGTAGAATAAATTGGATTATCAAATCTATTAATCTATTAGTCAATTTTTCTTTATTAATAGAATAAATTATGGATAAAATCCTAGTTGTAGAAGAAATTATAGATGAAATCCTAGTTGTAGACGAAATGGACTTGTTGTCACTAATAGAATAAATTATGGATGAAACCTAGTTGTAGAAGAAATTATGGATGACATACTAGTTGTAGAAGAAATAGAGTTGTTGTACATCAAGTCCATATCAGGACTACCACAATTTATGGCAGTCCTAGAAGTATTGAGGAATTTCAGGAATTGTGGCAGTCCTGAAGGGACTTCCTCTACAGCAGGACTGCCACAATTTCTGGCAGTCCTAGAAGTATTGAGGACTGTCAGAAATTGTGGAAGTGCTGAAAAGGAGTTGCTCTGCACTAGGACTACCACAATTTCTGGCAGTCTAGAAGTATTGAGGACTGCCAAGAATTGAGGCATTCCTGAAAGGGACTTGCAGTACAGCAAGTACATTTCAGAACTGCCACAATTCCTGGCATTCCTAAAGTCGAAATTCTCGAATGAAAAAAAAAAATCTTAGGGCTTATTTCCATCTTGATAAAGGAGTGAAATATACATTTTAGGGTTTATTTCTATGCATTCTTTATGAGGAAAGAAGTATTAGGGTTTGTACATTGTTTGTGAGGAGCCTTTGAGTGTCATCGAAATTGAAAATGAGAAGGAAACTAGGATTTTGATGGAGATGGTGAGGATGAAAATGGTGAAGAAGAAGAAGAAGAGTAAGAAGAAGAAGGGAAGAAAACTAGAATTTTGATGGAGATGGTGAGGATGGAAATGGTGGAGAAGAAGAAGAAGAAGATGATGAAAGAAAATAGGATTTTGGAAGAGAGTGAGTGAAATGTGAAAATGGAACTCAAAATTGGGATTTGGAAGGGTGTTGGGTTGGGACAGCCTAATGAGTAAAACAAATGGGCTGTCCTAAGTAATTTTCCCTCAAACCTGGGCTAGCCCCAATCCGGACTAGCCCTGATCAACTTTTGATGTGCCCTTATAAATAATCTAAAAGAAAGATTGATAGTATAAAATATGTGATCAACAACTATATTGTCTCTTCTTCTTTTCTACGTACACGGACAACTTTTTTTATATATCAAATATATATTTCATCAACTCAACAAATACATTAAAAAAAATTATCGTCTTTTAAACAATTTTCGACTATGGGTAATAAGTGAAAGTGATAAGAAATGACGCACATGAACGACAACATGTTAAAAGCCTTGTGGCTTACCAGCAGTTTTCACCATTTTCCGACATCCCGTGACGTTCCACGAATATTCGTTGTGAAGCTAACGCGACCCTTTAATGTCCTAGCAAGTTACCGAAGGTTCACAACAACTTTATGAGAAGTTGCAAATTTTATAAGTCACCCGAAGTTGTATTCCAAGTCTGAATTCATTCCAGCAGGTACGCTGTTTTGCATCTAGGGTTTCGTATACTTTTCTACATCATCTTTTCGTGAAACCAAAACTAATAGAAAGATCTTTGTGTCTATTTTCATGTCCAATGGTCATCCACACAGTTCCAAACGGTATGTCCAAGACATCAGTCTACGAAAAGGTATCCAGAACAGACTATATATGTTACGAGTAGATTTTCGCCTATTTTGGGTCAGTTTTGATCTTCCTAATGATTTTTATCAGAAACTAGAAATCAATATCTTTTCAACGCATATATTTTTGCTGAGTTTTAAGTTTGTTTAGTATTTATTAAAATTCTTGACATTTGCAGTAAAATCGTAACTCTGAAAATCATATGTTCTTTGTATCCAAAAGTCTTCATACTCCATATCTCTTTACTAAATTATTTGTTGTACAATGTTTGATGTTAAAAAAAAAACTATTTTAACTACTTTCTGTCAAAAAAAATAGAATTTAATATTTTTTATTAATTATTGTTTCGGGGCTCAACTAGTACGTCAAATATGGTAATAATGGCATAGTAATGACATGGACCTATTGTGCATGAGTTTCCACCATTAAAATAGCATTTTTGGTAATATGAAGATATTTATAAGTATTTCCAGAATTTTAAACTAATATTTTATATTACTTATAGATTATTTTTATAATAAAAAATGGTACTAAATATATTGTATGGTTGTACTAACATCATGACAACGGTTAGGTGTAGATATTAATATAGTCTATATGTAGTAAGTCGAGATAGAGTATTAATAATATATTATTATAGGTGACTTGGAGAAAGTAACGAAGACACTGGAGCAAGCAAGTAAACCTTGCCGTGGTTATAGATTATTTCTTTTCTTTATTGTTGTTTACTTGTTATCATTTCATGACGTAGGAACGTCGATACTTAGTGTCCGTTTCGAAGACAGGTACCGATGCATGATGATAACACCGAGTATTGACATTAGCCATTGTGTGCATATTGACGTGTATATTGACACAAATTACCATAGGACCCCGACACGTTCATGATGCAAGATTTACATGATTATTCGTGGTATTGGCTTCGTAGTAACATTCTAGATTGTTCATCATTATTGTTATTATTATCGAGATGACTGTATGAACTTGATATTGCTAGATTCTAGACATAGGGTTGGGAAGAACTTGATTACAATATCTGACCTATTATCGTGTGACCTGTTATCGTGAGCCTTTAGCTCTGTAGCAGAGTATAGGTTATCGCTATCGTGACTGATTGTCCTTGGTCCAACGATACGGTACTGAGGATAATAACCTGTTGAGGAGTTTGTGAGCCTCAGTGGTGAAGTCTGATATTCTAGGACAGATTCTCACTTACATAGCACATAGACTGGATACATAGATTGCCTTAGTTCATATTTTCATATAAGTACCCTGGCATGTTGTCACGATCTGCTATCCAAATTGTTGGGCCGGGCCGAGCCATGTCCAGCCTACGCTTGAGATAAAGCGTAGTAAGCTGTTCTAAAGATAACAAGATAAGACTAAAATGTGCTAACAGTTCTATATGTAATAAAGAGTCATAAATGTCACAAACACAAAAGTCGTCTCGTATATCAATAAGATCCAAGTACAAGTCCAAAATGTAAAGCTGGATATAGGTCCAGTCACAAAATACATAGTCTAATACATGACTACTCTCAAAAGTCCAAAGTAAATAGACAACTAGACGAGTTTCCCCGCAGGTACATCCTCGTAAGATAAAGCCTGGTCCTCGGCAGTAACTCCATAATAGAAATCACAAAGCAACTCCTCCTCAGTAAGTATACCTACAACGTTATCCTGTCAGGACAGGACCAAATACTGATTCTAACAAACATATAATACTGATCATGTGATGGAAAGAAATAAAATGACATATCTTGTTTATCCAGTTTTAGATACATTTTATCATGGCAATAATTATTTGTTTTAAAGTTTAAAACTGTAGTAGGTGAGTGATCAGTCAATAGATAATCAGGATGTATAGTGGTACATATCAATTTTCTGAAGTGTACATACGTACCCTTAACGGCATCGGTGTATGTCCATACACAAATGCGGGATCAGACATACGACAAAGTTACATATAGAATGTAACAATGCTCGGTAAATACATACGGAGAAGGGGGGCATGATCACGTACACTACTAACAGTTTTTTCTTAACCCGTTGTTTAAACATATGAGAGATATGAAAACTGTCCTAAGTATGGTAGAGAATGAAAGTAATACAACATGTGAAGTTTTAACTTGCTACCCCAAGGATCAGCATTTAACATGGTTGGAAATCACAGTTTATGGTTATAGCAGTATGTAAAGTTTGTAGAAGTACTTGCCTTTAGCAAAGCAAAGCAGCGATAGAAATGCTATAGATGCCTGGTGACTCGTCACTGTAGAAATAATGCATAAACTTAGTTTTTATACTAAGTTAAACACTAAGACACTAGTTGTGTGATACGACTTTCTGATTGGACACCTAGCCAAATGGTGACTTTAGCATAGGAGACCAATATGGGGTGACACAATACACAAACTAACTTTCTAGGGTCTTTACACTAGTGTAGGGTGAGGTTCAATACGACTATAACTCAAAACAACACAAAATATTGCAAGTCGTAACTATTCAATAAATAAATCAAACTGTACACTTTATTTCAACAATTTTTGAGATAGACAAAAAGCCCAATTTTACATAAAATAAAGTACCAAAATGATCCTTTTTAATTATAGAAATTTATACTAATTTTTCTGGAATTCATAAACCTTCATAAATATTTATTAAAAATCAGCAAACATATGTATCCTGAAAATGAGTTCTATTTTCCCATTTTTATAAAATACCAAAAGCACTTATTAAATGCTGGAAAAATTATAATAAATTATTTAAATTAACATAGTATTTAAATACAATTTTTTCCAGATTTTTACAGCAATTAAAATATATATAAAAATTCAGAAACAGCAAGTAACAATTTCTGAAAAATAAATAATTAATTATTTACTATTTTGACCATGTATTCGAAATTGAACCGAAGTCCAGATACAGGACTCAAAGCCATGAATCAAGTCCAATATGACTTGTACAGACTCTGAATGTATTAGACACAATTGGACCCAAAAACCTCATGCTAGGTTTGGACATCAATTTGCCATGATTAATAAAACACAAGAATTTAAATATAAATAATATATTTTGAATTGGTAAAATATACAAGTCACAAAGTTATATAATAAATAACTTGAAAAATTTTACATAATAATATTTAGCACTAAAATTTGTATTTGAAAATATATACATAATTATACAACAAACACAAATATATATATATATATATATATATATATATATATATATATATATATATATATATATATATATATATATATATATATATATATATATATATAATTTATATTTAGTATTTTATATATATGTATATATATATATATATATAAAATACTAAATATAAATTATATATATATATATATATATATATATATATATATATATATATATATATTAGTATTATATATATATATATATATATATATATAATACTAAATATATATATATATATATATATATATATTATATATATATATATATATATATATATATATATATATATATATATATATATATATATATATATATATATATATATATATTTGTGTTTGTTGTATATATATATATATATATATATATATATACACATATATATGATAATAAAACTAAAACAAAGCAAAACAAAAGAAAAGGAAAAAAGGGGGCTCGAACTCGGCCCGGGCAGGGGGGGTGTTTAGCGTGCTCAGGTTGGCCAGGGGGTCAACCCGAGTCATTTGTTAGGGAAAAGGTTTGGATTTTATTTATTATGGTTTAAGGTTAACGGGTTGTAAACCCGATAGCACAAAACTAAATCCGTTAACCCATTAACATGTTCTTCGTGTCCTGACAGTTAAGGACACGAAGATACACGAGTCTCGTGTCCGGGTCATTCACGACACGCACGACACGAGTTTGCCGTGTCCAAACTTACCACTAGAGTCGTCGTGTCCAGACGAATTACATATGTTAAAACGAGACACAGAACGACACGGAAGAGAGCTGACACGTACGTGTCCGGCAAGCTGGGGGTTGTGGAGGGTGCTTGTCACGACCCGATCCCAAGTTAATGGGTCGAACCGGACCATGCCCAGCCTGCACCGTGGTGAGACGGCGGCAGTAAGCTGTTCCATTGCAGGTATTCACAACAACACAAGTACATTTTGTCACAACTGTTCTATTCGGAATGAAACTTTGTTTAATAAAATATTCAGAAATACAACTGGAAGGGAAATACTGAAATAAACTACAAACTCCAAATAAAGAAGAAAATGCAGAAAGGGAAACTATCTAAGCATCAGGTTCAGCAGTCCTCCAGAGACGGCTCTGGTACCGTCGCATGGCAGAGAACCGGATCATAATAGCTGTTATAATATAGCTCTTCATCCTCAGTGTTACCTAAAATGTTTTCTCCAGTCAGGAGGGAGCAAGAACGAAAAATGCATCTCATAATTTAAATAGTAATTGGAAAGTGCAGGGTAAACAGTTTGAAATAATGATTTTCAGCAGTATAAAACAGTTCAGTGTGTTTTGAATATGCAAACGTCTATGACCGGCTTGGGTTGATCAGTAGTATCCTAGCGATACGATATGGCTTATCCCCGTGTGTAAGATGGGTAAGCTAATACATGAATGTCAATAGGGGCTTTGGTCATAAACGCCTACAATATTCCTCCAGTCCCACATTCAGTAACAGTATCAGTCGGTAGTTGAACCCTAAGATAGAGTTCCGTGTCAGCAGTGTGGTTTAACATGCAGCTTAACTTTACTAAATAAAATACAGGAATACATAATCCGAAACTTGCCTTGTTTTAGAATGACTGGAAAGACGAGTCGGTACCGAGGAGGAACGTCAGGTGTAACTTCGAGTTCCTACAGTTGAGAACTCGACTTAGAACCGTTGTATAACCAGGCTAAGTGTGCTAGTTGCAATCTCTAGTAGTAAGTCCTAGTCAGGTTTTAAGTTGTATTAAGCTACAGCTAACGATTACGTCGCAAGCTACGTGCGTTGATCAAGCCGGTTAATTTGATTATTTGGAAATAATAACAAGAATCAATTATATTTGGAAAACTTTGTGCTTTTGTAATATATCTATAAAAATATGGTTTCTTACAGTGACAAATCATGAACTAGTTATCCTACTAATATTTTATCCGTTTTATTTAATTCTCAAATAATTATAAATGATTACGTTCTAACTACGATTACACGTCCAAATCAAACCACCCAAAATCAACATCAACCCAGAAAAGAAAGTAAAACCTACACTATGTAATACATGGGCACAGCTAATCATCCTAGAGTTATGGGCTTATGCCCTGTACAATTCTTTTTACATAAAATAAGAGGAAACATTTTAGTTATTAAATAAAAGTGCAGTAAATAAATAATTATAATAAATAGCTTAAACATTAAATAAAATAATTTAAAATAAAAGTTGGAGTCTCAGACTCGGTCCATCATCAAATCTAGCTAATACCTCAACGCCCGGTCGGACCGGTGCGTTTGTATTTCGCTAGGGCCCACAGACCGGTACGGTCGTCGCCCGAAAATCAGTTTTAAACTCATTTTCCGAAAACCAATTTTGAAATCAAAATAAATAAAGTTTTGTAAAAATTTGGGCAGCATTTCCTCTATTTCGGGACAACCCAAAACTGGAAAATGTGCCACAAAACCTGCAATTGTTCCAACCAAATAATAATCCCGAAAATATAACCACCGAAATAATTTCCAACCACAGAACCTTCCCAAAATACTCGGGATATCTGAAATCAACCCAACAACACACAAATCTCAGCAGACAATATCACAGAAAATGCTAACGTAGCTAACCGAAACTACCACGTAGCTAACCGGATTTCCGAAGGGGAAACCGGGGACCGATATCATCACAGACTACCAATGAAAAGCAACGGGACAGAGAATTTATACCTCGGGGTGCTCGGCTAGAGCTCTCAGATGATATAGAAAGAAAATAATAATAATCCCGCGGCGACGTCAACGTCGACGTCGAAAATGCTGGAAAAGTCCAGAATAGGCACGCTGGCCAGAAAAGAAATGCCGCGAAGAGCAGCGCTGTCGGCGGACAGCAAGGAGAACTCCGCCAAGGGCAGCGCGGAGGCGGACAGAACTGCTCAGCGGGGTTTCGCTGTGGTCGGCCGGAGATCCGCGGATCTGGACAGCGGGGTGCGCCGCGAAGCGCTGGACCCGCGGGAGAGGGGCGACGACGGGGTTTCGTCGGGAGGGCGTCGGCGGCCAGAGGGTTGCCGCGAGGAGGGCGAAGGGGCACGGAGTTGGGGGTCCGCGGGAGAGGGTGCGGCCGAGGGGTTCGCCGCGCGCGCTGGAGGTCGCCGGAGATGGCTCACGCACGGATGGTCGGAGACGCGAGGGAGGGGCGCCGAGCTCGGGAGGAGTGGCCGAAGATGGCTCGGGGTTAGGTAGAGGGTTAGGGTTTCTGTTCCAGAGAGGAAGGAGTGGAAGAGAGAGAGTTAGTTTGAGAGCTAAGGGGGGGTTCTGGGAGTAAAGGAAAGGGAGAGAGGAAGAGAGTTATTTGTTCTCTCTATGAGAAATGACAGATCGTGGGAGAGTGGGAAAGTGCTGGGGGTTATAATAGAGGGTGGGGATCAGTTCGTGTGGTGAGGAGCAAAGTGAGGGGAGAAGAATGGGTAGTGCTTACCAATTCTTAGGGAGCGGGTTTTACCAAAACGAAGTGTGCTGGTCCTTCGGGACCAGTCCAAATATTTCTTTTTTTTTGAGTTTTTTTTTTAAAGGGTAAACCAAGTCAAATTCAGGATTGAGAAAGAAATAGGAAGAATGGGCTCGGGCCTGGGTCTGGGCCCGGACTCGGGTCTGGGTCCGAAATCAAAAAGCCAAGTTGTTATAATTTTCGAAATTCCTTTTTCACACCAAACATATTTAATAATAATATTAATAATAATAATAATAATTTTGAAAACGTTAATTAATAACACAATATTCTAATTAAAATAATTAGCTACAAAAAAATCAAGGGTTTCACAGTGCTGGACGGCGGAGGAAGCGTCGTGGCAGCCGAAAAAGGGCGGCGCTGGGTTCGTCTCGGCGAGGCAAACTGGTAGTGGTGGTTGATGGTGGTGGAGGAGGTTGTGACGACAGTGGTGGCATGGTGGAGTCCTAGGATTCCGGTGGGGTCTCGTCGGGAAGAAGGGGGTCATGGCTTGTTGTAGGGGGGGTCGTGGTGGTGTGCTAGGGTTAAGGTTTGGTCTGGAGGGATATAGGGAGGAGGAGGTCGGTTTTAGTGGGCTAGGTCGGCGGGGAAAGTCGTGGTTGTCGGTCGTCGGGGACAGCTGGTCGGGAGAACGTGGAAGAGAGAGAAAGTCGCGTGGGGAGAGGGGGTAGGGTAGGTTTGCAGCAAGGCCCCCGATGTTTGGGGCTTTGCAAATAACCCCAAAGCTATCGGTTTGCAGATATAATTTGCAAACTGAAATTACAACAATTCAGTAAATTACAAATTGGTATTAAATCAATTTAATAATTTACAGAACTTAATTAAAACATTTCAAATAATTGCAAAACTCAATTAAACATTTTGTAAAATTACAAACTTACTTTTTAGTAATTAAAACTCATTTTAAAATTCTAGAAAAATGTCCAATAATTATAATAAATTATTTTAAAGCTAAATAGGTCATTAACATCTAGTTAACACTAATAAACCAAATTTGATAAACATGGGCTGCACGTGTATATTGTACCTTACTAGTCCCCTGGGAACCTGACTATTTCCTATGCTTAGACGGAGCTGAAGACTACCTGAGATTTAAGGTTCGGGGGCTGAGACCGGAGACGTACCGGCACGGGAGGACGAGATAGTGACAGAGGATTCTCATGATTGTGTCATTACTTTATCTAGACTTGCTACATTATTTCCTTTCAGGACTTGTAGTTTGGCTATACTTATTTCTCTTGCCTATGGTTTCGGGATATATTTTGCCCGCACAACGTTATCATTTTACTGCTGGATATTTGTTATAGTATTCTTATTGGACGTGATATCTTTGTGGACTGTTGTTGTAACCCCATCTTTCCTAAATAAAGATTTTGGCTTTATTCATCTATCTATTATAGTTATCTACTATACTTATAAACTATTATTGTTATCTATTAAATTATGTTTAACTGTTATTATCAATTTATATTTAACTAGTATTATCTATTTATTAATTTATATTTAGCTATTATTTTTACCTAAATATTATAGAACCTTGCAAGCTTAGAATTTGAGGTTGGCCTTTGGGTTGACAGTGTTTGAGTTTTATTTGGCCGAGCCCACATATTGAACTTAAGTCCAGAGAAGTTAAACTAAGGCTTTTTCTATGGGCACCACAAGATTTACTGGGGGCATCATTTTACTAGGGGACAGCCCAAGCTTGAGAAACTTTTACTGGGGACGTCCCAAAAATTGCTTGGGGCTATCCCAAACTTAGGATTTTTTTCTCCTCTTTCCTCCTCCTTCCTCCAGCCGCCGCCTCCTTCCTCCTCCTTCGCCTCCAGCCGCCGCCTCCCTCCTCTCCTCCGCCTCCAGCCTCCACCTCCAGCCGCCGCCTCCCTCCTCTCCTCCGCCTCCTCCTCCAGTCCCTCACCGACTCACTAACTCTCGCTGGTGAGGGACTGGAGGAGAGTCCCTCACCGACTCCGCCTCCAGTCCCTCACCGACTCCGCCTCCAGCCTCCTCCTCCAGTCCCTCACCGACTCCGGCGAGGGGGTTATGGTACAGCAGCATCTCCAAGGACTGCCAACAGGTTGGCAGTCCAAACATATGTTAGGACTGCCAACTTGCTGGCAGTCCTAAGACTGCCAGCAGGTTGGCAGTCCTAACATATGTTAGGACTGTCAACCCGCTGGCAGTCCTAACATATGTTAGGACTGCCAACCTGCTGGCAGTCCTAGGACTGATTGGTGTGGTGCCCCAAGTAAAAATTTTTGATGGCAAACTTGTATTTTTTTCAAAAAATTTTGGAATAGCCCCAAGTAATTCTTGTGATGCCCATAGAAAAAGCCTTAAACTAAGGGTGCGGCTATTCGCACCCCACTGTTTACTAAGCACATCCTAAAAAATTTTGTTTTTCCTATTCTACCCTCCCCCACTTAGCACACCCCCTTCCCCTCCAGCCTCCACCGGCTCCCTTCCTCCTCCTCCCGCCGACCGGAACGCCGCCGCCGCCGCCACCTCCTCCCGCCTCCCCTCCCTCCTCCGACGAGGACGAGGCCCTCGCGCGCACCCGCCTCTCCCCTCCTCCCCTCCTCCCTCCCCTCCCTCCTCCTCCTCCTTCCGCCGACCGGAACGCCGCCGCCGCCACCTCCTCCCGCCTCTCCCTCCTCCGGCGAGGACGAGGCCCCCACGGAGGAGCAGGGCATTTTCGGAGGCGCACGGGTGCCTCGTCCTCGCCGGAGGAGGGAGAGGAGGAGAGGCGGGAGGAGGTGGCGGCAGCCGGCGGCGTTCCGGTCGGCGGAAGGAGAAGGAGGGAGGGGAGGGGAGGAGGGGAGAGACGGGTGCGCGTGGGGGCCTCGTCCTCGTCGGAGGAGGGAGGGGAGGGAGAAGCGGAAGGAGGAGGGGAGGCGGGAGGAGGTGGCGGCGGCGGCGTCGTTCCGGTCGGCGGGAGGAGGAGGAGAGGAGCCGGTGGAGGCTGGAGGGGGGAGGGGGTGTGCTAAGTGGAAAGGGGTAGAATAGGAAAAACAAATTTTTTGGGGTGTCTTTAGCAAACAGTGGGGTGCGGATAGCCGCACCCTTAAACTAATTGGGTTATTTCAAGTCGTCTCCTTCTTCTTTTCTTCCTAATTTCGTGGGCGCCGATCGGCAGCGAGCAACGGAGTCTCGTCCGTACGTCTCCGACAGCGCAGTCTCCTCAATCACTCTAGAACACTCCAGAGAATTCTTCTCCACCGACCTAAGCCCAACCATCATGACCATTCCTCTCCACCGACCTCTTTCCGGCAAATCCTCGCCGTCCGTTGTTAACGGCTGACCCTCCTCGCCGCACCTATAATAGGACCCTTGGCTCCTAGATTCTTCATCCCCTCACGCCATAGCGAAGCCCTGGCAAATCATACTCTGTCCCTCCTCTTTCAGTCCGTGGCCATGGCGGCCATCGAGGTTCCTCGGTGAAGATAGTGACCTTTGCCTCCAAGCAGGGGTGAGTTCCTCGGTGATGCTCCATCGATTGGAAGTATAGGGATCGGTGAATCCTTTCCCGACGACGCTCGGAGATCCACAATTGAAGTCGTGAAGCCTCAGCGTCGTCTCCCTCGCTGAAGTATCGACGAGACATTCTTCTCCTCTACGATCAAGCTGTTCTTGATAGATACATTACTAAGTATTGTTTCTAGTAATTCCGTTCGATCAGCCATTGTTCTTTTCCATTTGCAGGATGGTTGGATTTATGGATTGATCCTTGTTTGGATGATCTGATCTTTTCAAACAGAGGACCGGTTGTAAGCGACACCATTCTTCCACCGCCACTCCGGTGTTGATGATGATTCACTACCATGACTGTTGAGTGAAATGTTTGACTAGGAGTTAATTGTGGTTCATAATCCTTTGGTCCATCACAAATCCTTGCTTTATTGTAGAGTATCGGATACAAATCAAGATCAACCAGAACAATTCGATCCGGAGATTTGAAGATCAATTCAAGGTATCAGTAAATTATCAATCTTTTCATCTTTCCATTCTTGATTTGTTCCTTCAAGAATTTTTGATCCACAAGTTGAGTCGGTCTCTTCGAAGTTTCTGATAATCTGCATGTTATGTATTTGTACTTTGTACATATGCCGCAGAGAAGTCTCTGAGTCCAAGTCTTGACGCAAGGGTTGTTCCGTGTCCGAATTCGCCTCCCATTAGTTCAGGATTGCTATGCACAGGTGAAATCCTAACTCTTTGATTTAAGTTTGGTGACCGAGTGGTAATTCTCATGTCAGTAATTATGAAGATATCAAGATACCTTGTGGTACTGAGGTTGATCGAGGAGAACAAACCTTGTGTCCGTGTTTGACACGAGTTGGTATTTGGACGCGATACAGTGAGTCGTATCGGGGTATCGGTGTTCGACGTTCCTCTGTATTTATAGAGCAGTTTGAATTTGAATGCTCCTACTTTGCATTGACCGTTGGAGGCTAACGCATGGGTTAATTTAGGGAGTGTGCTAGGTGGTTTGGGCCTAACCCATTAGGCTAGGGCTAGTCTGGGGTTGATGTTAATTAGTTAAATGTTGCCTGTAGTCCTGGGTTGGTCTATTTGATCATAGTGATATTGAATATGTTGAGTTTAGTCTAATGGGCTGGGCCGACCAGGATGATATGTTAGGATATATTTTTTATTATGATTAGTGGTTAAGAGAAGTTGGTTAGAGATAATTACCTTGATTGGTAATATTATTTGTAAACAGTAGTAATTTGTAGTAGTTAGTAATTAAATGATGGTCAAGCTATAAAATCACATTAATTAGGTTAAAGATATTTAGAATACCTCTAATTCTAGTTTCCTATTTTAGGTGATCTAGAGACATCGTCATTTTTGGGGAAAAAAAGCAAGTACTTGTATCTCAATTAAATTATACATTGCATGCATATTCATATTCACATGATTTCTTGCTTATTGTTTCACTTGCTAGCATGTTCATCATGTCGCGTCGGGGAGGGAAGAACATTATAAAAGCATGTAGTCACCTAAGTATGGACATATACCTGATTGCTAGTATAGAGTACATGATATACCTTATACTATACTAGACTGCTAGTATATCATTGCACTATACTGTATGTCCATTTACTTGACTTCTAGTATATAGTATATGGTATGTCTTACACTATACTAGACTGCTAGCATATCATTACTTTATACCTTATCCATGTTAGTGTAATGTACATGATATGTCTTATACTATACTAGACTGCTAGCATATCATTGCTCTATATACTAGACTTGATAGCCCTACATGCTCAAATATGTTCTATGCATGATTCATGTAGCTAGTGGATATGTCAGATATTTCTTCTCATTCATTGTTAATTCATGTGTGTAACTCCCTGAATCAATTTTGGTGAATTTTTAAGATTTTCCTAATTTTCTTTTAGGTATAATATTGTTTTACATGAATAAAACCAAATTTTATTTGGATAGTTATTTAATTAATGAATTTTGATTATTCATGAATTTTCCCCATTCTAGAAAAATTAATATTTTTATAGAAGAAAATGGTTTGATAATAAATTTTCACTTATAAGAAAATCTAGTCAAGTATCAGTTCTGTTATGTTGTTCTTAATGATTTAAAAACTAAATTAATTAAGTCCTAATTAGTAATAACCAAAAAATTTATTGTTATTTATTAGTTAAATTTGGTTTGTTTGTTTTGATGTTGTTATTATTATTAGACAGTCGATATTAGCTTGTAATTACTAGATAGGAAAGGATTAGTACAGATTATTCTAATTAACCAGTTATTAACTAGTTAATTATTACTAATCGTGTAATTAGTTAGGCATTTATCATATAGTTATTTGAAATAACAGAATTTGTTACAAAATTGAATCCTTGCCCCCAGATCTATCATTATTTACTGCTATTGTCACTGTAGAGAATAACCCCAGATCTATTACTAATTACTACTCTGCCACTCCTCTACACACACACACATGAGAATATTTTACTATAATTATAGCATGTTTTCCTAAATTTCTGATCACTGTCACATCATTTTGACACACATCACAGTCTCTCTCTCTCTCTCTCTACTCTCTCTCTCTCTCCTCTGCTCACTGGCCGATCGTCGCTGCGCTCTGCCGTGATCCTCGTCGGACTTCGTTGATCTCCTTTCGACGCCGCCGACCACCCTTCACCGGAGTCAGAGCACCACCACCGCCATTATCATCAGAATTCATCACTGCGAAACTCACTGCAGATTTGACTTACGCCACTGTCGCAGCTCGAGCACCACCAGTCCACCGTCGCGTCACCGCTTCCTCGTGAGATAAGGCTGCCACCTCGACTGCCGAGCCACCGCCTTGAAGACCACACCATCCTCGGAGACCGTACTGCCCTCGATCCTTGTGCCGACACTTCGCATACTGAGCTGGCCCTTCGTAATTCGAGCGGCCACCTCGTGGACCGGGTTGCCCCTTCGGGAACCGAGGCGCCTGTCACCGCCAAGTTGTCGGAGCCTGTCACGATCCGCACCCACTGTGAGGGTACGAGAGCGTAACAACGCCCAGCCTACGTCGCAGTATCGGCGGTAGAACGCTGTTCTAGGTCATGAACTATAACTAACATAATATGAATACTCTCCATAAAGAGGCCAACACAGAGGTACAACTCAATCACAATCTAGAGATAGAATATGGCACGATAAAATAGATAAGAGAATCCTCAACTGAGGTACAACATAAAAGAAATATAAGGTCTCAACAACTACCAGACTCAACATCTCTAAAATATACAACTCTGAAAATAAGACAACAGCTAAACATGAAAAGAAAGAACAGTCTAAGCCATCTACACTATGCAAGGTATCTTCCTCAGCAGCTGCCTGAACCTCCCCTGGGGTCCAGGTCGCGAGTGTCAACTAGGCAAGCTCCAAGTAAGGGGTACAGGGTTCCTCATCATCCTCTATAAAAATTTTAACAGGTCCAGTCAGGACGGGAGCGAGCACAAAACATCTCACGCAGTTCATATCAGGTTAGGAAATATAAAGCATGCAATAGAGTAAGGTACAGAAAATGCTGAAAGAAGAATGTATATGAAAACAGCAGAGATTTGATAATGGAAAATATCTATATATGATAAATAAGAATTGTAAGCAACATGTGATTTAGAGCACAATATGGTTATGTAAACGGGTTAGGTTATACAATAAAATGGGACTCCTTTGTACGTGGGTGTACAATGGACATATACAATTTCTTATACAATAGGATTGATCACATAACCATTTCTACTCTCCCTCCCCAATCAATACACAAGGATCCAATTCAGTTACGTTACCTTATACAATGGCTTGTACAATGGCTTGTACAATGGCTTATACAATGGCTTGTACAATGGCTCAATGTGATAATGAGAGTACAATATGTACAATGAGTGTACAATGATAAGGGTATTCAATAAATACAATATGTAAGTGAAACACACATCACAATATGTATTTAGTAAATACAAGGAGATAACATCTCAGAAGAAGATCCATATAGTACCAATCCGTGATAACGATCGTGTCAGCATCAAGTACAGTAATCTAGAGCAAGAATGTAAATTCAGACAAGTATGAAATGGTCAGAGAATGTACTCGTCTCATATCTGAATGTCTGAAGTAAATGTACTGTCCGAGATGAGGTACCTGACTCCTAGTTAGAGCAACACAAGTCAAGATGTATACAGAGGGTGATATATGAAATCTACTATGCATCTGCATGTTGTCTAGGTTGAACTAGACTAAAGTCAACTCTTGGTCAACTCTGGTCAACTACACTAGTCAAACTAGGTCAAAATTGACTCAAACAAGTCTAATAAGTCTCACTAGGCCTAACCAAGCCTAGTATAGCAATCACACACCAATCACAAGGCTATACAAACCAACACAAGTCACATTTCAAGGTACATCACATTCATGCATAATCAACATTATATATATATATATATATATATATATATATATATATATATATATATATATATATATATATATATAAGAGGAAGGAACTAACATGTAAAGCTATGTGTGTGTGTGAACATGGAGGTGTACATGAAAAGAGAATTCAACACTAGGCCCTATATCACATATATGTATATAACTATAGGGAATCTCTATTTATCATATTAACACATTAGCCATATATAATGTATACATGTATATATTGAGAGAGAGGTAGAGAAGAGCATGTAATTGTGAGAGAGAGTGGAAAGGTGTACTCAGGAAATGAAGAACCCATGTGTGTGTGATATATGAGTGAAGTGTCAAGGTGAAATGTTGAATGTCATAAAGTGGATGAGAGTGTCATTTTGTGCATGTGTGTGTGGAAAACAATGTGTAATAGCAATGAATGTGTGTGTCAAATACATAGGAAAAATAGTGATAGGTTTTAGGATAGAGGGTGTGTGTGTCAATACAAGAGAGTGTTCCATACAGATTTAGGCTCATGTGCAGGGGGTTACTTCTCAGTTTTGAAGGGTTTAGGTAGGCTGCTTAAGGCTGTCCATAAATGGACTGATTTCAAGTCTTGGGGGGCTGGAAATGGGACTGTGGTTGAGTCAATTTGGACTGAGTTTTAGGGGCAGCCATATAGGGCTAACATGGGGACTCAATGGCTGTCAATAGGAGGCAATGTGTTCATGTGTGAATGTGTGCATGTGTCTCAGGTTTTGTGTCCTCTGTGTGTGTGTGTTCCAGGGTTTAACAAACATTGGAAAAAATATAACAAGTAAATAAGAGGACCTGAGTACAGTTTGAATGTGTGTGTATCAGCACATGGGTGTGAGGATTAGGAATCACGGCAGGGGACAAATATGTGATTAGGGTAGTGTCACTACCACATTTCTAGTTTGAGAGTAAATTTGTCATTTTTGGGGTAAATTAATATTATTAGTATTAATTAGAATTTATGGGAATTTTTAGGATTTATTTTGGATTTATTTGGACTAGTTTGATTTTTGACTAGTTTTGACTCATGTAGACCAACCTAGGAACTAACCCTAGTTAGTTGGGCTTGGTTAGGTCAAGTGACCCTAGTCTAACCTAGTGTGACTCAAGTTAGTGGTTAGTGATTCATTAGAACTTGAATTAGGAATCCCGGAATCAAGTTATTTGATAAATGGCTTGTGGTTACACAAGTCATTTTGTGACTAAACTAGATAGGACTAGCTAACCTAGCACAAACCCCACCCTAACCTAACTTGGCCGGCCACCCTAGCTGAACCTAGGGTTTCCCCCCTATTTAATCCCTCCTAGTTTTTAGGGCTAGCCTCTTTTAAGGTTCTTTCAAAAGTTCTAAGGAAAGATGTGAGTTCCATCTTCCAAAAATCATTAAAAATCCATTTTGAATCCTTTTTCCTTCAAACCAATTTTATTAGGACCTAAAATTCATTCTCTTGCTGCTGGTATGAGTTATTTGCAGGGAGATAACAATTTGTGGGACTTGGAGGCTTGAGGAGTTCTCTCCATTTGAAAGCTTTTCCATTCAGTGTGCATCAATAGGTATAACTCTCAATACTCCATTAAATTCCTATTTGAATCCATTTTAGGAAGGCCCTAGCCCTACCCCTACTGTAGGATAGGCTAAACCTAGGGTTCGGATTCGTTTCGTGTCCGTATCGGACACGTATCAATAGGTTGCTATTAGTGTTCGACGAAATGTCCCAAAGGACACTTCGTTCAGTTTTTAGGAAAGTATTTGAATAGAAATCTAGTCCTAGGGCTTGCTTATAGGTTTCGAGTGTCGCCCTTAAGTTTCTGTGTCGTGTCGAGTCATGGTCGACACGTGCACGCGCGGGTTCGTGGCGCGCGCACGAGCACAGTAGCTCCCCTGCTACCAGTGTGCTCGTGCGGGCTGTACAGGACACAAGGACACTTGATATTTGACACTGAGCAAGGGGCAGTATCTGTTATGACACTTCCCAAGCCTCGTGTCGGTTGGTGTCGTGTCGGACACGAAAACCCGTGGGCATGGGGAAGACTGTGCGTGTTAAGTGTTTGGGTTTTTGCTCTGTGTGTAGATTCTTTTCCTATGGTTAAATTTCCTGTTTTAACTTGTAAATTAGATCCTAATATATAGTATATAGTGTATGTATATTGTTTACATGTTTTAGTTAGGTTTTTATGGATTGTTGGATTCGATTTGGCAACAAACTGTTTTTTTCCTGGTACTCGATTTGACACAGTTACTGTTGTGTTCAAATCAATGAATTTCCAGTTTTGCTTTGATTGTTCCATCAAATTTTGTTCCTACATATAATATAATTATTAGCTTAATCTTTACCTTTGAATTAGGACTGTTAGTTGTGTAAATTAGATTTGGGCCAATGATAAATTCAATTTGCACTGCCATTTTCCATTTTCCTGATACATGGTATCAGTTCTTGTTCCATATTTCAACATTGAGTTTTGAGTAAGGATTTAACCTGTCAATCAGTGTTAAATACATGTTTTATAGCTCTAGCCTATACTCCTATTTGTTATGTACCTGTGTGTGTCTTTTGGAGGGGATTGATGGAGGAATGGGGGCTGAAACCTGGGACTATTATGAAAAACCTGAGAACTATATCACATTACCCTCTTCTATGTTGCACTGTTTTAATTGTCCACACACACACAAATCTGAGATGCAAAACTGAGAAGTAGTTCATTGAATAAAACCTGAGATTGGTGTCTTTCTTGTTTTCGAAATGGGGTTGGAATGTGGGGACTGAAACTGGGTTTCAGTTTTCATCAACTGTTTTGATACATGAATTAATCTCCTTTCCTTCCTTTTTGCAGTCTAATTGTTCACTGTTTTGATACATGAATTGATTCCTATCCTTTCTTTCTAACTGGAACTTGTCCTCAAAATCTGAATTTCAAAACATGAGATTGGTGTCAACTAATATGAATTCCTGTACACTGTTATTTCCTGCATTCCTGTACACAACACCCTTCCACACATTGACATTTCCTGCACACATATTAGCACCCTTGCACTCTCACTTGGTATACACAACACACACACTCTTCACTGATATAATTCCTGCATGTTTTCATGTGACACTCTCTTCACTGTCACATATAATTTCCTGTACACATGACAACACACACAGCTCACTTGTTCACTGTCATATTTGTTTTCCTGCACACTGTCACAGCCCACAAACACACAGTCCTCTCCTCTCACAGTATTATACACACACTAGCACTCTCCCTCTTTCTCTATATCATTTTCCTTTACATGTAGGCCATGTTTACTTGTAGGCATATATTTGTGGGTAAATTGTGTGAGTGCCTATATATGTATATATATATTCCTTGTTAGCTATAATGTAGGTTTTGGCATCTAGCCTAGATATGTGTAATGTTTTATGTGGTGTTAAACTATGGGTGTAATAGTGAGGTTGTGGACTTGCTAAGGTTTTCTAGAATTTAGCTAAGCTATTTTGTGATGTAATTTGTATAGGCTTGTCTAGCCTTGTTAGGCATGGTGCTAGCTAGTATAGGTTGGAATAGCCTAGTTTAGACTCAACTAGACTAGATTGACCTAGTTTGACTTCTAGGGCTGACCAAAGTTGACCAAGAGTTGACTTTGGCCTAGATTGACTTAGAATCATGTAGAATGCATAGTAGGACCCCATTTCACTATTCTGGACTTGTTGTGACTTGTACTGTTCTGTTTAGGAGCCAGACACCACTCCTTGGACAGTACGATTCATATCGGACACTCAGATACAGGCGAGTACATTCTCTGATCATTTCATATCCTGCTTAGAATTATTACCTGCAGTAGATTACTTTACTTGTACTGTCACGTTGGTCACACGGGTTGGTACTATATGGATCTCTACATGCGATGTTATCCCCCTCGGGAGCATCGGGTACATTGTGCTTGTGCGTTTCACTTACATCGTGTACTCCTGTGCTTTCATTTACATGTGTACTCCGGTGAACTTTGTACTCTCAGGTTCACGGAGCCCCCATGTATACTATCACGTGCACCCTATATGGGCCCCATGTGATATCTTGTACAATAACATAACCTGTATAGATCTTGTGTATTGATTGGGGTACGAAGGAGTAGAATTAGGCATGTGAATAATACACCAGTAGTTTCTTATCAGAATCTCATCCTTAGTGTCTTATCAGAATCTCCTATGCCATTTACATGTCCATATTGTACTCTGACTCACTAGTCACTGCTAGTTCTCTATGTATAGTAGATATTTACATTACAGTTCTCTTCATGTTTATATACCGCATTTCTTCAGTACTCGTATCTTACTTTACTGCATGTTTTTACTTTCTAACCTGCTATGATCTGTTGAGATGTACTGTACTCGCTCATGTCCTGACTGGACCTGTTAAAATATTACAGAGGACGAGGAGGAGGCTTGCCTGGACACTTACTACGGGGCAGCCCTTGATGACACCTGTGAGCTGGACCCTCAGGAGGATCCAGCAGCAGCTGAGGACCTTCCCCCGACTGCCTAGACTAGATAGTTAGGCTATTATCGTTATGTAGTTGGATCTTGTTCTAGTTAGACTCTTTATTCAGAGATCAGTTTGTATATTCTTTTATCTGAGACCTTGTACTGCTGGGATTATCTTAGACTGCTGTTTTATCTATTTCATTTCCTTGAGTTCTGTTCATATCGTGCTATCTCTTCCTTAGTTGTGATTGAGTTTATTAATGCTATGTCACCCCCATTCGGGGAGTATAAACTGCTTAGATATATACTGCTAGATGATGTGACTTAGGACAGCGTTCTACCGCCGACACTGCAGCGTAGGCTGGACGTATTCACGTCTCGTGCCCTTACTCTAGGGTGCGGGTCGTGACACGTTTTTAGTGGTGGCCCATGCAGGTCTAGACTAGAAGTGTAGTGGTGCTCGAACTAGAGTATCACTGCAGCCTGCTATAGGATATAGGATATTAATTTTAAGATACTCAATCACTTTAGGAAAATTCCTTTTATTGACATCTAAATCTTTTGTTTGCTGATCCTTTGAATTATAATTGTCCGCCTTTGTTATATTGCTTCTTTCTCAGAAATTGATACTCTTGTTTGTCTATCTTCAGGATGGTAGAGACTCGATCGCAGCGTGTCGTTCATGAGGATGCTATAGAGGGGACTGCTACCTCTCAGCCAGCACGGCGAGGCCAGGGGACTGCAGCTCCTGCCACCTCAGCTCGTGTTGAGACCTCGGCAGTCGCAGCAGGGGACATGCATCCACCGGCTCGGAGACAGGACCCGGTTTTCCCAGAGGATCCTTACCAGCAGCCACCTCCAGGGATAGTAGACGCAGTACAGCTGCTAGCCTTCTTCAGGCAGTACATGGAGGGTCAGCAGAGACAGACGGCAGAGCTCACTCGAGGCATTGAGCTGGCAGTGACAGCAGTGGAGAGAGTCGCGGCTCAGCCAGCAGCAGTCCAGCAGCCGCACCAGCCACGGGAGAAAGGCATCCAGGACTTCCAGAAGATGCACCCGAGTGACTTCCGCGGGACAGAGGGGATCCTGTATGCCGATGAGTGGATCGAGCATATGGAGGAGATCTTCAGGCTGGCTGAGATTCCGACGAGGCTCCAGATAGAGGCAGCGGCCAGCATAATGCAGGATCTGGCCCGGAACATGGTACCAGACCGACCCGAGGGTCGGCACAGCAGGACAGACTTGGGCAGCATTCAAGAAGCTGTTCAAGGAGAAGTTCTTCCCAGAGGCAGCGCTGGGAGCCCTCGAGACTCAGTTCGAGGCCCTAGTTCAGGGGAGTCAGTCTGTGGAGGAGTATGCAGGAGAGTTCTGCTGCCTGGGCAGATTTGTAGAGGACTTGTCGGAGGCGACGAAGGCCCGGAGGTTCCGGAAAGGGCTTGGTAAAGGAGGTCAAGTCCTACACCAAGAACGCCCGCAGTACTACATTTGAGGAGATACTGGTGGACGCACTAGCTGTAGAGGATGACCTTGAGCTTAGGCTCAAGAGAGGGAGAGACCCAGTTGGGGGTAGTAGCAGCAGCGGAGGCCAGGCCAAGAGGCCTCATTTTCAGCACCAGCAGCCGAGGCAGTTTCAGTCGCAGTCGATTCAGCAGAGGCCGGCTCATCAGCAGCAGTTCTAGCATCAGGCACCCAGGCAGACAGTCAGTTGCGCCTTCTGCAAGAAGCCAGGGCATGGATGGAATGAGTACAGGAAGAGGCTCGGGAAGTGCCTTCTTTGCGGAGCAGCAGACCACCAGATGAGGGAGTGCCGCATAGCACGAGCAGCTCCCGGAGGAGGAGCCAGAGCTCCAGTGGGCCAGCAGCGGGGACCAGCCCTGCCGACTCAGCAGCAGAGGTTTGTCTAGCACCAGCAGCAGGCCAGGGAAGGCCACCAGGGACGAGCTTTCACCATGGCAGCAGGAGAGGCTGAGGTGACTGGAGAGCTGATAGCAGGTTCGATTCTTCTCGACTCCAGTCCAACATTTGCATTGTTTGATTTCGGTGCATCGCATAGCTTTATTTCAGTATCTTTTGCGATTAGACACGGTATTATAGCTGAATCGTTGCTTAGGACTTACAAGATCACGACCGGGGGTGGTATTATCCTCGTGAGTGATGTTTGTAAGGGTCGGAGAGTAGTTTTAGGAGGCCGTGAGTTGGAGGTGAGCCTGCTCGTAATGCCATTGCCGAACTACGATATAGTACTAGGCATGGATTGGTTGAGCAGGCACCACGCCAGCATTGATTGCAGAGGGGGTAGAGTTCTGTTCAGAGCGCCGGGGGAGCCAGAGTTCGAGTACTCCAGACGTCAGGCAGAGCAGAGCAGCGAAGTCTTCTGTGGAGTCTCGGTCGAGGAGCAGACGATTCCATACCCCTTGATAGCAGAGTATATGGATGTTTTCCCTGAGGAGTTGCCGGGACTGCCCCCAGACAAGGACATTGAGTTCTCGATAGACTTGGTTCCAGGAGCGGAATCCGTCTCTCAGCATGTCTATCGGGTGAACAACAGCGAGCTGATGAAGCTGAAGAAGCAGGTGGATGAGCTACAGGACAAGGGCTTCATCTGCTCGAGTTCGTCGCCATGGGGTGCACCAGTGTTGTTCGTGCCGAAGAAGGATGGGTCAGTACGCATGTGTATTGACTATAGGGCACTCAACAACCTCACGATCAAGAACAGATACCCATTGCCGTGGATCGACGATTTGTTTGACCAGTTGAGCGGAGCTCGGGTATTTTCCAAGATTGATCTGAGGTCGGGATATCACCAGGTGAAGGTGAAGGGGGAGGATATTCCTTAGACCGCTTTCAGGACGCGGTATGGACAGTTCGAGTTTTTGGTTATGCCGTTTGGGCTAACCAATGCACCCGCAGTGTTTATGAACCTTATGAACAAGGTGTTCCATCAGTATCTGGATCAGTTTGTAGTAGTATTTATTGATGATATCTTGATATATTCTAAGACTGAGGAGGAGCACGAGGAGCATTTGAGGATAGCGCTGGAGATTCTCAGGAAGGAGCAGCTTTACGGGAAGCTCTCCAAATGTGAGTTCTTCCTAGACCGGGTAGATTTCTTGGGGCACGTGGTGACTGGAGATGGAATCTCAGTTGACCCCAAGAAGATTGTGGCATTTGAGGCATGGACAGCGCCGACTTCAGTTGCAGAGATCAGGAGCTTCCTGGGGCTGGCAGGATATTACCGGAGATTTGTGCAGGATTTCTTCCTGGGTTGCAGAGCCGTTGACACGGTTGACCCGGAAGGATGCTGAGTATGTTTGGTCAGAGGAGTGTCAGACAGCTTTTGATGAGTTGAAGAAGCGGCTGACGACAGCTCCGATTCTGACGTTGCCTTCAGGATCAGGTGGATTCACTATTTATAGTGATGCTTCAGGGAAGGGGCTGGGTTGTGTGTTGCAGCAGCACGGGAAGGTGATTGCCTATGCTTCCAGGCAGTTACGTCCCCATGAGAAGAACTACCCTACCCACGACCTGGAGCTGGCAACAGTGATTTTTGCTTTGAAGATGTGGAAGCATTATCTATATGGTGAGAGGGTGGAGATCTTCACAGATCATAAGAGCCTTAAGTATGTGTTCACTCAGAAGGAGTTGAACATGAGACAGCGCAGATGGCTGGAGTTGATGAAGGATTTTGACATCCTACTTCAGTACTACCCAGGAAAGGCCAACGTGGTTGCCGATGCCTTGAGTAGGTATCCGACAGCCATGTGTTTGACCATGGATCGACATTTGCTTACTGACTTGGAGAGCCTTGGGATTGAGGTGATCGTGCCGGGAGTGCAGATGCAGCTATGGAGGATGCAGATTCAGTCAGACTTGGTGGACAGGATCAAGGCGGCCTAGTTCGGGGATGTGGCTTTTCAGAGTATCAGGGAGCAGATCAGTATTGGAGTGGGGGATCCTGAGTTCTCACTTGCAGAGGATGGTGCCCTGAGGCACGGTGCCAGGTTATGTGTGCCTAGCGGGGAGCTCAGAGAGCAGATTATGCAGGAGGCCCACAGATCTCAGTACTCTATTCACCCGGGTGCCAACAAGATGTATCGACATCTGCGGGAGCATGTATGGTGGTCAGGAATGAAGCAGGAGGTGTCCTACTTCGTAGCTAGGTGCTTGGTCTGCCAGCAGGTCAAGGCAGAGAGACAGAGGCCCGGTGGATTATTGCAGCCGCTGCCCATTCCCGAGTGGAAATGGAAGCATATCACGATGGACTTCGTATCAGGATTACCGTGTACTCCAGGAGGGAAAGACGCGATTTAGGTCATCGTGGACAGGTTGACCAAATCGGCCCACTTCTTGCCATTCAAGGTGGGTACGTCTACAGAGAGACTGGCGGAGATGTATATGCGGCAGATAGTCAGGATCCACGGAGTTCCGGTCAGCATCGTCTCAGATCGGGATAGCCGTTTTACTTCCCATTTCTGGAGGAGTCTGCAGACCAGCTTGGGCACTCAGCTCAAGTTTAGTACTGCATACCACCCCCAGACAGACGGACAGTCAGAGCGGACTATTCAGACCCTTGAGGATATGCTTGCGGACGTGCGTCCTAGACTTTGGAGGTTCCTGGGAGGATCATCTTCATTTTGTGGAGTTTGCCTATAACAATAGTTTCTAGGCCAGCATCGAGATGTCACCTTTCGAGGCTCTATACGGGCGTAGGTGCCGTACACCCTTATCCTGGGATGATGTTGGTGAGCGAGCTTTGCTGGGGCCAGAGATGATTGTGGATGCGGTCGAGAAGGTGAAGCTCATCAGGGATAGACTTCGCGTGGCGCAGGACAGACATCGGTACTGGGCCGATAGCCACCGGAGGCCCTTGGAGTTTGAGGTACAGATTAGAGTAGGATTAGATTTAGGTTATTTGCTTGTGATTTTGATCATGTTTGTTTATTATTATTAATTGAGACCTTGCTTGTGATTAGGTCGGAGACCAGGTTTTCTTGAGGATATCTCTGACTCGTGGTACGATACGTTTTGGTGGAGGCGGAAAGCTTAGCCCGTGCTTCATCGGCCCTTTCGTTATCAGCGGGAGAGTCGGTGACATGGCTTACAGGCTAGACTTTCCGCCTGCACTTGTGGGGGTCCACAACGTATTCCATGTATCACAGTTGAGACGGTACGTGGCTGACCCTAGCCATGTGCTCGATCATTCGAAATTGAGGTGGGTCCTTCTCTCAGCTATCCAGAGCAGCCAGTGGAGATTCTGGATCGACGGGAGAAGGTTCTGAGGAACCAGGTGATACCCTTGGTACGCGTCGCTTGGAGGCATCATTCTCCAGGAGAGTCTACCTGGGAGCGGGAGGATGAGATGCGCGAGCGGTACCCTTATCTTTTTGGACCGTGAGGTATACTTTCTATCCTTCTCATCAGTTGTATTTCGCCTTTCAATTTCGAGGACGAAATTCTTTTAAGGAGGGTAGATTTGTCACTACCACATTTCTAGTTTGAGGGTAAATTTGTCATTTTTGGGGTAAATTAATATTATTAGTATTAATTAGAATTTATGGGAATTTTTAGGATTTATTTTGGATTTATTTGGACTAGTTTGATTTTTGACTAGTTTTGACTCATGTAGACCAACCTAGGAACTAACCCTAGTTAGTTGGACTTGGTTAGGTCAAGTGACCCAAGTCTAACCTAGTGTGACTCAAGTTAGTGGTTAGTGATTCATTAGAACTTGAATTAGGAATCTAGGAATCAAGTTATTTGATAAATGGCTTGTGGTTACACAAGTCATTTTGTGACTAAACTAGATAGGACTAGCTAACCTAGCACAAACCCCACCCTAACCTAACATGGCCGGCCACCCTAGCTGAACCTAGGGTTTCCCCCCTATTTAATTCCTCCTAGTTTTTAGGGCTAGCCTCTTTTAAGGTTCTTTCAAAAGTTCTAAGGAAAGAGGTGAGTCCCATCTTCCAAAAATCATTAAAAATCCATTTTGAATCCTTTTTCCTTCAAACCAATTTCATTAGGACCTAAAATTCATTCTCTTGCTGCTGGTATGAGTTATTTGCAGGGAGATAACAATTTGTGGGACTTGGAGGCTTGAGGAGTTCTCTCCATTTGAAAGCTTTTCCATTCACTGTGCATCAATAGGTATAACTCTCAATACTCCATTAAATTCCTATTTGAATCCATTTTAGGAAGGCCCTAGCCCTACCCCTTCTGTAGGATAGGCTAAACCCAGGGTTCGGATTCGTTTCGTGTCCGTATCGGACACGTATCAATAGGTTGCTGTTAGTGTTCGACGAAATGTCCCAAAGGACACTTCGTTCAGTTTTTAGGAAAGTATTTGAATAGAAATCTAGTCCTAGGGCTTGCTTATAGGTTTCGAGTGTCGCCCTTAAGTTTCTGTGTCGTGTCGAGTCATGGTCGACACGTGCACGCGCGGGTTCGTGGCGCGCGCACGAGCACAGTAGCTCCCCTGCTACCAGTGTGCTCGTGCGGGCTGCACAGGACACGAGGACACTTGATATTTGACACTGAGCAAGGGGCAGTGTCTGTCATGACACTCCCCAAGCCTCGTGTCGGTTGGTGTCGTGTCGGACACGAAAACCCGTGGGCATGGGAAAGACTGTGCGTGTTAAGTGTTTGGGTTTTTGCTCTGTGTGTAGATTCTTTTCTATGGTTAAATTTCCTGTTTTAACTTGTAAATTAGATCCTAATATATAGTATATAGTGTATGTATATTGTTTACATGTTTTAGTTAGGTTTTTATGGATTGTTGGATTCGATTTGGCAACAAACTGTTTTTTTTCCTGGTACTCGATTTGACACAGTTACTGTTGTGTTCAAATCAATGAATTTCCAGTTTTGCTTTTATTGTTCCATCAAATTTTGTTCCTACATATCAATATAATTATTAGCTTAATCTTTACCTTTGAATTAGGACTGTTAGTTGTGTAAATTAGATTTGGGCCAATGATAAATTCAATTTGCACTGCCATTTTCCATTTTCCTGATACATGGTATCAGTTCTTGTTCCATATTTCAACATTGAGTTTTGAGTAAGGATTTAACCTGTCAATCAGTATTAAATACATGTTTTATAGCTCTAGCCTATACTCCTATTTGTTATGTACCTGTGTGTGTCTTTTGGAGGGGATTGATGGAGGAATGGGGGCTGAAACCTGGGACTGTTATGAAAAACCTGAGAACTATATCACATTACCCTCTCCTATGTTGCACTGTTTTAATTGTCCACACACACACAAATCTGAGATGCAAAACTGAGAAGTAGTTCATTGAATAAAACCTGAGATTGGTGTCTTTCTTGTTTTCGAAATGGGGTTGGGATGTGGGGACTGAAACTGGGTTTCAGTTTTCATCAACTGTTTTGATACATGAATTAATCTCCTTTCCTTCCTTTTTGCAGTCTAATTTTTCACTGTTTTGATACATGAATTGATTCCTATCCTTTCTTTCTAACTGGAACTTGTCCTCAAAATCTGAGATTTCAAAACATGAGATTGGTGTCAACTAATATGAATTCCTGTACACTGTTATTTCCTGCATTCCTGTACACAACACCCTTCCACACATTGACATTTCCTGCACACATATTAGCACCCTTGCACTCTCACTTGGTATACACAACACACACACTCTTCACTGATATAATTCCTGCATGTTTTCATGTGACACTCTCTTCACTGTCACATATAATTTCCTGTACACATGACAACACACACAGCTCACTTGTTCACTGTCATATTTGTTTCCCTGCACACTGTCACAGCCCACAAACACACAGTCCTCTCCCCTCACAGTATTATACACACACTAGCACTCTCCCTCTTTCTCTATATCATTTTCCTTTACATGTAGGCCATGTTTACTTGCAGGCATATATTTGTGGGTAAATTGTGTGAGTGCCTATATATGTATATATATATATTCCTTGTTAGCTATAATGTAGGTTTTGGCATCTAGCCTAGATATGTGTAATGTTTTATGTGGTGTTAAACTATGGGTGTAATAGTGAGGTTGTGGACTTGCTAAGGTTTTCTAGAATTTAGCTAAGCTATTTTGTGATGTAATTTGTATAGGCTTGTCTAGCCTTCTTAGGCATGGTGCTAGCTAGTATAGGTTGGAATAGCCTAGTTTAGTCTCAACTAGACTAGATTGACCTAGTTTGACTTCTAGGGCTGACCAAAGTTGACCAAGAGTTGACTTTGGCCTAGATTGACTTAGAATCATGTAGAATGCATAGTAGGATCCTATTTCACTATTTTGGACTTGTTGTGACTTGTGCTGTTCTGTTTAGGAGCCAGACACCACTCCTTGGACAGTACGATTCATATCGGACACTCAGATACAGGCGAGTATATTCTCTGATCATTTCATATCCTGCTTAGAATTATTACCTGCAGTAGATTACTTTACTTGTACTGTCATGTTGGTCACACGGGTTGGTACTATATCGATCTCTACATGCGATGTTATCCCCCTCAGGAGCATCGGGTACATTGTGCTTGTGCGTTTCACTTACATTGTGTACTCCTGTGCTTTCATTTACATGTGCACTCCGGTGAACTTTGTACTCTCAGGTTCACGGAGCCCCCATGTATACTATCACGTGCACCCTATATGGGCCCCATGTGATATCTTGTACAATAACATAACCTGTATAGATCCTTGTGTATTGATTGGGGTACGGGGGAGTAGAATTGGGCATGTGAATAATACACCAGTAGTTTCTTATCAGAATCTCATCCTTAGTGTCTTATCAGAATCTCCTATGCCATTTACATGTCCATATTGTACTCTGACTCACTAGTCACTGCTAGTTCTCTATGTATAGTAGATATTTACATTACAGTTCTCTTCCTGTTTACATACCGCATTTCTTCAGTACTCGTATCTTACTTTACTGCATGTTTTTACTTTCTAACCTGCTATGATCTGTTGAGATGTACTGTACTCGCTCCTGTCCTGACTGGACCTGTTAAAAATATTACAGAGGACGAAGAGGAGGCTTGCCTGGACACTTACTACGGGGCAGCCCTTGATGACACCTGTGAGCTGGACCCTCAGGAGGATCCAGCAGCAGCTGAGGACCTTCCCCCGACTGCCTAGACTAGATAGTTAGGCTATTATCTTTATGTAGTTGGATCTTGTTCTAGTTAGACTCTTTATTCAGAGATCCGTTTGTATATTCTTTTTATCTGAGACCTTGTACTGCTGGGATTATCTTAGACTGCTGTTTTATCTATTTCATTTCCTTGAGTTCTGTTCATATCGTGCTATCTCTTCCTTAGTTGTGATTGAGTTTATTAATGCTATGTCACCCCCATTCGGGGAGTATAAACTGCTTAGATATATACTGCTAGATGATGTGACTTAGGACAGCGTTCTACTGTCGACACTGCGACGTAGGCTGGACGTATTCACGTCTCGTGCCCTTACTCTAGGGTGCGGGTCGTGACAGATAGTGTATTAGTGAGACCCTGAAATCGGTGTGCAGTCCTAAAATCAGTGGATATGAGCCATCCTGGAAACAGGAACCCCAACATTGTATTAACAGTTAACAGCAAACACACAACTCATCCCAATTTTCCAGTTTAAAAATAGTTTACAGTGTGCACATTACAGTTCAGCATTTAGAACAATGGGGAAACTGGAATGTAGTAGGCAGGTTTAGGGATCATTCTCAGGTTCTGAAAGTTAAGGAACATTGTAAAAAGGATGGAACCAGTTCATGATGTTCAGGAACTCATTCAGTAATACAGTTTAATAATACTAGAACTCAACCGAAAACCAACCCCATTCACAATAATTCAACCAAACTCAAGTGTCAAGAAACATAGCTCAGTTCAGTAAAACTGTGGTGAAAACTGGAATATAATCAGTGTACATATATGTGTGTGAAATAGAAGTAGCAATGGTGAGCTATCTACCAATCCACATGCCCAAAATCTCATTCTCAGGTTAATATAACAATGGCAAAGACTGAAAATGTAACAGTCATTAGATTGAGACCAATCACCAAGTCCAATATTCATTCTCAAACTCTAAAGCCAATTCATTCGATCTCAGGTTAATATTGAACATTCAATTTCAGTTTAATATGAAGAGAATCTCAGGTTATTAGAAATTTGGAAAACAGGAACACATTCCTCTAATCAACACCACTCGACTCAATGTCCAATTCCCAGATTTCATGGCATTTCGAAAAGGAAAGGGATTTCAGTGAATCAAGTTATATTCTCAGGTTATTACAGCATTCAAATGACAAAAGGAAATTAAACCTCAGTTCAAAACAACCAAACCCCAATTCATATCAGTTAAGTCACAGGTTTTGAAATAACATTGATTCAATATAGTATACAGTAAGGAGAATTAAATCCCTGTTAATAGGAATTCCAGTTTAAAGGGAATATCATTTGCAAAATGGAAAGGAAAACAGTTAACCTGTCATTGCCCAATTCAAAACCAATTCACATGTCCAAAACCTCATTAACACATCAAAGCCCAATTTTGAAAGTACAAATTGTGTTGACATAACTAGCAATCATGTGGGTTTATTTAGACAGTGAGGAAACATCACAAAACACTGGAAAATTAAGGTTTAGGAATGGAAAAACTAATGTATAAGAATGTATCAGTTTTAAGCTGTTCAACCCCATTCGAAATCAAATATTCCCATTAAAACCTAATTTAATGTGTAACCTAATGTAACAGAGATTAAACAAGATATTTAGGATCTAATTAGTGAGTTAAAACATAATTTAAAACATTAAAAAATCGAATTAACAGAGAATCACAATACTGCACACTGAATCGCACAGTGTACAACACGTGCACATGCAAATACGTGTCCAACACGACACGAGGACTCGTAAAACTCGAGGAACCTCGTGTCAGTGTCAGCCTCGACCTATGTGTAGAAATTCTCGTGTCCTAGTGGCGTGTCTAGTGAGTAATTGCCCCCGAGTAGCAGGGAAATGTGCACCGTGTCAGAACAGCGTGTTCGTGTCCAGATCTCGACACGACACGACACAATTACAAGCTCGGTCTCATGAAAACCTAGAAACAACACTAGATCTATCATTTCAATAAAAAACATTCCTAAAATAGTAAACTAATTTCCTATGTGGCATTTCCACAAACACTTAGGTATCCTATTGATACGTGTCTGATACGGACACGTATCCGACACAAGTTGGGGTCAGCTCCTACCCGAGGCTAGATGGGACCTAGGACTATGTATCCATGGTGATAAATCAGTAGTTTAAATGGGGAAAGAGGGATTTACCAATGGGTGTCTCAAAATCAAAAAACTGTCAAAGTGCAGTCCCATGTTACTGTAGCTCGAGCACAATATGATCCCCTAATCAGTACTCTACCTCCATGGACAGCAAGAGGGTGATGGTTAGGTCACAATGCAAGAAGTTTGGTTGAAAAAAGATAAGGAATGAAGAAGTTATGGAGAAATGAAGTTGACCTCACCTTGTTCTTGAAAAGAGGGAGAATGAACAAGGAGGCAATGATTTTTGGGAGGGATTAAATAGGGGAAAATCCCAAGATGGCTGCCCTAAAATCTAGGGCTAGGGTTGATCCAAGGGTTCTCCATCATTCTAGACAATTCAATGGCTAGATGAAACCTAGGTAGCCTATCACTAGTCTTAACTAATCAATATGACTAATAACTAACCAAATCACAAATCATGACTAGCCATGACTAACCATGACTAACCATGACCAATCTCAATCTAACTTAGTCTAACCATGACTAACTAGAACTAATCTAGGTTAGGTCAATCTAGGTTAGGCTAATCTAGACCACATGAAAATTAATTAAATAATATTTAAATCACACCATTCACAATAATCATTTAAATTCCTAATAAAATATACTAAATTCAAATAATTCAAAAATGACAAAAATACCCTCAACAAAATGATAAATGAAAATACCCTAATCACATGACTAGGCTATAGGGCAGACAGTCTCTACGGTTTCACCAGCTGCACACCAAATCACAAGTCATAATTTTAAATAGTTTAAAATAATTAAAAATTACTAAAAATCATAATATGAAATAAATATCAATAAATAATAATTATAATTATAAAATTTCAAAATTACCCTCATCTGAAAAACTGGGTGTTACAAAGCCGCCGTCCTCAACCGCTTGAAGCCAGGTCGACGCCTAGCCACAAGATCTCGTCAGATCTACTCGGAGCGCCGGATCTGCTCGCCGAGGATCGACGTCCCCGTCGGCCAAAGTGAGTTTTTTGCCTCGATCTTCTCGACCCCCTTTCTTCTTGCTTTTAGGGTTTGTAATTGGGGCTAGGGTTTCGTCGATCCGGAAGAGGGGAGAGGGTGAACTAGGGCTTGAGGATGATGAAGCCGGATCTAGGTTTCCTGACCCAGAACTAGGATTTTATTTGGGGATTAGGGTTTCGTAAAAGCTGAAAAAAGATGGAAAGAAGAACTTAGGGTTAGGGTTGTAGTGTCCCGTCCCCCTCAGTCAATCGGAGGAATCGAAACGCCGACAGCATTCGGACTTAACATGCAACGACGAATTGAAGGCCCGCTCGGTCGAGGCGACTCCTAGCTCAGGTGGGATAGTTTCGATAAACTTGTCTCATCTTAGCCTTCACATAATTAATCGCATGTTTTCAAATGCACAAGTAGGCTTGATAATAAAAGAGACGAATCTACATAGCTAAGGGAATAATCTCAAGTCGGGTCAATGGAGTTAGAAAAGGAACAAGATCCCACGGTCGGCTTAGAATCGTTGCACGAGAGCTTTCAAAATGACATTCGTCCATTCGTCCCGTGGCTTGGGAGAAGGAAGTTGGTTAAGTTGTCACCAAGTTGGAATTAGCCTAAGTTATAGGCGTCGCCCGCGTAAATGCTCGATAGAGCATGCACGCTTCCCCCATGCAAGGCTTGCCATAGCCTTTGCTCGTCTCCCGGGTTAAGTTGTAGGTTTGATTGAGTTAGGCAAAGTTATGCCGGTCGACCTAGGACATTCCAAGTACTGTCCCGCTCTTTTTGCAGTTTATCAAGTTAAGTAGTCCTACGATCTCAAGGCCCATAGACTTGGGCAGGAGTGTCGCGTAGAGCACAGTAGGCTTAAGACACGATGCACGGACTTAGTGTTTAAGGCAAGGACCACAATTGATTCAAAGTGAGTTTTGGAGAAAAGACTATCAAATAGGCGTTCATGAATTGAATAAAATAATAGGGTAACATGGAAAGAATGCTCGCGACCATGGATCGTCGAGGGGTCTCAAGGATAGAAGTCTTGAACTTGGTTTTGAAAAAGATGGTAACACTGAAGGAAGGATGACTGTGTGAGACATCAGTTTGAGTCGAGTCTTGCATGGTCATTGGACAACTTGTTGACAAGGGCGATTTGTTTCCTTGGACGATAACCTGGGGCCACAACAGGACCTTTCCGGCCTAGGAGAAAACCGTGGGTGAATGTGAGCGGGGTAGCTGAGCCGAAAGGCAAGTATTCGGTGGACGCTCATTGGGGCTAGCTATTTGCTTTGACCGGTCCATCCTATACCATCTATGTGTCCAAAATAGCTTGTGGTACTAGTGACCTCATATAGATGAGTCGGCATGGCGGCAATCTGCATGTGTGCCTTTGGATTGAGTTAAGTTGAATGTGTGTGTACACTTAGAACACAATATTGGGCCTAAGATTTTGGTTGCAACGTAGGCAACGTGCTTCGGCACGAGATGTAGCGTCGAGTCTTAAGTTGTTGGCATATAAGTTGCATAGTTGGATTTGAGTGGTCGTGAGTTTAAGTCAGGAAATGCCGCAAGACGAAGTCGGTCAAGTGACACTTAGCCCACAAGTTTTGATTGGGTCAGTTGGTGATCAAAGTAGCGAGGGCCGCGAGGCGACGATATGGTTAAGTCACATTGAGTTGCGAGGCACGACACGATGGATTTGTAACACGGTCACATGGAAATGGAGTCTCACCGAGTAATTGCGTCTTTGATTACGGGCCGAAAGGCAAGCATGACTTGATAGGTTAACGTTGTTGTTGCAAGCACGGGATGGTCTAGAGACACAAAATAGGCCAAGGCGTCTGTCCTAAAGCTGATTTTAAGGCAAGACTAGAAAGACAATCCAAAGGGACTAAGTTGCACAAAGTAAATCAAACGTGTCAGTTTGTATGGGTGGGTGAGGAGCTCATTCCACCAGTACAGTTGAGTACTGACACCCACATAGTTTTCATGTACAGGCAAAGGTAGAAGCTCGTGGCACGGAGCTCGCTTGAATGCGTCGAGGCATGAAGTTCATTGGCGATTCGAAACGTGCGGCCGCATGGAGTCAAGACTTATACGGAACATAATGTATGGACGTCGCCTTCCGAAGCATCCGCTGGCTCAAGACTTGTATTTGAGAGATGAGCGAGAGCTGAGTGACTTATAATATGAGAAGAGTGAGCTTGAGTGATTTGTAATCTTGGCCTTGCGTCCTATTGTAATACTTGTTTTAATATCAATAAAGAGCTTCTTTTGAATAGCATGTGTTTGCTTCAAATTTCTGCTGCTATTATTCAATGTCTCTGCTTGGGACTCCTGTGCGACGACCCCGTCGTAGCCGCTGTAATCGGCCGTTATGGAACCCGCCTTGTACGAGCGCAATCTAGACTCATGCGGCATCACGACTTAGCGAGGACGATCGCTCCTACGGAAGCGGGGCGTGACAAGGGTTTCACTCGGTTGAGGAAAACGAACTGGTGATGGGATTAGGGTTCGAGCAACCGGTTGGAAGAAGGAAGTATGTGAGTGTGTGGAGTGTTGCAATTAGGGTTAGGGTTTCCTAGCCATGGGGGAAGAGACAAGTTTGTATAAGGAAGAGAGAGTGGACAGAGGAAGAAGAAGAGGTCAGGGGAGGGATCGGCTGAGGATTTTTGTGAGAATGAGGAAGAGAGAGTATATGGGAATTAAGCTTGGGTTGGGCCGGGCTGTCTCTTGGGCTCGAACGTATGGGTTGTGCAAAAGTTACAGTTGATATATATGTTAGGATTTCTATTTAATTATATATGGGCTGTGGAGGAATTAGTAGTAGCAATGGATTTGTATTGGCTGGGGCCAAGAGTGTTGGGCCTGGGAAAGAGTTTTGGTTTTATTTGTTTAAGTAA